>CM033683.1:81239584-81839584 GCA_019514585.1 Dendrobium officinale | reverse complement strand
CGGTTTTGCGGCAGTGGCAGTGGCAGCGCCGGCGATGGAGATAACTATGTTATCAACATCGAGGGGGCGGGAGAATTGGCAGCAGCCAAGTAGATAAAATCATAAAACAGCTAGGATTCTGGTTATTTTAATAGTATTTATTTTAAAAATTTCATAGGATACGGTTTGCATACTTTATACAGATGTAATTTGTAATTCGTCGTATGACTTTGAGTGATCAAGCTATATGAGTGAGACAATGATTTCAATTTCAACAAATTTATAATCAAGCAGAACATCTCCGGACATTAAATTGATACGATGCCCACCTAAATGAGCAAATATAAAGCATTTAAATAATAGTTAGAAATTTTAAGATATTAATAATTGTATGATCAAATGATCTCCGAACATTATATTTTTTTGTAGTCCGACATCATTGAGGTGCTTAAATATATTAAGAATGATATTATAATTAATTTCAATTTTTGTAATAAGATGGTTAGTGAATTAAACATTGCATAAAAATATATGAAGTAAATTATGAGAATTTATTAACATTTTAAAATTACCTCAATTTGTTAACACACAAATGTGATGAAATATCGTATGATAAATATATTAAGTATATGATCATAAAAAAATTATTGATTAAAATAATTAGTTTTATAAGAAATTAGAAGAATAATAAATTAAATGGATAAACAACTTGGAATAAATATAAAAAAATTACTCACATCCAAAAATAAGTTTTGAATAATTCTGCTCATCAAAGGCAAACAATTAGTTCACTTTGGGCATCTCCATCCAAATTTCAAACGCATGAATGGTGTTGCTCTTGAGCTCCAGCCGAATGTCAAAACTTTCGTTATTTGGTTGCGGGTGAACAATGAGACGTCAATATTGGTGTTGCACTGTTCGCCTGCGTTATTTTTCTATCTTTAATTGATTTGTCGAAGAAATGTACGAAGGAGAAAGACGGTTACCAGTGTGCAAAATGAAGTTCAATTGGAGACGATTCACGTCATTTTTTTATTACACTGCATTTTAGAGTGAAAAATGAAATTTTTGGTTGGAGATGCTCTTAAGATTTACTAAGGCAAACCTCTAAACCACTGCGTCTTGGCTAAGGTAGAGAGCTTATTCGGAATGCAAACTAGATGAGCAAGGTTGTAGTAAGATAGCTTTAAGATATTCTGAATAAAATTTTAAACGTAAAATCATTGATTATCTTTTTATGTATTTATCTTGAAAATTTTAGTAAATCTAATATTCAAGCATGCGAGCCTGGTTCGAGGGCCAGCAACTGGCCTACTCTAGCCAAAATTGGAGGAAAAAATTTTTATAGTAATTCACAAACAAATATAAATTTTTCCTATAAAAAGAGCTGATTTTTTTTTTCTCATAAACCAGCAACCTGATATTATAAAGATTAAATAAATCATTGATTCAAAATATCCAAAAATAAATAAATTAAAACATTGGGATATTTCATGAACTTGTTATAATTTTATGGCATGGTGTTTCGTTCAAAAGAGCTTCATATCAAAAAGATAAATGTTGCTCCACATTAAAAAGAAAAATGTACTACTAACCCTAAATAATAGAAAATAAACCAAATGTAGACTTATAGTTTTACAAATACAAAATTTTCACAAAATAATTAATAAAAATAATAATTCCTCAAACGGACTTTTCCAAAAACAAATTTGACTCCAAATAATTGGGATAGAGCTAATAATAATGATTGTAGAACGAAGATTTATGATATTTGTTGTTTGCTCGAAATAAATTGCAGGTTCATATATTTTTCTTTTAACTTCAATTTATTTGTAAAAATGATAACAAATAACAAGAAGAAAGCCTATAGGGATAAATTATGCCCTAGCCACCTCTTTTTCGTCTCCGGTTCTTCTCCGGCGCCGAGCTTCCGATGGCTAATAAACGGTTAGATCCCGGTTTTTTGGTGGGTAAGCATTCGAAATCTTTCAAAGATGCTTTGTCTGGTGTTGAAGCTTCAAATAGTTTTCCGGATTTTCGTTTTTCTACGATCCGAGGGTTGCCGGCTTTGTGGTTTTCTGATGAAGAATTTATGCATCTAGCCAAACCTTTTGAATTTGCTTTGGTGGGGAAATTTCCTATTAAGCGTTCGGATTTAGACTCTATCCGAAAATTTTTCTTTAACCTAAAATTGTCCGGTGATTTCTCTGTCACTGTGCTGGATCAATCAAACGTTCTGATTAAGCTCTCGAATGATCTTGATTATGGAAGGATTTTCGCTCATCTCTCTTATTTTGTGTTTGGTTGTTTCATGAAAATCATCAAATGGTCTCCTCTTCTGGATTTGTCGGAGGAATCTCCTATCGTTTCTGTCTGGGTCTCTTTTCCTGGTCTGCGCCCGCATCTTTTCTCCCCCCGAATCCTGTTTGGTTTGGGATCAATCCTTGGTCGCCCTATTCAAACTGATAATGCTACTGCTGTGGGTTCTCGACCTTCAGTAGCTCGTCTTCTTGAAGAATTGGATATCTCCAAATCTCACCCTGATTCGGTTTGGCTGGGTCCGGAGAATTTAGGTTATGTTCAAAAAATTGTTTATGAAGGTTTGCCTAATTACTGTTTACATTGCAAGGCCGTGGGGCATAAACGAACGGAATGCATTAAGCTTTTCCCCAATCTTTGTCCTAATGTCAATGTTGTTCCCTCGGTGGCTGATCCGAATCTTAATCCTGCTGGGACCTCAGTCAAGCCTATTACTTCTAATATTTCCCCTCTTTCTTCTTGTGATATGGTTAATGTTGAAATTCCTCTGGCTAAGGGAGTGATGGATTGTGATATTAATGCTAATGTGGTGTTGGTTGGGGGCTCACCCTCTGTTTCGTTGGGTGAGCATGATGTTGTATCTGGGGGTATTCTTGCTGTTGGGGATTCTACAATTGGAAAAGCTCCGGTCACATTACCTGCTGTTGTTGAGGTAGATCGTGATGGTGTGGTTGAGCTTAATAAATTGGTTGTTTCGTCGCCTGAGTTGGAATGCTTGCGGGTGGATAATTTGGAGGGAATTGCGGTAGGTGCTTGTAATCGGGTCCCTTCTTCTATCGATGTGGGGGTTGGGGCTCCGGTATCTGATGTTCTACAGAGTGCTTTGGACTCTGATGAGGTTGTTAGTAGTGAGATCAATCCAGGTGCTGGATTAGTTATTCCCAACTCGTTTGTGGATGTGCCTGTGAAATTAATTGAGACAAATGCTTTGGTTTATAATATGGGTGATAATTCTGGGGTGGATTTGCGTCTTCACCTCGATTGGCTTCATTGTTCATCGGATGCTGAATCTGATTCCTCTTCGGATCATGGTGGTGGTTCGGACCCTGGACATGACTTCAAAATTGTTCGTGATCGTCCGGTTTGTGCCGTTTCTCGTGGTAGACCCCGTGGAAGGGGTAGACGGGGTCGTTAGTTTATTTGGCTCTGTGCTCTGTGATTGGTTTATTTCAAGCTGATTCGTCCGAATTTTTTGGTTGGTTATGGTTGTGACAGGCGATGATGTGGCCGGGGCTCGCTCCTTGATGTTATGTATCCTGGCAACCTTTGGTGCTTATTTTTGATGTCTTCTGCTCGGTTGTTATCGGGGGGCTGGAAGCCTCGGCCAATTACTGAGCCTACTTTTTCTGATTCATTGTATTTTCTTTTATTGTTTTTTTTTCTTTTTTTTGATTTCAGACTCTTGTAACATCTTTGAATTTTTTTAATTAAAAGTTCTGTTTCAAAAAAAAAAAAAAAAAAAACCTATAGGGATTTTTTTTTCCTTTTATTTTCAGACTGCTTTGTATTCTATCGATTATTGTATTATTTTGACTATCCTTTTGACCTCTTTGTGGCTTTGCTATGTGACTCTTTTCTTATTTGAATAAATTCTATTTAATATAATATTTACTTCAACCGATTTAAAAATAAACCAAACTTAATTTAATTTGGGTAACATTGTTTATTATTTTTGGAAATAAAATTTACTTATTTCATAAAAATCTTTTAAACCCCTTTTAAATTAATTAAAAACATGTCAAACCAGGTTGATATCAGGTTTCCGAGTCAACCCGAACCTGACTCGGTTTTACAAACGGGTCAAAATCTATAACCGAACCCAACCTGGTTCGGCTTCGGGTTGACCCGAACCCGAAATTTTATGATCGAATTTTCGGGTCGGGTCAAATATTGACACCCCTACACTCATTCCACCCAGGATGCATTGATTCATAGTTTGTTTCACATAGGACATGCCCGATATGCATGTCGAATGTGGAGGAAACACTGAATGAGGCCACCGTGATGGTCTTGCGGGAGGTTGTTGCTAATGGCAGTTCCAAACTTCCAATGGCGATGGTGGATATAATTATGTTATTAGCATCAAGAGGGGGCGGGAGAATTGGATTCAATTTTTTTTTATTAGTATTTATACAGATGTAATTCGTGGTATGACTTTGCTAATTATTCCAACAATTGAATGAATTATATTTTTGACTATATTAAAAAAAATATGATAATCTTATTAGAGTGTGCGATTTTAGAAAGATTTGTACAAAATTAAAATTGAGGCTTCATTTTTTTTTTTTGTTCTTTACACAATTCTAATAATTTTTTAGATTCATTAAATAACATGATGAATAAAACAGAATTAGATGTCACATAAATTTAAAAAAAAAAAGATGTCACATCAATTTAAAGTGAAATATAAATAAAATAAATATTCAAAAATAAATATTTCATAAACATCATGATAATAAGATGTTAAGAAAAATAGAGATAGAATTAAAAAAGATTTAAATAGAAAATATTATAAATGACCTTTCATTGTTAAATTTACATGAGAATTTGGCCTTTACCGAGACACAATGGAGAAAAAGCAACAACCACATAGTGGGTTAAAGACTTGATTTTGTTGTTGTTGTACCATGACAATAAGATAGCTGGACAATTGTTTCATTTATTTCTAAAGACATAACGGTTATTTTAAATTTTAAATTTTTATTTATCAAAGCTACAACCACATAGAGACTTAGTTAGAATATATTAGAAATTATATTTCTTTATTAGATTTAAATGAGAATTTGGTTTTTAATATGACACAATGACGAAAAATGATTCATGTAGCCGACCCCACGCAGTGGGACAAATGCTTGATATTGTTGTTGTTGAAAAGCTACAACCACATAGTGTTAATGTGTGGCAGCATAACGTCAACAATCGGATAGCATCGCCAACCACAAAGCGCAATCGCCTCCATTAATTCTCTCCTCTATCAACCTGCTCAATTCAACGTAGCGAAACAAAGTTAAAGAAGTAATGATCGTCGGTTTTAACCCAAACTAAGTGCTTTGATGCGACACCGTGCTGCTAAGACCTCCGCCAGCTATAAAACTATGGAGTGAGGAAAGGAATTGAAGTGGTATATAGGAGGGTGTATTAGATGCTCGTATTTGTAGCATGAGAAAATTTGAGGGCGAAATCTTCAAATCAATAGGAGATCGGTAAAACAGGAATTACAACAATTAAAAGTAAGTCGCACAGAGCTGGTCTCGACATTAACCAACATTGAGCACGATTTCATTTCTGTTTTATTGTAGAAACCGAAACACTTCTACAAAAAAGGATGATGGTCCACGCAAAGGAAAACAATGAAGAGGAGGATTACGGAGGGGAGAAACGGTATAGAGGAGGGTATGAATGGGGATTAGCAAGTCGCATAGAGCTCGCCACGACCTTAACCAACCTTGAGCGCTATTTCTTTTATATACTAAAAACTGAAGCACTTCACGGCATGCGGTGGGCCATCATACAGGGAGGGAGGGATGTCACTTTCTTCAAATTTAAAAGGTGAGTTAAAGGGAATCATAGAACTCAATTTCTTAAATTGAACTATTAGACATTAGCATGGGCAAGTGATATTTTAGTGCAGATCCTGATTTGTCAAGGCTTTTGATTAAATCTTTAATCGATAGGGCACCAATCACAGTCAATTATTGTTTTGTATTTATTTTAGGGTTTAGACTAAGTATAAAATAAATTTATGTTTTTTTATATTTAGAAATATGAATATTATGATGATGTTATTGAGTATACCTTCTTATGTGTCTTATTATTTGATTTGAGAACAAAAAATTATCTCACAACAAAAAAAAACATCATTTTTTGGCAGCAAAATGACGTTTGAGGGGGAGAAACGGGATGGAGGGTGTATTTGCTGTCGGTATCGGTGGCATGTGGAAGTTTGATGGGGAAATCTTCGGATCCATTGGAGATCGGTAAGAATGGGAATTAGCAAGTCACACAGAGCTCGACTCAACCTTTGGATTGTGGCAGACAATCTGGGTGGCAGACTACCAATAACAACCAAGAGCAGTAGCCAGCATCAAAAGCGTTGTTAACTTGTGTATTTTGAATTAGAATAAAAACATATGAGCTTTAAATGGATAAAAAAACATCAAAATGAATTTAGAATTCAATATAATTTTACTCTATATTTTTATTTCATGAGACTAATCACAAACTAAACATCAAAAGTTTTAAAACCTCAACAGTGGCAATAAATTACACTTATATTTCATCAAACCAAACAGTCCAGAAAATGATGCTTTTCTTGTAGTGAGAGAATTTTTTATTCTTAAATCAAATAATTAGATACACAAGAATGTATACTCAATAACATCATGATCATGATAATATTCATATTTCTAAATATTAAAAAAAAGAATAAAATCATTTTCTACTTAGCCATTAGTAGAAAATAAATACAGAACAATAATTGATTGTTCATGAACAGTTCCTTATCGATCAAAGATTTAATCAAGAGCCTTGACAAATCAGGATTTGCACTAAAAATATCACTTGCCCATGCTAATGTATAATAGTTCAATTTAAGAAATTGAGTTCTATGATTACCTTTAACGCACCTTCTTAATTTGAAGAAAATGACATCCATCCCTCCATGTATGATGGCCCAACGCATGCCGTGAAGTGATTCAGTTTTTAGTATATAAAAGAAATAGCGCTCAAGGTTGATAAAGGTCGTGGCGAGCTCTGTGCGACTTGATAATCCCCGTTATTACTGGTCTCCAATGGATCCGAAGATTTCTCCCTCAGACTTCCACATGCCACTGATGCCGGCAGCCAATACATCCTCCATCCCGTTTCTCCCCCTCAAACGTCATTTTGTTGCCAGAAATTATCATTTTTTCTATTATGAGAGAATTTGTTGTTCTTAAATCAAATAATGACCTTAAATCAAATAATGAGACACATAAGAATGTATACTCAATAACATCATGATAATATTCATATTTCTAAATGTAGAAAAAAGCATAAAATTATTTTCTACTTAACTAAAACCCTAAAAGAAATACAAAACAATAATTGACTATGATTCGTGATGCAGGTGCAGGATTATAAATAAGGACCGGCGGTACACATGCTGGCTCTAACAGACTTTATGCTTCCACTACCTAGTACCACCTTTTTAATTTGTCAGCACTTTTTATTATTATAGCTTTTCTTTAATAGCTAAAATAGAGAATTACATATAGAAGGAAAAAAGGGAGACTGCACAGTTTTTGTTATCATCTTTATACTTTCTTCTCAGGAAGACTACAGCAATATACAAAGGTATTCCTTGTGCCTTTTCCCTGTGTTCTTGTATTTGCCCTGTATTTCTTCCAGGTACTACCGATCCTGTACAAGGACAGCAGTTGGTATCAGAGCCCAAAAACTGGAAGGTAATGACAGACCGTGGCAAGGAACCGGTGAGGGAAGAAGTTCGCACCATAGAGACACTGTGGGTGAACCAGGAAAAGCTCAATCGGAAGATTGATGAACTGTCGGCAGACGTTCAGCGACTGATGGTCGCAATGCGCCAAGGGTTCAATCCCAATGCGGCGAGAGAAATCCCATTTTTCAACCAGGAAGGAATGCCTGTAAATAGGCCCCCTCCCAGAAGACGGAATGCCGATGATTACATTGGCCGCCGAGGTATGATGCAGTATGCTGATCCAGTCGACTCCGGAGAGGAAACACCCCCGCGCCGCCGCGGCGTTAATCTGAGGAATTCCAGTGGTGAAGAAACAGATGATGGATGGATGACTACTGGCCGCCGGCGCAGAACGATGAATCAGTTCACACAACATCCCGGCGAATTTAAGGTAAAACTGGACATTCCATTTTTCGACGGACATTTGCATATTGAGGACTACCTAGATTGGGAAAAAGCAGTGGAGAACTTTTTTGATTATATGGAGATCGCTCCTGATAAGCAAGTAAAATACGTGGCCTGCCGATTGAAAAGCGGCGCCAGCGCCTGGTGGGAACAAGTGCTGCAGTCTAGACGGAAGGAGGGAAGAGGACGAGTTAGCTCTTGGGGCCGCATGAAACAACTTCTACGTGCTCAATTCTTACCCACGGATTACGAACAGATCCTCTACATGAGATACCAACACTGTATGCAAGGGTCACGCACTGTCAGCGAATACACGGAAGAATTCAATCGACTGAGCGCCAGAAATGATTTACAAGAATCGGGCACCCAACTGGTCGCTCGATACATCGGAGGGCTTAAAGACAGCATTCAAGACAAGCTTGAATTGAATTCAGTTTGGACAATGCCGCAGGCGGTCAACTTGGCACTTAAGGTTGAAGTCCAGCAGAATCGGCATTCGAAGGGGTCTTATAATCGAAGACATTGGCAAGAAACATGCTCAGCAAGTGCAAAACAGAGTTCTCAATCAGTGGTAAAGTCTGCTCAATCCACAAACTCTACCGCCCCTGTGAGCGCTGCACCCAATCCAGGGAACGAAGGGAGAACGCCAGCAAAACCAAAGACCACTTCAAATGCCAATCCATATGTTCGACCGACAACTTTGAAATGCTTTCGTTGTTTCCAGCCTGGACACAAGTCCAATGAGTGTCCGCAGCGACAGCAGTTACAGTTTGCAGGTCTGGAGGAAGATCATGAAGCAGAGGAAGTAGACTGACGAATCAGCTGAGACAGAAGAATTGCCGGCGGATGAAGGGGAGCCGTTCCTTGGAGTTATGGAGAGATTGTTGTTAACACCGCGGAAGCACAATCCGTCGCAGCTCCATGCTATTTTTAAAACGAGATGCACCATCAACGGGAAGGTATGCGATCTCCTCATAGATAGCGGTTGCACAGAAAACATAGTATCACGCTCCGTCGTTCAAGGTCTACAACTGAAGACAAAGAAACACCCCCAACCGTATAAGATTGGATGGGTGAAAAGAGGAATGGAGATTATAGTGTCTGAATCTTGCAATGTCACATTCTCCATCGGCAAACATTATGTCTGCGAAGTTTTGTGCGACGTTCTCGATATGGACGTATGCCATTTAATCCTGGGGAGACCGTGGCAATTTGATGTAGACGCCCATTATGAGGGCAGGGCAAATGCCTATTCGTTTGAATGGAAGGGACGCAAACTGAAGTTGATGCCAGGAGCTGTTGAAGGAAATGCCACCTCTACTGGAGCAAAGAAAACCGCAGCAATGCACATCGTTTCGGGGTCCAAATTATTGCAGTGCTGGAGAGAACCTTCTCCAATGTTCGCCCTCCTTATTACGGAAGTGAATTCTAGTCAGCAACACAAGGAGTGGCCTCAAGACATTGCTGAAATTTTGACACAGTTCGCAGAACTGGTGCCCGCGGAACTACCCGCCGAGTTGCCTCCACTCCGAAGTATTCAACACCAAATTGATTTTGTACCTGGAGCGACTCTCCCGAACTTGCCACATTATAGACTCAATCCGAAGGAGCAAGCAATACTAGCTGAAATCGTGGAGGAATTACTTTCGAAGCAGCTCATCCAAGTGAGCTTGAGTCCTTGTGCTGTCCCGGCTCTTTTGGTACCAAAAAAAGACGGCAAATGGCGAATGTGCGTCGACAGTCGGGCTGTAAATAAAATCACGATTAAGTACAGGTTCCCTGTACCCCGTATTGAGGAGTTGCTGGACACTCTTTCGGGAGCTACTATCTTCTCCAAATTGGACTTAAGGAGCGGGTATCATCAAATTCGCATTCGTCCCGGCGACGAATGGAAAACAGCCTTTAAAACGCCACAAGGGCTCTTTGAATGGAAAGTGATGCCCTTCGGTCTTTGCAACGCACCTTCAACATTCATGCGTATGATGAATGAAGTCTTGAAGCCCTTCCTTGGCAAGTTCTGCATCGTGTACTTCGACGACATTCTGGTCTTCAGCATCAACCGGTCCCAGCATCTTCAACAATTGCAGTCGCTGTTTGAGGTATTAAAAGCTAACAGGTTATTTCTAAATCTCCCTAAATGCAAAATTGCCACAGCCACGGTTCGGTTTTTGGGATTTATTGTGTCAGCCGAAGGTATACATGTTGATCCTATGAAGATCTCGGCAATACAAAGCTGGCCAACACCCTCCTCTTTCTTTGGCATTCGCAGCTTTCATGGGTTAGCTAATTTCTACAGGCGTTTTATAAGAAATTTTAGCATCCTAATGGCCCCTATTACTGACTGTTTGAAGTCTAAGTCCTTTTATTGGGGAGCCGAACAACAAGAGAGCTTCCAGCTCGTTAAGGATGCTCTTACTACCGCACCTGTTCTTATACTACCCAGCTTTGATAAACTATTCACAGTAGACACGGACGCGTCGGCAATTGGCATTGGTGCGGTGCTATCACAAACGGGCAGACCGGTAGCCTTCTTCAGCGAGAAATTATGTCCAGCTCGCCAAAAATGGGCCGCATACGAACAGGAGCTTTATGCAATCGTTCGTGCATTGAAACAGTGGGAGTCCTATTTACTACACCAAGAGTTTGTCTTATGTAGTGACAATAAGGCATTACAGCATATCAATACACAGAAGAATGTAAACAGAATGCATGTTCGTTGGCTCCTGTTTCTACAGCGTTTCTCTTTTACAATTAAGCACAAACCGGGGATAGAGAACAAAGCAGCGGACGCGCTCAGTAGAAAAGCCATTCTCCTCAATAAACTGCAAACTGATCTCGTGGGATTAGAACATTTGAAAGACTTGTATGCGGGTGACGATGATTTCAGTAAAATCTGGACACATTGCCTTGATACAACTCAGTTTGAATATTACTCTATCATGCATGGCTTTCTTTTTAAACAAAATCTCTTGTGCATTCCCCAATCCTCCTGGAGACAGCACCTAATAAGGGAAGTGCATGGAGGCGGTTTAGCAGCCCACCTGGGCAAAGACAAGACGTTGCAACAACTACAAGCGAAATTTTTTTGGCCAAGGCTGCGGCGCGACACATTTCGAATTGTGGATAGCTGCCCGGTTTGCCAAATCTACAAAGGGGGAGCTCAGAACACCGGACTATACATGCCCTTACCAGTACCGGACTCAATTTGGGAAGACTTGAGCATGGACTTCGTATTGGGGCTGCCAAGGACAAGAAAAGGCAACGACTCTATCATGGTGGTCGTCGACAGATTCTCAAAGATGGGCCATTTCATTTCCTGTAAGAAGACCTCCAATGCATTACATATTGCTAACCTCTTTTTAACAGAAATTGTGCGCTTACATGGCTTACCAAGAAGCATCACCTCGGATCGCGACGTCAAATTCTTAAGCCATTTTTGGCGTGAGCTATGGAAGCGTTTGGGCACGGAACTCCGATTTAGTTCAGCTTATCATCCACAATCAGACGGCCAAACAGAAGTTGTTAATCGAACTTTGGGCAATATGCTACGTTGCTTAGTTCAAGACCATCCCAAACAATGGGAAGAGGTTCTTAGTAAAGCTGAATTTGCATACAATGCAATGCCTAACCGCTCAACTGGTAAAGCTCCCTTCGCCATTGTTTATACTAAAGCACCTAATACTACAGTAGATCTCATCGTATTGCCCAAATGCCAATCCACGGCGGCTGCTTCCTTTACGAATGACTACTCCAAGATGCTTTCAGATGTTAAACAGCAAATTGTAAACGCAAATCAGCGCTATAAGAAGACTGCAGACATTCATCGCCGGCAGAAGCTATTTGAAGTGGGCGATTTAGTCTTAGTTCGCCTCCGCCGCGAACGATTTGCCCCCGGCAAATATTCGAAATTGGCTCGTCGCAAACTTGGACCGGTTCTCATAATTGCCAAATATAACGATAATGCTTATCGTGTTCAACTTCCTCCTGGGTGCAATACATCTCCTACATTCAATGTCTCTGACATATGGCCTTATCATTCCACAGATGACGCTACAATCTCAATCAGCTCGTCGGAGTCGAGCTCTTCGGAAGCAGGGGAGGACTGATGCAGGTGCAGGATTATAAATAAGGACCGGCGGTACACATGCTGGCTCTAACAGACTTTATGCTTCCACTACCTAGTACCACCTTTTTAATTTGTCAGCACTTTTTATTATTATAGCTTTTCTTTAATAGCTAAAATAGAGAATTACATATAGAAGGAAAAAAGGGAGACTGCACAGTTTTTGTTATCATCTTTATACTTTCTTCTCAGGAAGACTACAGCAATATACAGAGGTATTCCTTGTGCCTTTTCCCTGTGTTCTTGTATTTGCCCTGTATTTCTTCCAGGTACTACCGATCCTGTACAAGGACAGCAATTCGTGCCCTATCGACCAAAGATTTAATCAATAGCCTTGACAAATCATGATCTGCACTAAAAATATCACTTGTCCATGCTAATATCTAACATAAGAAAGAGACAGTTCAATTTAAGAAATTAATGTGAGTTCTATGATTCCCTTTCACTTCACCTGCTTAATATGAAGGAAGTGACATCCATCCCTATAAAAACTCATATACCTAATATGGTCTCAACTATTTTAAGAAAAATTTCTTATATTATCCTTAATGGTTTATTTAGCAAATTTCCAAAGTGAGTGACTTACAATATGCAAATAATTTCATATTAAATTCATAATTCTCAAATCTTTTATATTATAGAATGAACCCTACCATAATAGATTGAGTTTTAAAGACGGTAAATAACTTATAAGATAAATATTTCATTTAAGTCTTAGTTCTTATTATATACCTTCTTGTTGATCGGTATATATAAGGATGAATATCACAAAATGTATATGGATAAAAGAGTTGTAACTATGAAAATCATAAATAATAGATTTTTTACAATGAAATTCTATGACACACTTGACCTAATCTCTGGTCAAATGATTTTTTAAAATTAATTTAAAAAGTTTATATCATGTGATTAGAATTAGAACATAGAATATAAAAGGATGAATATCTTTAAGAATCTAAATGGATAATATAAAAGTTAAATATTAATATATTTTGATCTGTCTAATGAATTGAACATGCTCATGAGATTGATAACAAAGTTCTTAGACATCTTCTAAGAAAATTCTTGGTGGTATATTTTGATGATATTTTAATTTTCAATACAAATATGAAAAAGAATCCTTAGGTCATTTCAATTTTGTTTAAAACAATCAAGAAAGAAAACAAATGCGTATCTCAACCTGAAATGTAGAGTTATAATTTTACAAGTACACAATTTTTACAAAATAATTAATAAAAAAATTCCTCATACAGACTTTACCAAGAACAAATTCAACTCCAGATAATTGGGTTAGAGCTAATAATAATGAATGTAGAACGAGGATTTATGATGTTAGTTGTTTGCTGGAAATAAATTGCAGTTCATATATTTTTCTTTTAACTTCAATTGTTATTAGTGACAATGATAACAAATAACAAAATGAGCAAAATAAACTATTAAGATGATTAAGATTTCCTTTGAGATGGATTTCTTATTGTATTTTTTAAAGTGATTTTTTTAGTATAAAAATTTTTTAAGTATAATTTTTTTAGATTGAAAAGCTGCTTTAGAAAAATGTCACACGAAATGCCTAAATTGATGGTGTAGGATTAGAGAGAGAGAGAGAGAGTATAACATGGAGTGAAAAGAAACGACTAACACAAATATGCCCCATTTCTTCTTTCTTCCTTCCTACATGGAACAAATAACCAAAGGTTCGCCTTCTAATTCCTTCTGGGAGATATTGCAGTGACCATTCTTTCCCCACCACTCCGAACAAGGGGCAGCCACCTCGCAAACATAACAGAAGCACTGCATCACAGTTCATACCTTTCAGAAATTCAATTAGGAGAAAACAAAAAGGGCCAAATAAACAGACTTTATCCCAAAATCAAACCTTACTGCAAAAGGTCTCATGTGTAGTTCGACTAAAAGGAAAGTTACCGCATAGATGCCTTGGATGTGGAAAATCCCTAAGAGCCACCTATTTTTATCACAATCATTAGAACAATCGAAGAATATAATTAAGCTGTTTGAAAGAAGAGTTTTCCCTTTGACACACTCACATGCCCCTTGTGTGCAACAATGGCGACGCAGTCGCCGTCGGAAGAGCTGAATTCGAGCTTTGTGGTGAAATCGATTGGATCGATTTCATAGCAATCATCGCTGTCGTTATCTTCTTCCTCGGCTTGAGGATAGGCTTTCTTCACAACTTTTTTCTTATCGTCTTCTTCTTCCATCTTCGAATCATAAGCAGCACCAAGTCGGAACAAAGGGGCGGCCGCTGTGTTGATGCTTATGAAATTGCTCCGTGAAGTTGAAAGGTTTTCATTTAATTTCTGTTTGATACTTCCGAAGAGTATTGTGAAGGGGCTATTATGGAAGAGTAAGAATAGCGTGGTTTACGAAGGATTTTTTTTTTTTTTTTTTGAGAGAGAGAGGCTCCCCCCGCCCGCCTGTCTCTCTCTTTCTCTCTCTCTCTCTCTCTCTTTTGTGGTTTACGAAGGATATTTACCAATGTATCAACTGTTGTAGATAATAGATTGGTGCTGATCGAGATATGGGTGGAAGCAGTGTAAAACTGTATTGATACTTATGTATCTACAGTATCATTGTTTTTATATATAACATAAGGTAAAGAGAGCTCCTAGTGATATAACGGCTGAGATGAGTGATCAGTTAGTAATCAATGGCTGGATGAGTGTTGAAAGAAAATCTGCAGCAAAAGTGCAGTAATGGAGACCAAGCTTTACTGGAGAAAACGGCTGGCTTATTACTCAATTTGTGTATCCAAATCTTGGAGAGTCAATTTGGTTTGGATACTCAATTTGTTGCGTAGGTGAGTGAACTGAGTGGGTGATAAAGCTTTGGTGAAAATGTTATCAGGCTGGTACCTCATGTAAATGTGATGTACAACCACATTTTTAAGGCGAATCCTATCCCTAATAAAATGGTACTCGATCTCTATATGCTTGGTGCGGGCGTGGAAGACTGGGTTGTTGACAAAAAAGATCTTTGAGATGTTGTCGTAGTAGAGAGTGGCAGCTGGAGAGCTGATGTGAAAGTCTTCTTGAAGAAGTCTACGAAGCCAAATGATGTTCGAAGCTGCAGCCACTAGCGCCCTGTATTTTGGTTCGGTGAAAGATCTTGCCACCGTGGGTTGCTTCTTGACACTCTAGGAAATGAGAGTGTTCTCTAGAAACGAACAGAAGCCTGTGGTTGACTTCCTATCATTTGGGCGGATGCCAAATCAAAATCCAAATAGGAGTGTAGAGTGAGTTCGCCTTTGCTAAGGGTGGAGAGGGATTGGGGATTATTGCTGGTGACTAGTGTGTCATCTACAAAAATAGGGAGAGAGATTTGAGTGTTGGAAGATGAACAAATGAGGAGAGACTGGTCAAAGTTGCTGAAATGAAAATTGCGTGAGAGAACAAAGTTGGAAAAAGTGGAGAAATATTGACGAGGGGCTTGTTTGAGGCCATAGATAGCTTTGTGGAGTTTGCATACATAATTTTGGTGAAGCGGATCAATGAATCCGGTGGGTTGAGTCATGTAAATGGTTTCACCGAGGGTTCCATGAAGAAAGACGTTGGGGAAGTCAAGTTGGTTGACTGGCCAGTTGTTGTGTAGTGCTATGACTAGGAGGACACGAATTGTATGGAGTTTGGCAACGGGGCTGAAAGTTCGTGATAATTTGCGCCGTATTGTTGCTTTGAGCCTTGTGCTACTAGCTTAGTTTTGTAGGTTCATTTGCAGCGACCCCCCCCCCCCCCCCCCCCCCCCCCCCCCCCCCCCCCCCCCCCCCCCTTATATATATATATATATATATATATATATATATATATATATATATATATATATATATATATATATATATATATATATATTATATAAGGATTTTTAGGCAATTGTCTTCCTAAAAGTTTTAAAATACTATGGTCTTTAGACAATTGCCCTAACACAATTAAACATCTTATGTAGAGATGTTATTGTTAGGGAATCAAAATTATCCTTACAACCAAAAATCGAAAGAGAAACATCCTTACAAAAAGAAATAGTAAAGAAAATTCAAAAATATCCTTATAACCAAAATTTGTTCCGGTTGAATCCCGCTAGAGGGCGCTGCCTCCTTGGATCCCCAACATATCTACGAAGCATACAACTATCAAGGATATGAACAAATATAGGTAAAGGGGTAGCGCCCACGAACAAGTTTTGATTGTAAAGATATTTATGAAATAAAAAATCTCTACATTTTTATTTATGAGTTTGTTCCCGTTGAAAATTAAAGCTGGTTCCGCCCCTATTTGAGCTCCTGTGAGCATTGGATGTCTGTGGAGCTGAGGGAGTGGCAAGTTTGAGATGGGAAACTGGGAAGGTTGGGGGAGATTTGAAGTGGTGGTATAATATTTATAGCAGATGTATCGGGTTGAATAATGGGATTGAGTGTGGTGTTAGAAGGTGAGGTAGGAATGGGGATAGTTGAACTGTGTGATGTATGGGGAATGGTTTTTAAATAAGACAAACATTTAATCACATAAAGCATAAAGCCATATGTTTTAGGAATACAAGCACTATTTGCAAGATAATAAACCTAATATACAGTTTTGTCCATACCTTCTAGCTTGGACGCACCCCTCTATTAGCCCTCATTTGGTTGTTCTAATTATGAGAGTGAGAGAGGTACAAGAGGGTGATGGAGCCGGAGTTGCAGACCTGGACAGTAACGGGTGGTCGGTGTGAGGTCGATGGGCTAGCTTGGCAGCAGCTGATGGCCGCTTGCGTGAGAGGAGGGGTTTGGCATGGGGGTAGGCCGGCCTGTTTGGGAGGTCACGGCATCTCCAACAGAGAACTCTATTTTTCACGGTAAAAAACAACAAAATTCTAAAATGCCGTGGTGATGCTCAAATCGAACTCTATTTTAAGTGCTTTTGCGAAGGTAACAATCCTTCTCCCTCTCGCGCATTTTTTCCGGTTGAGTGAGCAAAATAGCGTAGGTGAATAGTGCAACGTCAATATTGGTGTCGCATTGTTCACCTGCAAGTAAATGATGAAAGATTTGACGTTCGGCTGCAACGACTAAACGACACCATACGCACGTTTGACGTTCGGTTGGAGATGCTCTCAGAGACGAGATCAAACCCAATAAAAACTCCCAATCGAGAGATCCAGAGCCCAATAGGAGAGGAGACTCAAAAAGTACTTTGGCAGGTAAGAATTTTTATTTTATTATTTTTGTTAATTTTTTTTTTATACGAGGAAGGGGTTATTATAAAACCAGCGATGATGATTTTACTTGATTTAAAGTGATATAAAAAGTATGGGGTTAAAAATAACTTGTATTTAAGTTTAATTGAAATTAATTTGAATAGGATTTTTTTTCTTTATATGTATTTATTATTTATATTTTTACATTTTAATTTAAATTTAACCTATTTTATTTTTTTAATTTTAAATTATTCAGAAATTAATTCTATATTTTTATATATTTTAGAAACAATAATAATAATAAATTTTTTCTCATCGACACATATCAAATAACGCCCGATTTAAGCACGAATGTGCTCATTTGCTCATCTGTGAGTCGTATGAAGTGGTGTGATCTATTCCACAAAATGAGGCCATGATCAAAACATTATGTACGGAACACACATGCACATTTTAGTTTTAAATGCACGTAAAATACGCATGAAATTGTCATTAATCCGATCATACATTTTTTAAAATAAAATTTGAGACAATATGTGATCCAAATGAGTAAATCCTAAGAATGATGACAAATTAATATAAAATATCTGAAGTCGCGTGCGGAGACGGGTTTGAGGCAAGCGGGCACTGTGTGGGATTCAGATTCGTAATCGGAAGCAGATCGAACTGGGGCGGACGCGGGACAGGTGTGGACCGCGGGTCGCGCGGGAACGAAGATGGAGTTGGTCAGGTGCTGGAGCGGACGGAGCCGCGGGCGGCTCGGTTTGCGCGTCGCACAAAGTCGCGACGGCGAAGCCGGCCACCGGCGGAAGCCGAGGAGGTCGATTTGCCGGTATTGTTACCAGCAGTGGGTAGGATCGATATTGTCGGTATGGTTTCCAGAAATTCATAGATTTGAAAAGCCGGTATAGTTGCCAACTGTTCTACGAGATCAAAAATTCTTCCCTGATCGTGGTCGAGAGTGAAAGTCTGAAGTCGGCCTTCTAATTCCTTCTGGGAGACATTGCAGTGACCATTCCTTCCCCACCACTCCGAACAAGGGGCAGCCACCTCGCAAACATAACAAAAGCACTGCATCACAGTTCATACCTTTCAGAAATTCAATTAGGAGAAAACAAAAAGGGCCAAATAAATTGACTTTATCACAAAATCAAACCTTACTGCAATAGGTCTCATGTGTAGTTCGACTAAAAGGAAAGTTGCCGCATAGATGCCTTGGATGTGGAAAATCCCTAAGAGCCACCTATTTTTATCACAATCATTAGGACAATCGAAGAATATAATTAAGCCGTTTGAAATAAGAGTCTTCCCTTTGACGCACTCACATGCCCCTTGTGTGCAACAATGGCGACGGAGCTATCGTCGGCAGAGCTGAATTCGAGCTTTGTGGTGAAATCAATTGGATCGATTTCATAGCAATCATCGCTGTCGTTATCTTCTTCCTCGGCTTGAGGATAGGCTTTCTTCACAACTTTTTTCTTATCGTCTTCTTCTTCCATCTTCGAATCATAAGCAGCACCAAGTCGGAACAAAGGGGCGGCTGCTGTGTTGATACTTATGAAATTGCTCCGTGAAGTTGAAAGGTTTTCATTTAATTTCGTTTTGATACATCCGAAGAGTATTGTGAACTGCTCGGGTTGAGCGTAGGGCTTTTATGGCAGAGTGAGAATAGCGTGGTTTACGAAGGATATTTACCAATGTGCCGACTGTGCTATAGATAAGTGATTGGTGATGCTGGAGATATGGAGTGTTATTCCTTAGCTTTGCATGAAATGAGATAATCTCTTTAGAAAAATATAAAACTACTTCGAGCTTTTATTTTGTACGGACATCGGATGGGAGAACCGTCCGATTAAGTACTGGATATCCAGCAATACCAAGCGGTATCTAGTGCGGGTACCGAGCTGTGTACCCATCAATGAGGTGACGTGGCGAATTTTTATTGGTCTCCGCACGCCCTCCATACTCCGCACAGAATAATTCTTCTCATAATAGAGCATCTTGTGTTGAACATGATGTCAAGCTGCAGTAATGAGCAGTATCAGGTTGGATACCGAGCAAGAATGAATTAGTTTCCGGACGGCATTCGGCGTCCATGCAGAATAATTACACACTCCTAATTTTTATTAAAAAAAATAGTTAAAAGAATAGAAGATTTGAAACGAAGATGCATTGCGTGTGCATTGCTTTAAAATTTTGAAGTAATGAGGCCTGCTAGATGTGGTGTTTGTGGGTGAGCAAGATATTGGCTGTGCTTGTGGACATGAACAAAATGTCAGGTAGGGACAAAGTAAGATAGTTAAGCCTGCCCACAAGGAAAAATTATCCTGGCGAGCACCGGCCGTCATCTGGAGGCGAATCAGAGCACGTCATGTCACCCCTTTGTTGTGCATCGCAGCTGTGTATACGTTGTGTATCAGGTGACGTGGCATACTCTAATTCACTTCCGAACGATCTAGTGTCCATATAGAATAATTTCTCGCCCACAAGTCATTGTATTGAGAAGCGTCACACAAATAATCACAATCAGAATATTTTAAAATCATTTAGTAGTTGAAGAGTACGCAATGGCGCTAGGATAATGCTATGCTAGAAGTAGAGAAGAAAATTTTAAAATCATTAAATTGATTTAATTAACTCTGAATTCAATTAAAAATGATGTTAGAATAAAATTCTCAATACAATTCGATATGAAGTCTCAAATTTTCTATTTAGTATAATTTAAGCTAAATCTGCTTCATAATTTTAGTTAAATACCTGTGATTTAACTTCCAAGCAACCTCTTCTGCAGAAACAGATTCAAATGAATAACGTACGTATGTCATCATTGTTAGCCTCTTTGAAATTATTTGGGCTGGTTGTTTAAAGCACCTTTCATTCTTTTTTGTTGATCTTTGTTTGAAATTTCAAATCTATATTCACAAATCTTTTTTGCAACATTTTTCTTTTTAATAGGAAGATCTTTTGAAGCCTATACAATTAGGGGTGTCAATTTCGGGTCACGGGTCAGGTTCGGGTAGAACCTGGAACTGACCCGGGTTCAATCGGGTCGACCCTAAGCCGACCCGGGTAGGTAAACGGATCGAATATTCGAACCTGGACCCGACCCGACGGGTTGCCGGGTTGACCCGACCCAACACGGGAAGGAGACCGCGTGCGGTCGAGAGCGGACGCGGCAGTGACGGTGACGACGCAGACGCGGGCTGGCTGGGGCGGCTGGTGTGCAGAACGCGGGCGGGTACGCGGGACGCGGTTGGTGCGCAGGCACGCGGGTGTGCTGCTGGCTGAGGCGGCGGGTGCGCGGCCGAGTGCACTGCACGGCGGGTGCGCAGCTGGCTGGGGCTGGCGGGTGCGCGGGTGCCAGGCAGTCATTTTAAATAGGTTTCCGGGTTGACCCGGCAACTCGTCGGGTCAACCCGAACCCGACCAATTTTTTCAAAATGGTCGAATCTGCGAACCTGAACTTGACTCGTTTTTCAAACGGGTCGGGTCCAACCCGGATTTTTCGGGTCGGGTCCGGATCGGATTTTCGTGTCGTGTCAAATATTGACAGCCCTACATACAATGTTGTTAAAATTATTATTGAACCTCATATAAACTATAACCAGTTCATGAAATATCCAAATGCAAAGAATTTTTTTGGACTTTTATATCAATGATTTCCTTAATCTTTATAAGATCAGGTTGCTGTTATGAGGAAAAAAATAAGTTCTCTTTTGATAGGAAAAAAATTATAAATTCTTTTGAATGGCATACAAATTTGTTTTGTTTCTTAATTGTATTAAAACAAGTTTAAAATGACTTAAGTATTTTTTTTTTTTATATTTGTATTGAAAATTAAAATATCATCAACATGTGTACCACAAAAAATTTTCTTAGAAGATGTTAAAGCACTTTGTTTATAAATTTCATGAATATATTTGATGCATTAGGTAGATCAAAAGGTATTATTTATAATTTATATAATCCATCTAGAGTCTTAAAAGACATTTATCCATTTATATTCTACGTTCTAATTCTAGTCACAAGATATAACCTTTTTTAATAAATTTTGAAAAATAATTAGTAGAAATTAGATCAAGTGAGTCATATGTAAAAACTCCATATAAAAAATCTGTACTTAATGGTTATTATAGCTAGTAACGGCTCTTTTATCTGTATATATTTTTCGATGTTCATTCTCGTAGCATCCAATAAGAAAGTACACCAAACGAACTAAGGCTTTAAAAAAATTTCATCTTGTGGAGTAATTTAAGTATTCGTCAGGGGCGGAACCGGCTTTAACTTTGAGGGGGGGCAAAAATACAGCACAAAAATAAATAAATATTTTAAAAAATAATATTATATATCTATATATTACGAAAAGTTTTTTAAAAAAATTAAGCAAGAAAAATTAAGAAAAATGTGTAATTAAACTGTTATTAAAAGCATGAAAGAGAATATTAGAACTAAATGTGAAGAAATATATAGATATTTTAGGGCAAGTTAGGACAAAAGAGGACAAAAGAATTTTTTACTCGGGGCAAAAAAAAAATTTAAGGAGGGGCAAAAAAATTTTTTACTCTCTTATATTTTTTTTTTTAATTTTTACTCCTATAAAAAAAAATTTTTTTTTTTTTTGGGGGGGGGCAATTGCCCCCCCTAAGCTCTTCATAGTGTTAGAATACTTAAGCAATGTATTTAATATATTCCTTACTTATCTTCCAATAAGTATGTTACACGTGTAAAGCGAGCCATGGCCATTATATATACATATACACTATGTACTGTAGGTGATAAGAAAAGAATAATAAAGTTCTTTACAGAGATTGAATAAAGCTCTGTCTTCTTCCTCATAATATCTCTGTGTTCTTATCAAGAACCGAAGCATGATTTTCTACATGGTATCACGAGCGGCTCGATACTGACGACCTCGCCAAAAGCTGCCATGACAACACCAAATTCCGCTTCCGCATCCTCATCCGGAGCTACAATCGCAGTCGCAAATCAGTCTCCGGCGATCTCTCCGTCACTGAAATTCGTCATTTCGAATCTAAAGCTTCTTGTCCCACACGCTCTTACGGCAGATAATTTTCCCATATGGAGCACTCAAATCGCCAAGCTATTCAAAGCCAATGGGTTCGCACCATTTCTTGATCCAAGATCGGCAACAGAAAATGTCGATCCGAATCAAGATCCCAATTCTTGGTCGGTCACAGATCAAAATCTGGCAACGGCAATGTGCTCCACAATCTCCCCAGCGATTCTACCGTACGTCATCAACCTTGAATCAACGTCCGATATCTGGACAACGCTACACACGCGGTTCCAATCCTCTAACCGATCAAAGGTTATTCAGCTCAAGAATGAGCTCCACAATGTCGCTATGCAAACAATGTCCATGACTCAGTATCTCACTGAGATCAAGAAAATAGTGGATCAAATATCGTCCGCCGGTTCGTCCGTAGACTCCGAAGATGTAATGATATACATCCTCAACGGCCTACCTCCCGAGTATCACTCGTTCACCACGACCATTCGCACGATGCAGACCACACTCTCCCTCGACCAACTCTATGCGCTTCTTATGAGTGAGGAAATCCACCTCAAATCTGCGGCTCTAAAGCTCACCAAGATCCCAGATCCTCAAACCGCCCTTTACACATACAGGGGACGCGGACGACGCGGTAGAGGTCGATTAACCAACGACACTGCAAGTGCAAACAAATCATCCCAAACATCCAACATTACGTGTCAAATATGCAAAAAGAGAGGTCATCAAGCCGATGCGTGCTGGCATCGACTCAATCCCAACTACGTTCCGACACAAACCTCGTCCAAGAATCAATCGGCTCTGCTGGCCAACTCCGACAACAACAACGTCTCAGATTGGTATATTGACTCCGGGGCTTCCTCCCATATGACCAACAAATTCGACAATCTGGCAAACGCACATGAATATCTTGGCCAAGACTCGGTGACAATAGGGGATAGAAGGTCTATACCAATTGCTCATTCCGGAATGGGCATCCTTCCCACCCCGACCAGTACGCTTCTTCTATCTCGACTTCTTCATGTTCCCTCTCTATCCTATAATCTACTATCTATTTCAAAACTTGTTCAAGATAACCCTATCTCTATTACCTTTGACGCAAATGGGTTTGTTTTTAAGGATCGGATGACAGGTCTACCTATCCTCAAGGGACCGTGTAAAGAAGGCCTCTACACAGTTACTGATCAGCTCAAACCTCATCCCAAAGCTCTCTCGGCAGACGCCACGACGCAACCGGACTGGCATCTTCGTCTCGGGCATCCTCATCAACAAATTCTGCGGCTGATCTCTCACTCAAACCCGACACTTAACATTTCTTTCTCTAAGTCTTTCTGCAATCTATGCGCTTCTTGTAAAGGTCATAAGCTGACATTTGATAATTCGTTGAGTAAAACTACTGCCCCACTAGATTTGATTCACTCGGATGTTTGGGGACCCTCACCGGTCTCCTCCATCCAAGGTTTCAAATATTATGTAATATTCGTAGATGATTACTCTCGTTTCATTTGGTTTTTCCCGCTCATGTTTAAATCAGATGTCACTCGCATTTTCATTCAATTTGTTTCTCTTATTGAACGACAAACCAACCGGAAACTAAAAGTCATTCGCACTGATTGTGGCGGTGAATTCCTGAACCATCAATTCAAGAATTTCACTCGCAAGGCCGGCATTATTCATCAAACTTCCTGTCCATACACGCCGGAGCAGAATGGCATTGCGGAAAGAAAGCATCGCCACATAATAACTACGGCAAGAACTCTACTTCATACCGCAGGACTACCACTCTCGTACTGGCTTGACGCAGCTACTACTGCGACCTACCTCATAAATCGCCTACCGTCGGGTACAACTGAAAATACTTCTCCGCTTCAACGGATGTTTAACATCACTCCATCTTACAACCACATGCGTACGTTTGGTTGTGAGTGTTATCCTTTGTTACCACCTACTCAACGTACCAAACTTACACCAACATCGTCCCAATGTGTTTTTCTTGGGTATGCTGAAACAATGAAAGGATACCGGTGTCTGAACACACATAATCATCAAATTATTGTATCTCGACATGTAAAGTTTAATGAATCCTGTTTTCCCTTTAAGCACAGGTCTATGCAAGCCTCTACTCCTCCCGACCTCACCCAGCCGTCTCTGCTCATTCCTACATCAATTTCAAATCCTACAAATCCTGGCAGACAATCGGCTCAGCTCCCTGTTCCACAGCCGAGCTCGTCTCAGACCCAGCAAATTCATATATCCAGTGCCGAATCGTCTGAAAGTGGTCATAATGAGACATCTGTACCGCCACCTGCACCCACTCATACACACCATATGATTACCCGAAATCGTACAGGTAATCTCAAGCCGGTAACTAAACTCAACCTCTTACATGCCGAACTCAGTCAGAAGGATCCCACAACATTCACCGAAGCAAACAAACACTTCAAGTGGAGAAGTGCAATGTCCGATGAATTCTTCGCTCTCCAAAAACAAGGCACGTGGGATCTGGTTGAGCCCCCGCCAAACAGCTCCATTCTGGGCTCAAAATGGACATACAGAACAAAACGAAACGCAGATGGTTCGGTTGCACGACACAAAGCAAGGCTTGTTGCCCAAGGAAATCAACAAGAATTTGGTCTCGACTACCAGGAAACATTTAGTCCGGTAGCCAAGCTACCAACCATTCGTATCCTATTTACTATTGCACTCTTTCATAAATGGCCTATTCAACAGCTTGACGTGGCCAACGCATTCCTACACGGCGACATCAACGAAATCATTTACATGACACAACCGCGAGGATTCGAAGATTCTTCCAATCCCGATCATGTTTGTCGCCTAAGGAAAGCAATCTATGGACTAAGGCAGGCTCCTCGCCAATGGTACACAACCTTTACCTCCTATCTTCTTCTTCTTGGCTTCAAACACAGTCAAGCCGATCCTTCCCTGCTCAGTCTTCATAACAATCACATCCACATTTACCTGCTCGTGTATGTCGATGACATACTGATTACCGGCAATGATCCCGACGCCATAAAAACGCTGGTGACACAACTTCAATCGAAATTCACCATCAAAAACTTGGGAAATGCGCATCACTTCCTCGGCATAGCAATTGAGTCATCACCAGATAAGTACTTTCTATCTCAAACCACTTACGCTCAATCAATTCTAAGAATTGCCGAGTTGCAAAAATGCAACTCGGTATCTAATCCTTTGGCAACAAAAACACCAGATGTCTCTCCCACAGATCCACCGTGCTTCTCAACCACCGCATATAGGCGCATCATCGGCTCCCTTCAGTATCTTACCTTAACGCGTCCAGACATAGCATATGCAGTCAACATGCTGTCCCAACACATGCACTGCCCCGAAGTTCATCACACGGCTCTGCTCAAGAAGCTGCTTCGCTACATCCAAGGAACCTTAGCCTACGGTCTTCCCATCACCCGTTCCAATCTCACGCTTCGCACCTACTCAGATGCAGACTGGGCGTCGGACCCAATCACGCGCAAATCCACGACCGGATTCTGTACCTTTCTCGGTGACACACTGATTTCCTGGACAGTCAAGAAGCAAGCGACTGTCTCCCGCTCATCAACAGAATCGGAATATAGAGCGTTAGCATCAGCAACAGCGGATACAATTTGGATCAAGAAACTTCTCACAGATTTTCTCATTAATCACTCTCAGCCAGTCGACCTATTTTGCGACAACACCTCCACGATCGCATTAGCAAACAATCCCGTGTTCCACGCACGAACAAAGCATATTGAAATTGATCAACGCTTTGTTAGGGATCACATTCAAAACAAAGTCATTCGTCTGTTACCCATTAGCAGTGAAGACCAGCTGGCGGACATTCTTACCAAACCACTCTCTACACACAGGTTCAAACTCCTTCGATCCAAACTAACAATTGGTCCAAATTGTCAGTTTGCGGGGGAATGTTAGAATACTTAAGCAATGTATTTAATATATTCCTTACTTATCTTCCAATAAGTATGTTACACGTGTAAAGCGAGCCATGGCCATTATATATACATATACACTATGTACTGTAGGTGATAAGAAAAGAATAATAAAGTTCTTTACAGAGATTGAATAAAGCTCTGTCTTCTTCCTCATAATATCTCTGTGTTCTTATCAAGAACCGAAGCATGATTTTCTACACATAGTTCCGCCCCTGATATTCGTAGAACAAAATATATCATATAGGATTCATTCTATAATATAGAAGATTTGAGATTTATGAATCTAGTATGAAAGTGATTGCATATAGTAAGTCTCTCATTCGGGAAACTTACTAAATAAACCATGAGTGTAAATCAGAAAATTTGGTTAAAATATTTGAGACCTTATTAGGTATATAAGTTTTTATAGGGATGGATATCACTTCCTTCATATTAAGTTGGTGGAGTGAAAGAGAATCATAATACTCACTATAATTTCTTAAATCCAATTGTTTTTATCCTTATTTCATTTTAACATCATATTTGATTTTATCAAAAAAAAAAATTTTACCATGCCCAAATACTTGAGTTTAAATTGTTTATGCAAAAAATCTTTGAGTGAATTAATAATGTACATATTTAGACCTATGATTAGGATGCCATCAATGTATACTAATTAGGCAATAAAATTAGAATCACTTCCTTTTGTAAATAAGGAATATTCATGTTTTGATTGAGTTTTACAAGACATCTTGTTGAGACTTCTCAACACAATAGTATTTATTTATAATGTGGTGTTTATTGAAGAACATTGGGATCTTAGCATTGTCGAATCGATAAACCTCGGCGGAAATATTAAATAAGAGTCATTATCATGTTAAAAAATCTTTCAATTATTGCACTCAGTGCTTCAGATTTATATTTAATAAGTTACATCCACATAAACCAAATTAATTTTTCAATAAGAGTTAAAAAGTAATGATAACCAAGATACTTAGGACACAACTCCCCTTGGTCTATTGGTTGAGAGCTTAGGCTTCCAACTAAGAGGTCCAAGGTTCGAGTCCATGTGTATGCGTTGTGTGTGTGAGTTTGCCTTAAATGGCCTAAATGTCCCAAAAAAAAAAAAAAAAAGATACTTAGGTGTATGAAAAACTTTCAATATGTCACTATGAAACAACACAATAGCGCATATATATATATATATATATATATATATATATATATATATATATATATATATATATATATATATATATATATATATATATATATATATATATATATATATATATATATATATATATATATATATATATATATATATATATATATATATATATACACTCTAGGTGGTTTTGCAAATTTTTTAGATCTCATTGGAGTTACATATATACAACAAGCTTGCTGAAATTTCTTTGCTTACAGAGTTCAAGATCCAAGAGATGACCCTGTTATTGTTGCATGCCCAAGAATGAAGGAGTTTCTGTGTTTGTTTCATCTCACTTTGTGATCTACCCATTAATGAATAATGGGTATAGGTATGACATAATAAATAAAGAAATAAATAATGGTTGCTATATTCGTACATAAAAAACTGAAATATGGAATTATACTATATAATGTAAAACATTTTGAAAAGTCTCATTTCAATCACTTTAAAATATCAAATTTTCATAACAGATCTTAAATTAAGTTGACATTGTAGAAAATATTATGTCTGAGAAAGAGAGATTAAACCTAAAACATTTTATACGAGCTATAAAAATCATTTAAATTAACAAACCATAAATTTCTATTAATTAGTATTATAGCAAATATTTAATAATATACAATAATTTTAAACTAATCTAATCTAGAGCTAAGTAGACTTAAAATAGATTAAAAGTCATATATATATTTTTGCCGGAATCTCAACTTGATCTTCCTTATCTTCCTTGAGTTGATTTCAATTAGATTAAATTACAAATATTAGGGCATGATATAATGAAATTGATGGAATATGTACTGCAAATGGTTCATGTAAGAGAGAGAGATAGAGAGAGAATGCTCTGGAAGAAAAGCTCGAAGGCTATAAGGTGAAATACAAAAGGTTTTGCTGCACAAAAAAATAAATAAAAAATTTATAAAATAATAAGCTATTAATTTCAATTTAACAAAGCTCTTCGCAATTAGATTATGATGTGATGCTTCACATACAAATCTTTTTTTACTTGGGCTTAGAATATCAAAAAGGACTTTTTAAAGCCCATGAAGAAATACATAAGCCTGTGAAAACTTTCGTTAAGCTTATCCTTTGCTTGCCATTAAGCATGGAATCCCCTTTGAGCAATTTCGCAGGCAACAGTTGTGGGCCAACAGATGGTCGCCGGCGGCCAATTGGTCGGCTTTTGACGGGGTGGTTCTTTATTTGTCCACAGACCCACAGAGGAATTTTTTTTTGAGACAATTAGGTCAATTAAGATAAACTTACACACACATCTCAAACACAAGACCTCAAAGTTGATAGCCAAAGCTCTTAAAAACACTTCTGCTTACTTTAGCTTAAAGTTTAGGCCCCTTCTTCCCTTTCTCTTTCTCATCTTTTATTAGTTTGTGGTTGTGAGATACTTCAATATAGTGAAGTCTTCTTCTTATATAATACTTTGATGTGATCAATAGCAAACTTAAATTTATTAGAAAGATGATGATATGTATCATATTATAGATGTTAGGTATATAACTGTACGTGTGTGATGAATCTATAGGAGTTAAGTAGATAGTTGAAGCTAAATAATGATATGAGTTAATTTAAGATAATTTATCTTCATATCTTAATAAATCATTCTAACACCATTAATTCAAATAGAGTCTCTATTTGTTTCCCTCATGCACAAAATATAGATGCAATCATTCTATTTCCAATCTAATCAAATCGAGGTTGACGGACTTCTTCAAAACTAAAATTTCTTCCTCCATGCTAACAAAAGTTGGCATAAATGTAAAAAAATAATATATTAAATCTCGTGAGGCCAAACATGTCAACTCTAATATATGTGCCCATTCTGGATTAGGTTGACATTAGCTCGTCATAATTTTTGACGTGTCACTAAAAATAGCCTTGATTGATCATGAATCTGAAGACAAATCCAAGTTGGAAACTTTGAAATTAAATGCAATATCATCCAAACTCCAATTTAAGAAAACTTATAGTCAAATTGAATATCTCAATGAGACTAACCAAATGACACCAAAATCGGTCCAATCCGATCCCAAAATGTTTTTAAATCAAGGGATCAAAGCACATCAAGAATGTTCAAAATATTAATTAGATGACCAAATGATATCCAAATATAGCATGTGTATATAATTATATTCATATGGAGCGGCTTGACAAGATGAATCAAACAAGCCCAAGATTGTTTAATTCTGACATCACTAAGGAACCTAAATGCTTGAAGAATACTTTTTGATCATGGGAATCAGCTCCAAACTTGGCTTGGATCTTCTCCAAATTTACATGGTGTGCCACTCAAAAAAATAAATATATAGACTCCCTCTCTCTACATGAGGGGGCTTGAAATATTTGCTTAGAGATTGAAGAGAGCTATAACTTCGAGGATCCTAGAGCTCCACCCAAGCACAACCGCAGGTGAACTTTCATAGGCTGACCGAACCACCGCTCGACCGCTGACCATCGATAACTACAGAACTTCTCTCCCACGATCGTCGGAACACTACTAAGCAGCCAATCAATCATCAAACCATTGTCCAACTGCCAATCTCCGTCGAATTTCCACCCATCCATTGTCATACCATAGCCCGGCCATAAACCAGTGCTCGTGCGTCGATCTGCGCAGGAATTCCGTCCGACCATCCTCGTACCATCACCTGTCTAATGATCTCCGTCAGACCTCCGCCTAGTCACCAACCAATCATCGGACCACAAGCCGACCTCCAATCTCTTTTGGACTTTTACTCTATTATCATCGAGCCACTATACGTCCATCAATGACCATTAAACCTCCACCCAACTGTCGAACGCTGTTGGATATCCCCTTAATCGACGACCGTCAATGGCCCTCTACCTGACTTCTATCGATACACCACTCTGACCACCGTCACTCACCGATTATTCTCTCTCCGACCTTAATCAATGCCTACTTCAATTCCTACGACCACTATCGCACGTGCATTGCAGCCCCTCTGACCGTCATCACCCTCTAACTACGGTCCCTCTGACCTCTATCACTCGCTGAGTACAGTCTCTCTAACCTTCGTCGCCCTCTTACTACAGTCCATTCGACCTTCATCACCTGTCCACAACGGTACCTCTAACCACCGTCGATAGCTAACTATGGTCCGTCAGACCTTTATCACCCGTCGACTACAGCCATTTCAACCATTGTAGCCTACCGACGATTTTCAACGGTTTCTCCAACCTTTGTCACCCACCGACTATAGTCCCTCCAACCTCCGTCACCTGCTGACGACAGCCCCTCTGACCTCCATCGTTTTCCAACCACGGTCTCTCAGACCACAGTCGCGTGTCAAGACCTAAATCGCCTGCTAACTATGATCCTTTTGACCTTCATCAGTATCGCTGGTTGTACCTCCAACCACCATCATGCACTAACTACAGTCAGTCCAACCTTAGTCATCCACCGACTACGATTATTTTTACCTTTGTCGCCCACCAACAAATGCCCCTCTAACCTCTATGCCTCGCATAATATGGTCCCTTCGGCATCCATCTCCTGTGGACCACGATTCCTCCGACCATCGTCACCCACCAACCAAAGCCCCTCCGACCATCAGTGAGTGTCGACTGTGATCCCTCTGATTAGTTTCTACCGATCGCGGTTCCTCCGACCACCATCACATGCTGAGACCTACATTTCCTGCCATCTACATTTTTTTTCAAACTTCGTCGTCCGCCAACTACGTTCCCTCCAACCACCGACGTCCACCGACTATGATCCCTCTAATCTCCATCACTCGCATATGATGGTTCCTTTGACATCTTTCGCCCACCGACCATGGTCCCTTTGACCATCATCGTCCGCCACGACCCATATTGCCTACCAACTATGGTCCCTCCGACCACTATCATCTCCCACTAATGTCTGTCTGTCTCCCATTTCCCGCCAACTATGGTTCCTCCAACCTTCGTCGACCCCAGACGACGGTCCCTCCAACCTCCATCACCCATTGACATCTTGATTATGATCCCTCATACCTCTCTCACCCCCTGACAATAGTCCTTCTGACCTCTGTCACCCACTGACCATGGCCCCACCAACCATTGTTGCCAATCAAAACCTACGTTGCCTCCAACTATAGTCCCTTCGACCTCCATCACCGACTGACGACGATCCCTCTAACCACTGTCTCCCACCGACCACGATCCCTCTGGCCTACGTCACTCATTGACTACTATTCTTCAGATCTCCGTCGCTCGCCTATTATAGTCCATCCAACCACCGTCACCCGATTACGGTCTTAATAAGTAAACAAAAAAGGCCAACACTATTTTGAAAATGATTGTCATATTATAAGATTCTTCCAACACCGACGATGTAATGTGCTCTATATAATGTATATTTGCTACATCGAGCAAGGTCTTCCCCCCAATGAAGGGTCTCATTTGTAATCAACAAGAAACGCTAGTAGAATCGTTTTAACCGGGTCATGCTCGGTGCTTTTTCCCCTTTTAGGGTTTTCTACTTAAAAATCTTAGTGTCTCGTATGACTCTAGCACCCCTCCCTCTTTATTTGTATGTGTGATGAATCTTAGTTAAATTTTAGGATGCTAAGCTCCTTATCTCTCCATTGCCACGAATGTTCATGGACGCAATAATTTTAATATTTTTTATGTCATGTCAAGTTGATTGCGGTTTCCAATCAAATTAAGATTAATATTTTTCTACCCATTAATAAGTAAGATAGATTCATATTAGTTAAATACATATCAAATCATTTTTGGATAGGATCAAAACTTCTTCATTTAATAAATATAATAAATAACATAGTTTGAATGAGTCATTTATTTTTTTATATATTAAATGTGTTTTAAATGATACGATTTGTTAATTATATATATATATATATATATATATATATATATATATATATATATATATATATATATATATATATATATATATATATATATATATATATATATATATATATATATATATAGATCCAATTCAACTCAAGAGTAAATGACTTAATGACCCAAACTAATTAATTTATTCCAACTCGACCATCAACCCAGCCTGCTACAAATAACAATCATTGTACATTCCATTGATGTGTGGATAGGCAAATAGAGATACAGGGTACATGCATAAAATATTTGCGTGATTGAAACCTACTCTAAGGTCCAAGTTGTAATTATAAAAGGTCTTCGTAAGGTACACATCAATTTTCGGCCGGACAAGCACATGTAAGCATAACGTGGCTTTCCTTTTGAAAATTTTTTAATAACCTCAAAACTTGGGTAGTTGGTAGAGGTGTAAAATAGATTTTCTAGTTAGATTCGGATCCAATTCGAAACTTATCAGCTCTCAAATGATCCAATCTGAAATCGTTGGCCAGGAATCAAAACCAGACCTGACTCAAAACGCTGACCCATACGAGCACAAAGCAGGCAAGCATCAAGTGTGGGGAGCAAGGGAGGCTATACAATTGCCATCAAGAGCGGGCGAAGGTGAGGCTACAAGTGGGCTAGCGGGCTCCAACGCAATGTGAGTGAGGGTTTGAGTGCAGGTGCGAGGCTGCTAGCGTGACTAAGGGGTCGAGCATGGGGGACCAGGGCACAAGGCAAGCCGCATTGCAGGCGAGTCGAGAGTGTGACATCGTGGGAGGGGGTTTTGACGCAATTTATATCCAGATTATTGGATTGACAACGACATTAACCGATTTTTAAAACCAGTCAAAAGCATAACCCGAATCAGACCCTTTTACTAAACAGTTTGACCTAAATCCCAATTTTTCTGGATCATGTTCGGATCAAATTATCGGGTCATGTCATTATTTGAAATCCCTTGTTGTTGATTGTAGCATTTCAGGAGATGAATGAAAGAAAAATTAAGATCAGAATATGTGGTCTAAATTTAAATTTTTGTTTAAAATTAAACTTAAAATAATTAAATTATTAATTTATTTTAAAATAAACTACATATGTGTATTAATTAAATTGTTATATGCTAAACTTTTTCTTAAATAAATTTAACTTTTTCAGAATTCATTCTATTTTTTTTTTTCAAAAATTTCTATAGTTTTGAAAAGCAACTTCTTTTTAAATTTACATTGATAAATTATAAAATGTATGATTGAAATTTATGGCATCAAAAAAATAATAATTAAGTCCTTAATTAGAAAGTTTTTTTAGCTGATGATATTCTATGCCAATCATCTAAGATATTTGAAATTATAAAAACTTAAATGTCATTTTTGTCAAGGATAAATGTTTTATGTATTTAACTGTTTAAGTATTATTGTAATTATCTTTAACTTCAGCTCCTATATGTTTTACACATCTAATGTAATAGCTATAAATAGAAGAGCTGGGTTGTAGATCAGTAAAGTGAAAATAATATGAGATCATTCTTCTTATTCTTCCTCTTCATTCGGTCTGCAATCTAGCTTCTTGAATTCTACATGGTATCAGAGCCTTCTTCTCCTGCACGGACTGATCCAATGGCGCATCAAGAAACCACCGCCTCCTCCACCGGAGTCCCTACGAACTCCGTTTCAACGCCGTCGCTCATTCCGCCAGCCCTCAAGTTTGTAATTTCGAATCTTAAACTTCTTGTTCCTCACGCTCTTACGCCGGATAATTTTCCGATATGGAGCACGCAAATAGCTAAGTTGTTCAAGGCGAACGGATTTGCGAGCTTTCTTGATTCCTCTGTCGCGCAAGAAAATGCCGATCCGAATCAAGATCCTCAAATAAGCCGCATCACCGATCAAAATCTTGCAACGGCAATGTGTTCTACCATTTCGCCGGCGGTTCTACCGTATGTCATCCATCTCGAATCAACGAGCGAAATCTGGACGACTCTTCATACAAGATTTCAGTCGTCAAATCGCTCCAAAGTGATTCAGCTCAAACATGAGTTACACAACGTTTCGATGCAAAATTCATCCATGACTCAGTATCTCACTGACATAAAGAAGATCGTGGATCAGATTTCATCCGCAGGGTCGTCTGTCGATCCGGAAGATGTAATCATATACATCTTGAATGGTCTTCCTCCCGAGTATCTGCCGTTCACAACGAGCATACGCACGATGCAAGGTCCCTTGTCCCTGGATACTCTGTACGCGCTCCTTATGAGTGAAGAAATTCATCTCAAAACAGCTGCACTCAAGTATCCTAAACCACCGGATACACTCGAGATCGTGGATCAGATTTTCTCTATTGTAGAAATCAATATTTATTTTAGAGGCATCGGCCTGTATTAGATAAGGCAAGAATTTGTCAAAAAATATAAATAATAAAAAATTATAATACATGTGTCAGATTCATTTTAAAAATTACGCTAACTCGAATTTTTTTTTATTATAATTTTTTTCGACATTTGGAGATTTTTCCTTTAGCTTTGAAATGAATAGAGAAAATATCATATTCTCATAATTCTTCATTTTTAAGATTTATAAATTATTACATAAAGAGGATTGCATGTATGTTTATATAATAATTTATTTATTTATTTGAACGGGGCTATCTATCTGCTACCACTTCAAAGGGAGTGTTTGGCGGCGTAATTAATCCATCGGTGGAATCTAGCGATGCCACCCACCAACATCAGGTCCATACTTGCTTTGCCCCACTAAAGAATCAGGAATAGGTGTTTCCCAACCCTGCTCGCCCACCAACTAGCCTAAATCTCAGGAGGTATATAATACTTTATAATTTAGGTGTCAAAAATGGGTTAACAAGTCAAATTTGGGTTCAATAAAAAATTGATCAGACCCAAATCGATTCAACCCAAATTCGATCCGTTTAATAAAAAGGTCAAAAAAGACTAATCAGATCCCAGCGCTCTAGCAACCCGAATAATTCGAACCTGACAAGTTAACCATTTTTTGTTTAAAAAAAATTAATAACTTATCAATTATAAAGTTTAGTATATTTGATTAAAAATAAGAAAAATATACTCATAAGTAAAAAAATTTAAGGGAAAATATATTAAACGGGTTATTTTTAGGTTCGCGGATAATTCAAACCTGATCCATTTAATAAATGTGTCAAAAAATCAAACCAGAACACGATCCATTTATTGAATGGATCAACCTAAATCCCATTTTTGAGATCTTAGTGGGAGATCAGGTCATTTATTGATACCTTTATTTACAATTAGTTTAGAAGTTTTCTTTATTTGTTTTGTTTCATATATTTGAACACTTAATATTCAAATATTCTCTTGTTCAACCATTAATTATAAGCCATGGTTATTCTCTAAATTATTAACTTCAATAACAAAGAAAAATTTTAAAAACTGATAATGGAATAAAAAATATTTATAAATTATTATAAATGTTCTATATCATTATTACAAATCTGGTCAGAATACGTATAATTTTTTAAATAATTTAACGTTGCAGGTAGCCGATATAAATATTGGTTTTCCACATAACGAAGATATAAAACGAACAAGTTGTGTTTGGGAGAATGATTCGAGAAGCGTTTATGATTAAAATTAGTACCACTTCACGGCCTTAAAAGCCAATTCTTAATAAAATCACGAAAAAAAAAAAAAGAAGCTGTTGACATTTTAAATATTTTTGTCGGGAAGCTAAAATTCGCTAAAAGTCAATAATTACTAAGATCAGCGGCTGCCGTTTTTGCATAAGTGGTTGACCAAACTTATCTCTTTTACCACTTTACGCTTTTTTGTTGAAGGAAAAAAAAATAAAAAAAACATATTCAATTTCAAATTGTTCAGTCGGAAGCAGCCAATTTTAATTTTTTAATTGAGGGCTTTGACTTTCAACTAAAATAAAGTTTGTACATGAATTTACGATTAATTTCTATCAAAGTACCAAAAAAATCATTTAGTTATAGAGATTCTTTTATATTTTTCAATATTTTTTTTTTTTTGCTTCTTTCCCATTCATGATCGCACCAATAATAGACTCCTAGATTCTATTATTCATAAAATAGTTTATATGTTTGAGACTGTTACATCATTTTATAAGATTGATTGTGAAATTATTATGAGACAAATAACTTATTTATTATGGTTATAAAAAATAGCTTTCTGTCATAAAAATTTCTAAAAAAGAATGAGAAAGAAAAAGTAATAGTCAAATAAAATTATAATTGTTATATGAAAAGCAAACAAAGAAAAAGTTATCCTAAACTGACACAATTTCCATTGATATTAGAATGATATGTAGTATTAGTGTTTCAATTATTTTGCTCTAATGAATAGTACCAAAAAATTAAATTTTTCAAAACTGATGTTAGGAGCGGTTTTAGAACCATGGTTTTGATTGTTTTTACTTTATTTTGATGATATTTTGTTAACTCTTATGCAGTTATGCTATTAAGATCAATCATGAATAGCCAAAAAATGCGGGCCATTGTAATATGGAATGAATTATAAGTTATGGATTATGTTATATATATATATATATATATATATATATATATATATATATATATATATATATATATATATATATATATATATATATATATATATATATATATTTGGACTATTGTGGCAATTTAATCCTCCACTAAACTATGAATTATTATTTTGTGGTGGTTTTAACAGACACACCAGCACATAAATGTGGCGGTTTAATCCGCCACTAATATGTTATCATTTTTTTCGAACAATGATAGATATATTCCCTGCAATTCTTTGATGTTGTAGCGGTTAAAATCACTTCTATAACTAGTATTTCGTTATATCTTCCCTGGCACTAATGCAACTGCCACGGCATGTCGTTATAACGCATTGCAATCACAATGGACTAGAACCGCTGCAAGAAAATTTGTGGCGGTTAAATCCTCCAGTAAATATCTCACTTGATAAGCTTTCTGAATTTGCTCTTGATGGTAATTTTTTTCTTTTTAATCGCCACCAATAGAGTGAAGATGATTGTAAAGTTTTCTTCTTTTTTTTTTTTTAATGGAAGCTCTGAAGTTTCTTTTTAATTGTTTATTTAGATTCATCACATTCATATCGTCTTAGATTTTGAAATAAATTATTCTCAATTAATTTCTTATTATAATTAAGTATGATATGGATAGTCTTTCTAATTTCTATAATGTTATTTAATTTAATTTTTTTAGCTGACCCTTATTTTGATTGAAACAAATATTATTAATTTGATAATTTGTTATTTTGTTTCAGCTTATATTTGATTAAGGCTTTGTTTGGAATAACTTTTTTATTGTTTTCTAAAGAGACTTTTTAGTACAAAAAATTTTAAAACTACACATTTTTGTATTTAAAGACAACTTTAAAAACAGTAAGGCAGAAGTCCCAAATGCATTGTTACTCTTTTTTTTTTTTCAAAAGAATACTTTATTGATAATAAGTGGTTACAACAGCTAAGGCTTAAGAGCCGAAAACCAGAAATAAAAGCAAATACAAAATGAGGACGAAGAGATTGAAGAGATCGAAGAGAGGGCTCAGTAAACGGCCGAGGCTCCCAGCATCCACGAAGGCAAGCACGGACCATCCAAACTGGCGAAGAACATTCCCAATGGTTGCCACCAGCTATGACGACGAGGATAGGAGCCCCAGCCACATCATAGCCAAACAAACCGACACCTAGGGGTGTCAATATTTGCACAACATGAAAACCCGACCCGGACCCGACCCGGAAAATCCGGGTTGAACCTGACTCGATTTCAAAACGGGTCGGGTTCGGGTTCCAGAAATCGACCCGTTTAAAAAACAGGTCGGGTTCGGGTTGACCCGGCGGGTTGCCGGGTCAACCCGCCAACCCGTTTAATTCGAAAAATTTCGAATCCCGCCTCTGCCCGCTGCCCGCCCCGCGCTGCCCGCCGCGCGCCCGCCCGCGCTGCCCGCAGCGCGCTGCCCACGTGCCCAGCGCGCCCGCGTGCCCGCGCCCGACCGCGCTCGCCGCGCGCGCGCCCGCGCCCGACCGCGCTCGACGCGCGCCCGCGCGCCCAGCGCTGCCCAGCGTGCCCGGGTGCCGCGCCCCGCCCGCGCTGTCACGCTCGCGTCCGCCTGCCGCGCTCGCGTCCTCCGCAGTCCGGCGCCGCCGTTCCGGCGCCGGCCACCCAAACTGGGTCGGGTCGTGTCAACCCGGCAACCCGCTGGGTCAGGTTGGGGTTAGATTTTCCGACCCGTTTGTCTACCCGGGTCGGGTTAGGGTTGACCCGTTTGAACCCGGGTCAGTTCCGGGTTCGACCCGAAGCCGACCCGTGACCCGAAATTGACACCCCTACCGACACCCACAGAAACGGCCAAAACTCCATAGAAAAAACCAACCGAAACCAACAAATTAAGGGATCAAACAGAGGAAACAAGAAACTATCTTCCTCTCCTTCCCCTCCCACGAAACCTCCCGCGAGAGGCGACAGAGAGAACAGGTCTATCACGAACCAATTTAAAATCATGGCCAGGATCAGAATCTCCACAATAATCCGAAGATGAATCAGACTCGGATTCAAATTCAGACGTACAATGCAGCAAATCAAGATGATTTCTAACATCCATACCTGAATTATCACTCACATGATGCACCAACGCTTGATTGTCTATCAAATTCACATGGACATCAACCAAAGAATTAGAAGTAACAGATAATCCACTCCCAGCATTTACACTACCTCCAACCATATTAATACTACCAATTTTATGAGATTCCAAAACAGCAATAGAAGCAGGAGAAGAAACACCTCCATATTTGACATTAGGACAAGCCCGAGTCTCCAGAGCATTAGGCAGAACCCTAGCAGTCACAACCTCAGACTCAATTAAAGGAGGACCAGAATTAATACCCTCGTCAACAAGAAGAATAGAACCGACAGGCACCTCATCACCCGAAACCAAATCAACAAACGGAACAACATCACAGATATCACTCCGAACATCCACATGGCTATCAACAGAAACATTAAACCCAGGAGAACCAGACTCCAACCTAGCCGGAACATCCACCAAAACCCCCTTGGTTCCTAAACTATTAGCCACAGGTGAATCAACCACTGCATTCACCATTTCCACGCAATTGACCAACGAAGCATCATTTAAAACAGGAGCCACACTCGAAGGTAAAACATGGGAAATAGGTGGAACTGACACATGGGGAGGGCGACAATTCCCCTGAACTTGACCAATACATTTGCATGAAGCACAAAAAGGGGGAAAATCGTCAAAAACCACTTCCTAAAGATACCCCAATTTCTCAGAGCCTAGCCACACCCGGTTGGTATAAGATTTAGTTATGTCAAGCTCCACAAAAACACGCGCGACGGAGGGACGGGAACCAACAGATGTAGCCTCATTGATTTTCAACGGTTTACCAAAAATTGACCCCAGAGAATGAAGAATACGAGGGTTAAAACAGTACAAAATTGACCCCGATGGAGGGGCGGGAACCAACAAATGCATTGTTACTCTTGAAATTGCAATTTAGGATTCATTTGGGGTGCTTGCAACTTTCATAGCTGGTGATTATAAAATTATTATGAAGAAAATAATTTCTTTTTAAATTTATCATAGATAGTAACTTTTTAGTATAATTTTTTTTTTTAAACAGTACAAAACAGTGGCAAAGTAGCAACTATTATTATGGTCCTAAAAGTAAAGCAACAAAAAAGTTGTCCTAAAAATACAAAAAAAAAAAAGTTGTCCTAAATGAAGCCTTATAGCTGACTCAAATGAAAATTAGTTTATATTGAAAATAATTTTATCTTTACTATTGTGATATCGTATAAACTAATGAATATATATAATTTTTTGCGGTATTTGAAGTTAACTGGAATTACTTTTTAACATGTTGAATAAAATCAAAATTGATTTGAATTAAATTTATACTCCGATGTCGAGCTGAATACATTTTCAGTTGACTCGCATTTTAACACATATTTTTTAGTTCTGCTTTTTTTTATCAAAAAAATCTAAGAAATAGGTAAATTTTCAATTGGTTCAGGGTAGAAGAGCAAATGAGTTGAGTCAAGCTTGTGGCACTCTCTACTTGAGCTTGATCTTGATTAATTAATCAAGTTCAAACTTGAGCTCCAGTTTAATTTTAAAAGTTTGAATCGGCTAATGAGTTATCATATTTATCTTAAAATAGAGAAAATTTTATTTTTGTTTAAGTAGTTATAACAATAATATAATAAAAAGAATAAGAACTTAAATGAAAATTAATAAAATAGCACTTAAAAATTAAAATAAAGAAGAAGAAATATAATTTATAAATATTTTTAGTAATTTTATACTAAACTTATTTTGAATTTTTACATATTTTACCTATATTTAATATTAATACTTCTTAAATGAGCTTGCTCATAAGTTGGTCAATCTAATCACGGCTGTCTCAAGCTTACTTGTTAGCTCAATAAGCTCAGTTCATCAAATTGAGCTCAAATCAACTCACGAGTACACCGATTATTTAGTACTTCATATTTATCTAGCTTCTCATTTTATCAAGAAAATCTCAGAAATTATTTTTAAAAACAATTATAAATTTGCATTCCAATTCAAGCTTCAATATATAAAATCTTTCATTTCTGAATTGCCATCGTACCAAGCGCATCAAATCAAAAGAAAAAATCGATTAGCCTATGAGACTTTAATTACACGGCGACTACAAGAAACTTCATATAATCCATCTGATGGTTAGAATGAAAACGGATATTTTTGCAAAATAATTATTTTACAACAATATTGTCATAAGCAGCTGTATCTGTGTTGCGTTTGTGAAATCAATATAGGAGCCGCGTTAAGTTTCGAGGATTGGCAAAGCCGTAAGTCATAAGGTAGATTTCTAATTTCTTCCCATATTTTTGTTCCGAAGTCAAATTAGGATAATATTTAATAAGCTTTGCGTTTTTTTACGGGCGACCAAAAGCTCCACTGTCAAGCATATTTTTTCGTATAAAATAATGAATACACGAGCACTTACAATATGAGTTAATAACTTATATGAGTAATTGAAGGATCAAATAGATTTTCAATTTTGAGAGTTTATAATTAAAATGATTAATTCGTTAGGTTGAAAACCTATTCAAATGACTCAAGTTGGACTAGCTTGGTCTAGTCTAAGGGGTTAGACCCCTCTCTTTTATCTTTGTCCTAAGGCGTACGTACTACCTCCAACTTGACCCTTTGCACAACATTATAAGCTTTATCGTACAGTTCATATTGATTCCTTTGATTATGAAGTTTACGTTAAACATTTAAGTATCTTAATGATGTTGAAATATGGAGATCATTTGGTCTTCCAATTAATATCTAAAGTTTTTAATTTTACTTAAAATGTTAGATTTGGACTCATTTATGTTTAGATTGGAACACTTTTGCATTTGTTAGGTTCTATCTCATTTGGATATTTGATTTTTATCTTGAAATTGATATTGAAGTTTATGTAATCTTAAATTTAATTTCAAAAATTTTAATTCAAATATTTTCTCAAGATTCATATCACTAGTATCAATTTTCTTAAAGATATATCAATTGTAATATTAAATCTATCTTCATTATTTAAAACATTTTAGCATAAACCAGTAAAATATAACAAGAAATTTCTTACTATTTATTTATATTAAGGTCAAAATAATTTCGGAAAAAAAAAATTTAATTATAAAATAAATAATGCTTAAAGCCTTAAACAGAATTAGCCAAGTGCTGAATTTTTTAGTGCATAAACAAAACAAAAAATATATATTGTGGATAGAAATTCAAGATCTTTATCAGCAAAATGTGCTAGCAGACGCCAGTCATAATAGTCGTTTTACGTAAGTACTACTCCTTTCTAAAAATGGCTCATTGCCCGCCGCATGATATAAATCAAGAACCCCTCCCCATTCATTTCACCATCCGCAAAAACAGGTACGGGCAAAGGCGATGGACCGAAGCGGAGCACACAAGAGATCCCCACCCCAATCCCCGCCACCGCCAGCACACGCCGGCGATCTTCCGCTCGGCTTAACCGCGGATGAATACATCGCACTCCAGCCGACGATAGACGCCCACCACCAGTATCAGGTTGGCCTCGGTCAATGCTCCTCCCTCATGGCGCAGCAAATCCAAGCCCCGGCGTCCACGGTTTGGTCGGTGGTTCGCCGCTTCGATCTTCCCCAAACACACAAACACTTCATCCGCAGCTGCGCCATCAAAGGAGGCGGGGATGTTCAAGTCGGCTGCCTCCGAGAAGTCAGCGTCATCTCTGGTCTTCCGGGGAGTAGAAGCATAGAGCGCCTCGACATCCTCGACGAAGAGCAGAGGGTGACCGGATTCAGCATCATCGGCGGTGAGCATCGACTAAGGAATTATAGATCGGTCAGGACGGTGACGAAGTTTGGGGGCTCGGATCGGGAAGAAGAAGGATGCGATGAGTGGACGGTGGTGCTCGAGTCATACATCGTCGACGTGCCGGAAGGGAATACGGAAGACGACACAAGGCTTTTCGCCGATACGGTTGTCCGGCTTAATTTACAGAAACTCGCTTCTGTATCGGAATCTCGGGCGGCGGCGGCGGCAGGGATGCCGGAGAAGGGGAAATGAGACGGCGAGACCTGAGATGGATTCAAGTTTGGGAGTTTACCCTCAGGGATTGGAGAGAATTATCCCTGTTTTTTTTATTTCTTTGTTTCATTTTATTTCGCCTCCTTTTTTTTTTAATATTCATTTCATTTTGGTTATTTGTTGGATGGATGCAACTGAAATATCTGCGTATTACGCCATCAATGGCATCGAAATTGTGTTTCTCTGGACTTTTGTCTATAAAAAAGAATTTGTATGAATTTAAAATTATTAAATTTAAAAATAAACCACTAATTTTAGTATGTTTTTTTTTTATTTTAAAATTTATTCAAATAATACTTTTCATCTGAATATCTTGAAATAATTTTGTATACATTTGTGTAAATTTATGGATAATTCAAATGACTATACCTTTTATAATGCAACTCATTTTGATATATTTGTTATAAATTTTGGCTACTAATTAAAATGTCGTATCTATATAATTCGAGCATGAATTTGATTAAATTAATCTAAATATTACAGTAAAAAAAAAACTGTAGCTCATATTTCCTTTTTCTAGTAAGAGGCTAAAAATGAGCCGTAATCTTTGATTGGCTAAATTTGCACGATCAGCTTGTTCAACCACATTTTCGTTAAATTAATATTTTTCCCAGCCGTTGAATTGGTCATATATAATTACTAAAATAGGCAAAAGATTAAAATAAAATTTTCGCTTGACAAAAATATGATTAAACTATTTGTAATTTAATATTTTGCTTATTTAAAATGGACTGGAATCAGAGAATCAATGTAGTAGGTAACTCTCTAAGTATACAACTATCTCTTTCCTCTCTTTCTTGCTTCCTCTTTTCTTTCTCTTCCTTACTTCCACCAAAGAATGAAGGAGAGGTAAGGAAGAGAAATCAGAGTTCTCTTGCCACTATACTTCTTCTAGATCACCGTCTGGCCACTGACCGTCGCTAGACTTCTTCCCGGCCACCAACTGACGCCGGATTTAAGCCCGACCACCGACCATCGTCAGACTTCTGTCTGATCCCTGCTCATCGCTAGATTTCAATCCGGTAATTAACTATTGTAATCTGATCATCCTTAAATTCAGTGACGAATTAATCATTTTTAATATATTCAAACAATAGTGAATTCATTTCAACTAGGCGTGACCTCGTGGTTTTTCCCTTTAGAATTTTCCATGTAAAAATTATGGCGTTTCTACTCTCTCTCTCTCTTTGTGAGCTCAATACTCATGCAACACTAAGACACAAAATTTTGTACTTTACTATCGTGAATATTCTAACATGCAACAATAAGATAACTTTTTTTAAAATTTATGGTTGACATTTTTTTATCAGATCTATTTTGATATAAATGTAATTTAAATTTACTATTTATTATACTCATTTAAAATTAAATTTAATGGATTTAGATTCATATGACCAAAAAAACTCAGGCTTCCCAAACGAAGCCATAAAAAAGCCATCTCAAATGAGGTATTTAATTGTGATATTTGAGCTCATGTTTTTTCCGTATTATTTAAAACAAGATTTTTTTAAGCTGTGGTTTACCTTCCAATCATGCTCACATAATCCCAATGCACAAGCTTGTGTTTATTGGGCTTAATAGTTTGAAAAATTTTGATTTTATGTTTGTATCTATTTTATTTTTTAATTATTTTTTTGAAAGCATAATCGTCAATATAATATAATTGGATACGCATTAGGTAATTTTCAATGATTTCAGCCAAAATTTGATAGTACCAAATGTCCTGATATGTTTTTGTCTCAGTTCCTATTTAATTCTAAGAGTTGGCCAAATTTTTATTTTAGTGGACATTTAGGTCAATTATGATAAAATCATACATACATAGGGGTGTCAATTTCGGGGTCACGGGTCGAACCCGAAACTGACCCGGGTTAAAACGGGTCAGAAATTTGAACCCGGACATGACCCAGGTAGGTAAACAGGTCGGAAATTCGAACCCGGACACGACCCGGTGGGTTGTCGGGTTGATCCGACACGACCCGCTCGGCAGCGAGCGCGACAGCGAGCGGCGAGCGAGGCACGGCGGTAGCGCGGGTTCGGCAGCGGGCAACGGCGCGGGCACGGCAGCGCGGAGCGCTGGGCAGCAGTGCAGTAGCGTGTGGCGCGCGGGGCACGGGGCAGCGGGTCGGAAATCCAAATTTTTTTAAAATAAACTGGTTTTCGGGTTCACCCGGGTCAACCCGAACCCGACCCGTTTTTTCAAACGGGTCGAATCTGCGAACCCGAATCCGACCCGTTTTCAAACGGGTCTGGTCCAAAAATGGGTCGGGTCCAACCCGAAATTTCCGATTCTGGTCCGAGTCGGATTTTCGTGTCGTGTCAAATATTGACACCCCTATACATACATCATATATGCAAGATCTCTCAATTAATAGTCAAAGCATACAACCAACAAATCAAGAAGAGCTGCTTGACAAAATTTATTAAAAACTGAACATTTTAATAAATTTTGAATAGATTTAAATGGAAAGTTTACAAATAAAGTTCGGCAGAGAAATTTTTATTTATTGTATTTGTCAAAAAAAATTACCAATTAAAAAAGTCAATTTATAAAATTTCTGTGAAGTGCTCGGCATTTTTTTAAGCAAATAAAATTGGTAAATTTACTTTCTTCATGGAAAATGCTTCCATGTTAAAATCAAAGCTCAAAACAAATCCTTAAAAACATGAAACCACATAGCTCATCTTGATCTCTTGATTGGAAATTTAGGCTACCAACTAAGAGATTTTGGGTTCGAATCATGTGTATGTGATGTGTGTGTAAGTCTCCCTTAATTGACATAAGTGTCCTAAAAAAAAACATCAAACCTTAACTAAAAATCTTGCTTCACATATAATATAGAAAATAAAAAAAAATTATTACGATTAAATTCAAGACTATTAAATTTATATTTATATAAATACAAAACATAAAAATTAATAAACTAATTTAATCTCTATGTTTGTTTAAAAGAAAATTTGATGTATACTTAGCTAAATTTAAGATCTTTAAAAGTGGAGATTTTTATACATATTATAGATTTTTTAAAATATTTAAATATTTATGTATTTTATATAACACCCAACTCTTTAAATAATATTAAAATATCATTAATTTTAATTTTCTTAAATGAAATAACTTCCTATTGCAAAAATTATAATTTATATTTAATCGTTATTTTTTTATTATTTTTCTAAAATGTGTCTCAAATGAAGCCTTTGTCAGATTTTTTTTTTTGAATGGTATTTTCACCCGATGCCACCCCCGAAAGGGTGAGGCACCCACCTCAGAAACCTTCAGGTCTGCACTTGATTGGACCCCATTTGGCAGCACCGAGGGAAATCGAGCACGAGTTGGGGGGTTCCCAACCGTACTCGCCCACCAACCAAATTAAACTTGGGTGGGTTTGTCAGATTATTTAAAACTAACTTCTTTTACGTACTAAAATTCTCTCATCCAAATACTTCATCAAACCTGATAGTTGATATGACTGTGAAGGGAGAGCCGGTGGCGGCTAGGGTTTTTCCCTCCTCCCTCCCGCTCTCTGATGATTTTCTCTCCTCTTCGCTTCCTCCTCCGGCGCTATCGGAGGACTTGTCTCCTCTTCAGCTTCCTCTGATGGAAGATTCTCTTCTCTCGTCTGGCTTCCCCCAGCTTTCCTCTGGGGGAGCGGTTAGCTCTGCTCCGAGGAACTGGAGTAAGGTTCTCGCCTTCGAAAATACTACTCCGAAAGCTCTAAATTTCTCTCACTTTCCTGAGGAACCAGAAATTATTCCGTTCACGGGGGGAAAATTACATCAGGGTGGTGATGACTGGAAGTTATGCTTAGTTGGCTACTCAATCGGGAGAAGGCCTTTTTATGAAGCGTTGTTGGGAGCTATCAAAAAGACTTGGAGCTTGAAAGGCTCTATTCAGCTTCTTTCCTTAAGTGAGGGTTTTTTCCTTTTGAGGTTCTCGTGTTCTGATGATTTTGAGATGGTTTGGTCGAGAGGGGTTTGGTTTCTCCTAGGAAAGCCGTTTGTTTTGCAAAAATGGCACCCGAAGTTTAAACCAAAGAAAGAAGATTTCAAGACTGTTCCGATTTGGGTGAATATACATGATCTTCCGCTTGCATGCTGGAACTCGGAAGGGATTTCGAGGATTGCAAGTAAGATTGGTGTTCCTATAGCAGCCGACAACCTAACTGAGCTAAAGACCAGGCTTACGTTTGCTCGTATCTGCGTTTTAGTGGACTGTCATGCTACCTACCCGGAGGAGATTAAGGTTTCCCTGGATGGAGATGTTGTGTGCTTGAAGGTACAATATGAATGGCGCCCCTTCCCATGTGCTCACTGTAAGTCTTTAATGCATATTTCTTCCTATTGCCCTTCTAAGCCGGATGTGGCTGGTGCTGATAATGGTGTTGATAATGTGCTGGTGAATGGTCAAAATCGTGGAAGAAGTTTTAGTAGGAAGCCTACTTCACGCAACAAATCTACTACTCATAAACTTGACAGTAATCCTACTGCTCAAACTGTTATTCCCAACTCCTCTAATGTTGTCACTGGCGGTCGAAAACCTGGTCTAGGAGTCTCCAATGTGATTGAGAAATCTCTTCATTATCAACCTCACTCCCCGCCACCTTTCAAAGCTACCTCTCTTCCTAATGTTCATCAACAAGTCCAGGATGATACTGTCTCTCAAGCTGCTGGAGGGGTTTTAGTCTCGGGCATTCCTAATTTGAACTCCCCTAATGAATCTGCCTCATCTTCCACTAATATTCTACGCTCCAAGTCTTCCCCTGTAAAAAAAGACATTATTTCCCCGAATAAATTTGATGCTTTGACCATTGAGGATGAATCCTTATCACACACAAATGCTCTTGTTAGGTCTGAGGGGTTTTCCTCAGCTGGTCTTGATGATGGGGATGGAGAAATATTCAGAAGGAAGATGGGAAGTCTAAAGCTCCTCAGTCCAACACTGTGTCTAAGAAAACTGCTAAGGGGAAGCAGATTAAAAAACCCCAAAAACAATCTAAGTCTTAATGTCTATTCCACCATTTGCTGCGTGGAATATCAGGGGGTTTAACCGGCCTGATAAAGTTTTGTGCTTTAAACGTCTAATTGATTCTTTTAAATTAGACTTGGTCTGTGTCTTGGAAAACAGTATTCATGTTCACTCTCTAAATGACCAGTTTTTTGAGTCTTCTCACTCTCTTTTTCCGAACGAAGCGAGCTGCCACAACTTCGATTTATCTCTGTCTGGGAGAATTTGGATTAAGTGGAATCCAATTAAAGTTAATTTTACTCCTTATGTCACCACCTCTCAATTGATCTTTGGGATTGTATCGGGTGCTTCCTTCACCTCCTTTCAACTTACTGCTGTCTATGCTTCCAACAGTAACATTGATCGTAAAGCCCTGTGCGATGATCTTAATTTAGTGGCTCCTGCTGATACCATTCCGTGGGCTACCATTGGGGATTTTAATTGCTGCAGATACGCTTATGAAAAACTAGGAGGGACGCCTATTAATCAGGCTGCTTTGTTAGACTTCAATAACATGATTTTTAACAACTGCCTTTTTGATCTTCACTCTATAGGTTGCAAGTACTCTTGCTTTAACCAAATGCAGGATAATCCGATACATATTAAGCTTGATAGAGCTTTGTTAAATGATGCTTGGGTTAATTCTTTTCCTGACTCCTATTGCTCTTTTCAAAGTCCATCTTGCTCTGATCACTCTCCGATCCTCATTCATCCTGGGACTCTTTTTCAGGCTAAGCACGGATTTCTTTTTAAAAATTTCTGGACTAAGTTAGACAATTATTGGTTTCTCCTTGTTGAGGCTCTTCTTATACCTTCTACTGGGTATCCTCTGTCTCATCTGTGCAACACTCTCAGAAATTTCAAAAATACCATCAAGTCTCAGCATTGGGCTTCTTCTTCTTGTGTTAGCAGGCATATTGATTCTTTGCATAAGAAACAAAAGGATTTGTTGGTGTCTCTTCATAGTGATCCCACAAACATTCTTCTTAATCAGGATTATAAAGCCAATAATGTCAATTTGGCTAACTTCTCTTCTATGCAAGCTTCTTGGATTATACAAAAGGCTAAGGTAAATTGGCTTAGACATGGTGAAGATGACCTTAAGATTTTATATGCTAAAATTAGGACCAGAATGGGGAGTAAGAATTCTGTGCTAAATCTGTTAGCCTGTAATTCCCAATCTTCTAGAGTGGATATGATTTCTACTATTATCAACTACTTTCAAGAGCTTTACAACCCTATCCCTCCCAGCAATATGGCTCTGGATTCCTTCCCGATTGTTAATGCTTTGAATGATGACTTTGCTTCCTCTATTATTTCGGTGGTGACGAATGAGGAAATTAAAACTGCTGTATTCACGGGCTCTTCCACTTCAGCCCCTGGTCCTGATGGATTTAATTTTCATTTCTTTAAATCTGCTTGGCATATTCTTGGTCCTACTGTTTACAGGGCTATTAAGTCCTTCTTTAGTAAAGGTTTTCTTCCTAAAAGGAGTTAAATCTACTGCTTTGGCTATTATTCCTAAACATAATAATGCAGCCAATATCTCTGAGTATAGGTCTATTGCTCTGTGTAATGTCCTGTATAAAATCATTTCCAAAGTTATGGCTGCTAGGCTGAAACCGATCATGAGCTGGATTGTGAAAGATACTCAAGCTGTATTTGTGAAGTCTAGGGTATCTACGGACAATATTTTGTTGGCAAGTGATATTCTTTTTTATGCTGGTAAAAGAGGTGGTGAAAAGATTTTTTGTGCTAAACTGGATATTAAAAAAGCTTTTGACTCTGTGTCACGACAATTTCTTTTGGCTAGACTTAATCAAAAAGGTTTTCCTAGCCTCTTTGTTAGTTGGGTTAGGGCATGTATCTCTGATGTGAACTTCTCCATTGTGTTAAATGGTGCCCTTGAGGGATTCTTTCCATCCACTACCGGGCTGAGGCAGGGTTGCCCTCTTAGCCCTTATCTTTTCTGTCTGGTTATGGACGCTTTCTCTAATTTGTTGGAGGACAGAGGCTTTAAAGGTATCTCGCTTGGAAATTTCTCCCTTACCCATTTGCTCTATGCTGATGATGTTCTAATTTTGGGGAGGCTACTATTGGTAATTGTCAAATTCTTGACTCTACTCTTAAGGAGTTTGCTAACTCCTCGGGTCTCTTTGTTAATCTTGATAAAAGCTCTATTATGTTTCCCAAGCACCTTAGGATCATCAGGAGATATGTCAAGTCCTCAATATACATAACATTGCTACCAAGATAACTTATCTAGGTATTCCTCTATCATTTTATAGGCTTAAAATTGCTGATTTTCTTCCTTTAACGGATAGTTTGAATAAAAAACTCAATGGTTGGAAAGCTAACTTATTATCTTATGCGGGAAGACTTCAGTATCTCAAATTCACCATTCAAAATACTATAGCTTATTGGATTAGGGGCTCCATTATACCTAAATCTGTGCATAAATCTTTCAAAAGGGTTAGCTCCAGATTTCTGTTTTTTGGTGATGTCAACAAGGCTAGGAAACTACATATGGTGGCGTGGGACAAAATTACTATACCTAAAATTAAAGGGGGTTTGGGTATTCACTCCCTTAATGCTCTGCAATTTGCATTTAATTGTTCTATCATTATCAGGATGTATAACTCCCCTTCTCCTCTTGCTATGTGGCTGCTGGAAAAGTACTCCTCACCTTGAAAGCCACCTCATTTTTCTGACTCTAAGCTCTGGAAATCTATATGTAAGACTGCTATGCACTGTAAAAGTCTTTTTCAGTTTAAAATTTTACACAATTCTCCCATTTCTTTTAAATGGGATCACTGGTGCTTCAATTCCACTATTGAGAATTATACTGGGTTGGATGTTAATACTGCCTCATCGGATATTAAGTTATCTGAGCTCATTTCTGGTGGTCGCTGGGAGTTACCTGGGGTGATTCATCCTTCCTTCCATCAGGTTTTTGAGAGGGTGAATATTAATGATGGGAATGGTCATTGCCTGCTTTGGAACAGTTTGAATTGCTTTAGATTTAAGCATTATATTCTTGAGTTTTATTCTGACATTCCGGACTGCAACTGGTTTCATTTGATTTGGCATAAAAAGCATATTTTGAAACATTCTGTGTATGCTTGGCTTGCTCTTATGGGTTGCTTAAAAACAGCTGATGCTCTTCGCTTTAGACATATTTTTGTACCTTCTATATGTAGCTTATGTAATATGCATGAAGAATCTGTTACTCATCTTTACTTTGAATGCTCCTTCACCTTCAATATATTGAAGAGTATTATTCCTGGACTTGGGATTTTTTTGTTGAGGCCGTCGATTATGCAAACCTTGGACTGGGTTAATGGGGAATTTAGTGGTCAAACTGAGATTTTGAACTTCTACAATTTGGCGGTCTGCTGTATCATATATTATACCTGGAAGGAAAGAAATTGCAGGAGGTTTGGGGGTAATTTTCAGTGTTCCACTACGGTAACGACTAATATCAAACATATTATGTTTGAGAAGGTTATGAAATGGAAAAGCAGTGGCGGAGCTAGAAATTTTGTTCAGGGGGGGCCTAAATTAAAATAGTTATGTTTGTCGTCTTATTTGGAAGGCTAGAATATATTAAAATAATTTTGTTTGTCGTCTCATTTTCGGAGCCAAGAGGAGTTGTAAGATCAAAATTAAGAATGTAAATAACATGGCCCTTAGAACTTATAAGACATAAACATCTACCACGGACGATCTTTTTTTGGGGGTGAGAGAGGAGCGAAAGGTAAAACGAAGCCGTGCTCGTGACTCATGAGTTGCAAGAGAGGAGTAAAGGAAAAAAACAAACCATTCATGCTTTACCCTAAACAAAAAAAAATATTGATGACTTCTCTGGATTAATAAATAACTTTAAAAGGAAGAGATACACAAATTCGAGCAGGTTTTTTCGTTGGCGTACTAAGTCATGAGTGCGCGATCGCAGCAATTTTGTTGGTAAAAAAAGCGAGCAAAAACGTATCCTTCACAGTAATTAATTAGATCATTAGCAATGCAAAAAAAAAAGATGATAATTTAATATTTAATAATTATTATTAGATAATCAATAATTAGTTAACTATAAAAGTTTTAATAAAATCATATTTAATTATGATTTAAATATTTTAGAATAATAAATAATTAAATAACCCTGCAAGTCTGAGTCATATTTTTTTTTCATCATTCGGTTCACAATGTAAAGTCATTCCTCACCCTCTCTCTTCCCTCTCTCTTCCCTCTCTCTTTCAATACTTTACCCATTAATATTTCTATCTCTACAGCTGAAGCATTGTATGGTTTGGGTAGGTGGATTTAAGACTTGAAATAAAAAAAATTCTTTAATATATAAAATGAAAGCTAACAAAGGGTTACATAATTATTTTTTTTTTTGGGGGGGGGGGGGGGGGTGCCTATGTGGAAAAGTGCCAATGTTTTGTGGGAAAAATTATAAGTGCCTGGTTATCTTCGGGTCCCTTTGTCCATTTGATATGCGTTTTTGGCTGAGACTGGACGATGATGATGCTCCCTTTGACTGGTCCCTTGGATGGTTTTCGGGCAACCAGGGTCCCTCTAATTGTTGGTCTTCTGTTCTGAATCTGAATGTAAGTCCAGTCTCTACTGCCTGGGAGCTGGTTCTGTCTGTGTTTTTCTCTGCAGGGTATGGCTGTTTTGGAGCTGGACTTATTTGGGTGATTTCCGGTGACCTCATCCTGCTGGGTTGGCATGTTCTGCTGCAACTGATGCTCATATTACTCTGGATTTTACCACAATTTTGTTTTCTTTATTGATTAAAGATAAATTTTGGGTGGTATAGGTTTTATTTTGTTCCTCATAAGATTTGTTTTTCTCTTATGATGGGTAGTTTTTTTTTCTTACATGTAATTTCTTTTATCTGTAACCATCTTTTGTTAGAAATATATGGGCTTTGACCCCAAATTACCCAAAAAAAAAAAAAAACCTGATAGTTGATCAGCTAAAACTAAGTTTTGGTGGTGAATCCGTCGATTTTTGCCTAAAAATGCAGCAAATGTTCGCCGTCTCAGTCCAATCATAAGCAAACCCTTAGCCCATATGGATACCGACAACCAGACCCTTTTACAGACTATTAGGTAGGTTGTCCCTGACATTATTAATTTAAAACAGTTAAACTCATCAAGCTTGCTTGGAGATTAGTGCAAATCAACGTCTTCGCTGTGGGTGGATGAATGATAAAATACCATGCCACCATATGATTTATGTTTTCCGAGACAATAAATTTTTTTTCTTGTAAAATTGAGTTTTTTTATTTGTTATTTAACAAAATTAAAAGGAAAAGAGAATGCAAATATTTTTCTGATATTTTATCAAAGACATATGAAAGTCAATATCAAATTTAATATTTTGAATAAAATACTAAAAATTTAATAGCAAATATGAACCACCAACTCACTTGTGAACTCCATAAACTTTGTGAGACATCAACTGCCACAATGCAAGATACTCACCAGTGCTTAACCTTTTGCTCCCATTTAAATATCCAGCTGTTGTAAAATATCATTAGCTTCATTGTTATTTTTATGCGAACATATTACAAGTTATTATGTTGCTATGAGGTATTTTAAAACCTTAATTTGATGGGTTTATAGGCATAAACATATTCACAGGCGTGTCAATATTTGTCATGACCCAAAAACCTGACTCAGATCCGACTCAAAATTTCGGGTTAGAGTAAACCCGTTTCGCAAATGAGTCATGTTCGGCTTCCCGGATTCGACATGTTTGAAAAAACGAGTCGGTTCAGGTTGACCCGGAAACCGTTTGAAACAAGCTGATGCGTCTGCCCGCCTGTCGCGTACAAGGCTGACTGAGCCCGCCCACGCGTCGCTTTCGAGCTATCCGTGCCAGCCCACGTGTGACGTCTGAGGATGCATATCGTCCGAGCTGCCTGCGCATTGTGTCGACTACCCGACCGTCCTGCCATCGACGCAAGTCCCACCATCCACCATGGCGTCCAGGACTGAACTTCCGACCCGTTGTAGAGCTAAAAATCATGAAACAAAGTTTTGCGTATTTATGCCTCTGAAATTGGTATAATATCAATGAAATTTTGTGGATGGATCGACAATGTTGAATTTGCAGACTTGCAGTAGCATTTTAACATTTTTCCGTGCGCAAGAACTGCATTTTGAGGAAAGTGTAACGATGAAATTTAGGCAAATGGTGCTTCTTCTGAAAATTTTAATTGCAATGCAAAGTTGTTTTGGAAGATACGAAGCAATTTTAGTGTAGAAGTTTGGAGTTGTAATTGCCATTACACTTTAACGCATATGTTGGCTATAGTTCTCAGTTTGTATTTTTTTTTTTGGTAATTCCAACTACACTGGGTTAAGTTTTTATGGTAGAAGTTCGATGATGTTTGATGTTTGATATGTCACCAAAAATTCATCTTGATCGGGCACTAATATCAATGCAAGTATGAGTTAAAGTGTCAAAAATTAAAATCAGGACCATCTGAACTCCAATTTCAGAAGGCTTATTATAAAATTGAACACCTCAATGAGATGAACCTAACAATACCAAAACCAGTCCAATTCGAGCTCAAATGGGCCCAAATCAAGGGTTCGAAGCATACTCCGAAGGTTTATTACATTCAAATAGATACTTTATAAACGCTCAAGATTGCTTAACTCTGATGTCATTAAGGCAAATAAATACTTTATAAACGCTCTATGATCAAGGGAATCGCTATCAACCATCCAAAGGAACACTCTCAACATGCACTCTATCTTCTTCATATTTACAAGCCATGTTATTCTCATAAAACTATAAATTTGCCCTCATTCTTCACATGAAGGGGGGACGAGAAAGAAAAGAATTTGAAAGCTCTCTTGTCATTTATCACCTTCGGATTTATTCTCGACCACCAACAGTCGCTGAACTTCCGTTTGTTCATTGACCTCTGTCGAATTTCTTCCCGACCACCAACAATCGCATGACTTCCATATATTCGCCAACCATCGTTGTATTTCTTCCCAACTGGCGACAGTTATCGGACTTCCATTATTCGTCGATCGCCGCCAAATTTCTTCCCTACCACCAACCGCCGCCGGACTTCCATCTATTCATTAACCGTAGAATTTCTTGCCAACCACCGACTGTCGGCTGACTTCCATTTATTTGTCACCGCAACTGGATTTCTTCCATACCACTGACCGCTGCCAGACTTCCGTCTGTTCGTTGACCGCCGCATAATTTCTTCCCAACCATCGACTGTCAAACTTCTGTTTGTTCGTCGACCATTTTTGGATTTCTTCCCAACCACTGACCGTCATCGGACATATACCCGTTCGTCGACCGCCACCAGATTTCTAATAACTATCATTTATTTGAGCTCAAGAATATCCATTTGAAGCTGGACAATATCTTCATCACATTGTATTTATAATGTCCTTAGAGTTAAGGGACGATTCGACTACTGTAATCTGCTTAAACATTAGTGAAATCATTTCAAATAGATAAGATCCCGTGCTTTTTTCCCTTTTTCAGGGTCTTCCACGCAAAAATATAAGTATTTCTTTATCATTTCAATTACCTATTTGTGCGTTAAATTTTCTTGCATCGCTAAGACGTAAAATCTTTCTACTCTATTGCCGTGAATTTTTCAGCCAGCATTAGTTTGACGTCATATGTGAAAAATTATTCATGACTAGGGGTAACCTTTTCTACAACCTCGAAAGGTTGTTCATGTCAACGTCTTGGGTACGATTGGGACAGTGTAGTCCCCCTTATCATAATCTAGTATCAAGTTTAAAAGAGGACCTTCAATATTAAGGACAACTTGATAGCAAAAATTGTTCTATCACCTTTCACCATTCAGTTATTGTTGTATCAAATTTATGGGAAGTTGATTTGTACAAGGGGGATACCTTGGTTGCAATTTCAAATATAATTGTGATTAAGCAAGTTCCTCTGATATTTTACTTGTCTAGAAATAATTTACTGGCAACCATCTATTGAAAAGCTTCTAATAAAAGTAAGAAAGCTTAAAGTGATTTACAAACTCTTTATAGTCTAAAGCTTAACTATTACTCCTTAGGTAACGTCACAATCTCGACCATAAAAACACAATAACGGTATAAAGACATCATTTTTTACCTTCAATTTGGGATACACGCAGCATTCGACCCCTCCTAATCAAGGCATGATAAATCCCACGTAGTTTCAATTTGACCTCCTTAACACAGGTTAATATCATCGGGCAATGCTTTGAAAAATATTCTCAAATAGGTTTAAACATCTCTTTTGGATCTCTTTCAAACTATTCCATACAGGTTAACGTTAGTGAGCAACGCTCTGAGAAACAACATCAGATAGGTCAATCATTCTTAGTGGATTTTTCAAGCAGGTTAGCGTCATCAAGCAATACTTTGGTAAACAACCTCAAGTAAAATATTCTTGGTGTCTTTTATGACACTCGCACCTCTCTCTCTTTAGATGTCTGTGCGCTAGATCTTCGTTCAAAGTTAAGACATTAAGCTAATTATCTCTCTATCACCTCGAATGTTCCAGTCCGCAACAATATTAAATTTGTTGTCTAACTATGAACTAAAAAAAGGAATTCACTTATATGTCCCTTTAATTTTCTGAAACAAGAAAACAACTTGTACCTTTTTCATATGAAATGTGTAACGCTGATTTCGAGTGAGATACGAAGTTCTTGCCAAGATGAAGACATTCACCTTCTTCTCAAATGTTACATATATTAGGATGCAAAAGAATATATATATACTACGATTTTTCAAGAGCTATTAGATCAATAATGAGTGAAATTTTGCGCAATAAAATTTTCTATACATGAGGGGGCTTTTGGCGTGACAGTGTGTAGTACAATATAGTGTTTTTTTTATGAATTATAGAATTTTAGGTGGTATAGAAGTAAATATTCAATTTTAAGTGTCAAATATGAAATTAAAATAATTTTGAGTGGCATGCTTGTAAATCCCTCTAATATTAATTAAAAATTGCAATCATGCACCCTGAAAGCATTAGCATAAAATGACCACTAATTTATAGATTAGCAGTTATATATTTATTTATCCCAACCCTTCTTGCTCCTACCAACCATAAGGATAAATTGTAATAATAAATAATCTAGCTAGTTGACCCAAAAAACAACTCATCTTGTCCACACGCTGCTTAACAAATTATTAAAAAATTTCACATGAAACCTTGACCTGATGCTGTGGCCTGCCTGTGGCCACTTGTTATAAAATATTTTTTACCATTTTGAAAGCATCCAAATGTTTCCTTAATATTTACTCCTTAATTATTCTTATTAAGATGCTCTAATGAACTATATATTTAGCATATTATTATTATTATTATTATTATTATTATTATTATTATTATTATTATTATTATTATTATTATTATTATTTGATGTATATTTTGAATAATTAATATATAAATAAGATTCACAAAGGTTATTTGAATGTTAGGCAAATTCAAAAAACATTAATCAGATAAAAAACTAAATATTAAAATTATGATTTCGTTTGGGACAATTTTTTTATTATTATATTTTTTCAGAGTGCAATCATAATTTATATTTGATCAATATTTTTTGTTGCTTCCAACAAAAAAATTCAATAATATAATAACTTTAAAATTTTATTTTTTTACAACTCTTTTATAGAACATTAAAAAATTTGTTTCAAATAAAATCTACATGAAAAAATACCCAATATAAATGGGGTTGATCTATTCATAAATTTCAGTCTCCCATTTTTCTGCCTCCAAATAAGTCCCCAACAATGCAAAGCAATTCTGCTCACATATCCATATGATATTGATGTTTTCATTTACTCTTCTAAAAAAATTATAATATATCTTATTTTCAACGAAGAAAATTAAGGCTGATTGAAATATATTAATATAAATTATCCATCCACATTATAAGCTCAATCATCTGCTCTACTGTAGACCTTACCATTTGCTCCCTCTCTCTCTCTCTCTCTCTCTCTCTCTCTCTCTCTCTCTCTCTCTCTCTCTCTCTCTCTCTCTCTCTCCTTTGTTTAATGCAAAAAATAGACAAAAATATTGGCAGTTTCTATCGTTCTGAAATGCAATGAGTATGACCCCAATGTAGTTGGCCAACTTGCCTTTTATTTAAGAAGGAAATTCCAATTTGCAGAAGGGAAAACCGCAAGAACACATTTCTGACAACTAAGTGATTTGGATGATTAATAGTTGCATCCCTGTACTAATATGGTTAGTGAGAATATTAAAAGCATTAATTAGTGTACATAATTAAGTTATTGTGACTGATAATTTGTAAATTAATGGGGTTTTATTGTTAAAAAAAGCGGTGGTTAGGAGTCATTGTTGATGGATTTGTGCTCTCCGTCAGGAGGAAATGAACTTTGAAGTTGCATATGGTGAAGTAGAAATTGATGCTCAATATGTGTTCATTGGATGTGATTAGAAAGTTATCAAGGGGCTGATTGGGATTATTGTATTTTATTTTGTTTATATTTTAAAAATGATAATTAATATCTTTAAAATGTAGTGTTTTTATTTTTATTGAATGTTGATTATAAATCTCTAGAAATTCAATTGAGCAGAGTGAATCTTGGTGCAATTTTTTAATTGAATCAAATTCATGATCATTAGAGCTATGATTTCAATAAGTTTATAGTCAAACGGAACATCTCGACAAGAAAATTCTATCAATACTAAAAGTGATATGATATATTTTCAAATGAACTCAAATCACTTGAAGCTCGATGAGACGAATCCAATAAGCCTAAGAAATTCAAATTTGAGGCAATTAAGAAACAAATAATAAATAAATTATCTATAATCTAATGGATTGATAAGAATCATTAAACAGAGTTTTTTTTTTCTAAACAAATTGTCCAAAGCACCTCTATCAAAAAGCTATAAATAGGAAGTCATTATTTACATAAAGGTGTTTTTGAGAGCAAAGAGATATAAAGAACTCCATTGCAATGTTCACAACACCATCATCAACAATCACCACCACTATCTTCCACCATCCTGCTATTATCACTTGACTACTAACATTCAACTTTTTATTGAACTTCAACTATTTTTCTCTAGACATCTGACTTTGTAATCCCTATAATGAGAATCAGATAATTATTCTTAATTGTGAAGTCCCATCTTCTCTAATTACAGAGAAGAATATATTCTTAAGCTATAATTATATAGTGCATTATTACAACTTGACAAAGCCTTATGACTTTTCTCATTTTTTGGCTCTTCACATAAAAAAAATTAGTATCTCTTATAATTTCTATACGTGTATAATGCATCTTTATACAAAGCTAAACTATTAAACAAACACTCCTAGCCTCCACGACCACAATTTTTTTGGAATGTAACAATTGAATAAGTTAATTTATGATGCAGTGGTGATGGTCATTGATAGGAGAATGGCTGGTGGCGAGACAATGACAACGGGTCTAAATTCTAGACCAGATTAATACTTGGATCAGAGCATATTAACTCGAATAACTTAAAATCAACTCAAAATTGAGTCAATCAATTACTATTCGAGTGTTAGAAATATATAGTCCATTAAACTAAATTGGTCTTATTCAAGTTATTTGAGTCATATTGATTCAAAAATTTATAGCATCCATATAATAATTATCAAGTTAGACTGGTTGGGTTCTAATTAGATCGATTCATATCAAGTCAGATTATGATCAAATATTTTAACCTATATATATATATATATATATATATATATATATATATATATATATATATTAGTGTGTGAAAATAGCCTTTGGTTTCTAACACATTCTCAATATTATTTTTATCATAGGAGACAAACGCTCATAAAATTTTCAATTTTCTATCTGTTCATATTTTTATATTCCAGCTAATATATTATATAGTTCCATATCCGTGGCACTAATGAGATATAAGATTGTCTGCCTAAATTTGACAATTTATAATATTTTTTATAGAGCGTTGATCATTTAATTAAATATTATATATTTTATTATGTATCACCAAGATACCTGCAAGCGTTGACAAACTTGCGTCTAGAATAAAATGCTTTGATCTTTTGACCGTTCCCACATATAAGGAGACATAAAAAAGTCAGCGTTTCAGTTGAGATCTCGAAATAGAACTTTATAAAATGCTCTGATCTTTTGACCGTTCCAACATATAAGGAATTACATGAAAAAGTCAGCGTTTCAGTTGAGATCTCATGTCAAAAAACTTTTCTATGCCCTAAGCCATATTCTATCAATACATTAATCTCAAAAATAAATTTAATTATTTTAAATATAAATTTATTTTAATACACTTTATGAGGATATTATGAAATAATTTTTTCCTAAAAATGAAGTTAAAAAAACACAATCATTAACACGAGATGATGAAATGCGTTATTTTATCACTTAATGAAAAATCAATATTTATTTGGGCAAGAAAGAACTCGTCCGTATTGTACAGATAAGGCACTAGCATTGAAAATGAACAAACCTTCCCTTTATTTTTTGCTGCTAAGTAAAAATAGAATATAACGGTCCTCTAGCGACGCTTCTTCCATTCATCACAACTCGCACAGGCTTACATATATGGCAACCAGGAACAGAAAATCTGCACAAAAATTGCACTACTCATCTTCTTCAGCAAGCAATGCAAAAGAGAATGGTGAGAACTTGTATCCATCGCCCTCATAGAACTTGTTCATGAACTCCACCCAGTGGAGCCTCAGGGCATGCAAGAATGCACTAAGTGTTTCCATCACAAGCAAAACACCAACAGTCGCGAATATGAAGACTATGAGGCCAATGATGAGAATGATGACATTGTTGAACCTACGATATCAGATTAATCAGCTTTCAGGAATAGGACATTAAATAGTTTAAGTAATAATCAGGGCGTGAGGAAGTGAAGATTATACCCCCAGGCAAGGAGAAGAACCTTGTCGTAGAACACACTGGACAGTTCTGAATGAGCAAGACTGCAAAAGAAAAATATCAGAAGTGACATTGATTAGTAAGTTCTCCTTAAGGTTTGGCGCATTATTAAAAAAACTAGACTAAAATGAACAGGATACATAAAAAAAAAATTCATAAGATGGCAGTTTATTATTGAAAAAAGTTAGCATGTAAAAGTTTTTGTTAGACCGGTCCAGCCGGTTCACACGGGACCGGCTCTTGCGCATGCCAAGTGAGCCGCCAAAGCCAACGGAGTATTTTAGGAAGGATTTTTGAGGGATTTGAGAGGGAAATTTGAATGTAGGGAGGATTGTTTAGGACTTTTCTTTTGATTTGTATGCTTGAATTTGGCTGAAATTTGAGATCTCTTAGATTTAGGTTTTCTTTTGGGCTCTAGTGAAGTCTAGAGATTTGGGAGAGATTGATCCTCCTCTCGAATAAATGAACAATTGTATCTTGCTATTTTCCATTTCCTTTTCATCATATAATACAAATTATCTACTGTTTTCCTATTTTTGTGTGGATTTTGGTGGAGAATTCTCACTGTTTTCCGAAGATTAGTAGGAAATACTTGAGATCTACCAGTGTTTCCTATCAGTTTCAAATGCAGACTTGAGCGTGATCCTTACGCACTTTGATGGTTAGAAAACAGCGCAAAGGACCTATTGGTTAACAATTTGGCATAGTGATACGGCCACTAAATAAGCTTATGAGAGGCATACCTCAAAGCCCAAAGACGAAGATATGATGCAGTATTTGAGACTGCTCCAAGGACAAATTCTATAGTGTGAATAAGTTGGTGCACAAAAACTTCACTGAATTCGAACTCTTCATGGTGATGTGAATCGTGATCTTGCTCCTCAAGAGAGCCATTGTCAGTGGCCTGAAGCATGGCGTACGCCTGGCCTTGGTGTCTCTGAAGGAAAATGTACATAGAAGCAATAAATAAAGTGAAACATAATCATAAGAACCAAGAAGTGAACAGAATGAAGCATACTTGTTCATATTGCTTCTTCAAGAGAAATGGCTTGGGAAGTAGCATCCATGGAACTGAAATAAAGGCCAGGAGGAGCAATACAAGCTGGAAAAATGGTTTCATAAAGTAAGTGCTCTTCATTCAGCAAATTATTAAATTTACATACATAACACTTTATTACATGCTATTTACATATGTAACACTCAAAACATTAATATAATATATCTATCACCCATATACAACTTTAATATCAAATATAACACTCCTATAATTCATTTCTACCATTCATACCATCTTATAAACTTTAAAATTTCATTCCATGAACTCAAATTTGTTCTATGGGTGGTAGACATGTAATATTAATGTTTTAGGTGTTAGATATGTAAATAGCATAAAATAAAGTGGTATGTATGTACATGTCCCAAAAATAAAATACAAACCTGCAACGTCTTTTGGCCAGGGAAAAGTTGGTTTTCTCCAAGATCATCAGTTGGACTAAGGAACATATAGATCATCACATGATACAAATCAGCTGTAGCACCAGTGCACCATTTCACGATGATAAGGAGTGACAGATACCCAAATAGGCTGTTGAGGAAAATAAGCTGGGGAATAAATTGGAACCTACAATACATGCAACAGATCAGCACTCAAAAGTTGCAACAGTCGGAAAAAAAAGGTGATAAGTTTATGAGACAAATTATAGCATATGAAGCATCTAACAACAGAAATTAAAAATAAATAATAATATGAAGCTTGGATGTATTTTTAAATCAAAATCTTCAACTTGTGCATATAAATCAAGCCACCATTTAGGCTATAACCCAAATTATATTAAATTAAAAATGCATAATAATAATCTATTCGAATTATTCAATGGAACTGACAAAATCAGTAGGTTTCCAACTCAAGCCCAAATGAAAATCATCAAAAGTTCACATGGAAGGAACAAAAACCCATATGATTACACCTTGTTCTTGTCTATCCCATACAATCAAGGATAAAGTCAACAAAATCCATGATTATAAAGTAAAATACTTCCGGTAAGAACATATGAAAATCATGGGCGGATCCCCCATGTACACAGGGTGGGCAAAATGCCAACCCTAAAAAATATATATATTTAGAGGGGATATTTTGGGTATTTCCCCCTCTCAAAAATCTTTTTTGCCCTAATTTTATCAATCCTAAGCGTTTTTTCCCATCCCCACAAAAAAAAAATTTTTTCCCACCCTGAAAAAAGTTGGATCCGCCCGTGATGAAAATCAATCATGGTAACCTCAATTCAGCCGGTTTCGAAAGCAAGTAGACTCACGCAAGACAAACACATCAATAAAAGAAAATTCTAGTTTATTTACACAACATAAAGAGTTTAATTGAGCAAATTTAGAGTTTAATGGAGCCCCCCATCAATAATACCTCTACAAAAACTGCTATGATTTTATCTCCACAAAAGCAGCCATTACAATTAAAAGGAACTAATGCTTGGAAATTTTAAAAGCTTTTACCAGTCGAAGAAATTAAAGAACAACCAAAGTCAAGAAATTGTTAGAACATCTAAAACAAATTCCTTTTAGATGAGAAAGTTAGATGAGCCAAGAAAAATTCCATTAGATGCATTCATTATTTCTTACGAAATGCAGCAACACCATGATTGGATAACCTAGCAAGAAGTATCATTGGCTTAAGATGGAAAACTCACAAAAGCATTTTATATCACATCCCTGAAACTATTGATTAATAGGCATATTAGGCATCATGGAAAGGCAGATCAGTTTACCAGATATTCAGGGCATTCCTGAAGAACTTTCCATTGAAATAACTCATCACGATTCCAAGGTTCATTTGAGCTACTCCGAGAAGGATTGACATCTTCATCTTCAATGAGTTGAGGAATGGCAACTCACTTCGACTACCATGCCATGTCGGATCAAGACCAAAAGGATATGTTCGTCTCACCTTGATTAAGCCATCAATAGTAGCATCTCTGAAAAGAGGAGCAAAATTATATTAACAGACTACCATCAGTACTGAAAATTTTCATCAAATCAATCAATATTACTTACCTGCAGGAAGCATCACGGCATGCATAGGCAGAAGGTCCAAAAATCTCAAACGGGACAGAAAAGAATTCATTATATATCAACCCAGTATATATAGAGAATATAGCCATCATCAAAATTAAATAACGACCACCAAATACCATCTCCATAATATCTCCAAGCTTCTGCTCATCAAAAGAGTAACAGAGAAGATTTAATGCTCCAGAAATATCATCAACATAATTTTAGTAAAATAGCATATTATGACCAAAAGGAAAGTAACCTAAGCGTAACATATGAAATATAAAGTCGATAGAAAAATTAATGAAGTGGCTTAGAGTCTCTAATATAGTTTTGCTCGATTTCTTTTCTTCTTCTGAATTTTGTAGAATAAACGAGGCATTCCGCCATACTGAGATGCATAGATAAACTAATATGTTAATCTTAATTATGAATAAACCGGCTAAAAAAACAAATCATAGTTTACAAGCAATCTAAGCTGCCATTAATTTAGTAAATTTCCATCATCATCATCAACCTTAACCCAACTAACACCAAGCAGCATAGACAACATCTATGTAATGTGTCTAAGAGAAGCCAGCTACAAAATAGATTATAGTTTACAAGCAATCTAACCTGTTCCATCATCATCATCAACCTTAACCCAGCTAGCACGAAGCAGCATAGACAACATCTATGTAATGTGTATAAGAGAAGCCAGCTACAAAATAGATTATAGTTTACAAGCAATCTAAGCTGCCTCAAATTTAGAACGCTTGCATCATTATCCTTAAGCCAAACTATTAGGGTTGGCTTAATCAACATTCTTGGCCAGTCCTCTCAATATTTCAGACATGCTAACTCTAGTTTTCGTATATCTTCTTACAGAACTTAAAAAGCCTAAATAGCTTGAAACTGCTTTTTTCCATTCTAATCCTTCAACAGAAATTATATATATTTTCCTTGCCGGTGGACTTTTGTTCTTCGAAAAGATTTACATAAATCTTCTAAGGCCACCTTCTATAACCTGATCATGCATTGGTACCTCCATATATCATTTTGCAATCTATACATCCTAATTTTATACACGTAGATCTAAACATTCTGATGTATATCACAACCAACTAGGCTAGTAACTTCTTTGTAGTCCAGCACTAAATCCATACGACAGCGCTAGTTTATTGTCATGTAAGTGCTTGACCTTCCATACTCCATAATATGTTCTTGTCAAAATACACGACCATTCTCCACTTTAACTGTCTCGCTCTAACTCCATGATATTGTCTTGATTAACAACAGATTTTATTGATTTTCATATAATTCACCAAATTGTAGACAATTGATTGTGGGTCTTCCAATTATTCTCAATTTGACTGCTTATACCAGGCTGACTTTCTTATCATTCCAACCAAGTGCGTTGGACAGATTTAGAATAGAAATAAACTGGTTGATTAAAAAAATGAAATCATGAGTTCATGCAAGTTAATCAGCAGGGATACCACATAAGTTTCTATTCATTTAGTAAGTCAGAGCTCATACAATTTTAGTACAAAATGCTGAGACACCACTGCCATGGTTTGCGGAAAATTTTTAAGTAATCTCAAGTGTTCTGCAGGGAAATACTTGATTACACCAAAAAGTGCGATAGATTGATAGCACAGGGGTATTGCATGTCAAGTGAAAAAGCATCATATATGAGAAGTGAATTGAAATCATCCAATATTAGAACAAAAAAATAACCTAATAACTTCAAAAAGCATAATCAAGTCAAGATAAAACTTGCAAATGATAGTTTCACAGAATTTATTAGCAAAACAAGCATTGTAGCAAATTTGCATTAACAAAAGGGTAGAGCTGACCTGAGAAGACATTTTTTTCTCTCGAAATATTAGAAACAATGTTACAGCTAACAAGCACAAACCATGACCCCAGTCGCCAAACATGACAGCAAATAGAAAAGGGAATGTAATGATTGAATATACGCCAGGATTTGCTTCCTGGTACTTGGCAACCCTGAAATCAAGGAAAACATGATTAGGCATTAACCCCAAAAAAAATGCTACTCAAAAGTTGAAGGTCAATTTACCGCTTTCCTTTGTATTATATAAATCAACTAACAAAGTCACATAATAAAATTAGAAAATAGCTGCATGTTTATAAAGTCTTTGAAAAGATGGCTGTTTTTGAATTTTTAAAAGGCATAACCTTCTTAATATGTGATAGAACCCACTATTCATTTGATACTGCAGAACAAATAATAATAACCTAACTACATGAACATGAATTTGAATTCCGTTTCCATCAAATTTATGCAATGAAACTTAGTATTCCCTATATATATATATATATATATATATATAAAAGGAATACGGTTACTAGTATTTCAGGAAGCTTTAAATTTTACATATAATTTGTCTTCTAACAAGAGTTACCCACTAGCAAAAGTTCCAGAAGAAATAATATCAACAATTCCAATGGAACCCTAAACAAAATAAAAAAAAAAGATTTATTTCAGATTTATCTTGAATTGAACTCACCCATAGGCATCAACAATTTCCTGAAAAGCTGAAGTGAATTTGTTAGTTCTGAAATATGTAGGTGGAGATTCTCGTGTTTGTAAAACCTGAAAAATTGATCCAACTTGGGATTTGCTATCAAAGGTTGCCCGTTGTAGCACATCTTGAATCTGCAAGACTGATTCTAAGTTGAGTGGTTCCAATTTATAACTGTAAATCTACAAGAGCTGAGTTCACACAAGGTCGTAAAATATAAATATGACCGGTTTATACCTGATTTGCAGCAAAAATAGGGCTCCATCCCTCAGCAACTAAACATTTTTTGGTAACATCAAGGCTTAGCATGTTTAATGTGTGATAGACAGACTTCTCCTTCCTTACCTGGAATTTTTCTTAAACTTAATGAGTTTCTGCGCCTTCAAAATGATATACCCCAGACAGAAATTTTTAGTGATCAACACCAAAGTTACAGTTTTTATACTAACCAGATGATACCACAGCTCAAACTGGTAACCGATGTTCTTCAGCAAGTTATCTCTATGAAGCAATCCAACATCTATAGTAGTTTTCAACTCTTGGATTTTAGCAGAGACCTGAAAGTGCAATTGATAGAGAAAAAACTTTAAAAAGATATAAGAAATATCATTCAATCAAGTAACTAGCATGATTGAGAAAAAAAAATAACAAAAGAAAAGATACAAGAAATTTCATCTTAAGAAACTATTACGAATATTTGAAGAATTGCTAAAACACATAAAACAAAAAAAAAGAGCAACCACATGGAATCTCAAAATAGTAGGCATCTATTATATGACTAACAAATAATTGTTATAAAAACTCACTTAATAGCACATTTCTATACAGTTTGAAATGGATATCTCCCAAAATGCTTTGACACAATGAAGCTTTATGTATTGCCACACACTTAACTTTGAATTCAAAGCTCAGATGTATTTTTTAAGTAAAGCTATACCATGACATGACTAAGTTGCCAACACATAATTGTAAATTGCAACGGTGGCAATCAGCCATGAGTTTCATTCTATGTTGAGCTTGGAGCAAATTATGGCAAAGCATCTGTACTAGTGTGGTATGATTGGATAATAAAGTGTCGACAGAAGCGATGTCAGAAGTTCCATAGATATATGCAAATGAAAGGTTTAGTGAAATCAAATAACGTTAAGACAGCAGCTGATGTCATGGGAAACTTAAGAGAAGTAAACGCATTAGATGCATTAATATCCCATTTAAAAGCATCCTTTTTAAGGAGGTTTGTTGAAGGACCAACAATATAAACATAGTTAGATATAAAACAACGATAATATCATGTTAATCCTAAAAAGGAGTGAAGCATGTGAATAGATGAATGAATATGCTAATCACTCATTGCTTTAATTTTATCGAGATCCGCCTGAACTGTACCGGAAGAGACATTCTGACCTAAGTATTCAATGGAGGATTTACAGAATTGGCATTTATTTAGATTAAGAAATAAATGGTATGTAACCAAGCATTGAAAATGAAGATCTATAGTAGGGCTATATATCAGAATATCATTAAAAAAAATAATGATAAACTTGCGAGGATAAGAACGAAAAACTTGATTCATTAGAGATCGAAAGGTAGAAAGTGCATTAGTTAGGCCAAAAAGCATAACCAAGAATTTGAAATGGCCATCATGAGTATGAATAGTTGTTTTACGAATGTCTTTTGGGTGCATACAAACTTATGGAAGTTTGAACGAAGATCAAGAATAGAAAAAAGAGAAGCACCATGCAATTCATCTAAGAGTTCATCAACTGTAAGAATAAGGAATTTATCTTTAATAGTTTAATACTAAGGGCACGAAAATCAACATTAAAATGCCAAGTACCAACACGTTTTTTGACGATAAGTACTATGCTAGAGAAGCTATGACTATGACGAATAACTCCTGCTTGAGCATTTCCGTGACTAAGTGTTCCATGGCATCCTTTTGGAAATGAGGGTAGTGATATGGGTGAATATTAACTGGTTTGGATTGATGTGGAAGATTAATATGGTGATCAATCATACGTAAAGGAGAGAAACTTTGTGGTGACTAAAAGATGTGTTTAAAGTGTTAAATTAAATCTGAGATAGAATGAGGTAAATTATTGGTGATGAAAGCAAATGTGTTGTCTAAAGAATTTTCAAAAGATGGAGGTTTATTATTTAAAGGTTCTTCTTGGACGGTGAAAACTTGTATCATAGGAGAATGACAAATCAATGTTCGAAACTAGTTAAAAGAAATTGGATTTGGTAATAATTGAGATTCTCCGAATAAAGAAATTGTATGATTATGATACGAGAATTGCACAATAAGATCATGATAGTTTCGAAGAACATATTCTAAAGATTGAAGCTATTGCATTCCTAGAACAATATCAACGCCATGGATAGCAAAAACAATAAGTCTAAGAAAACTTGATAACTTTGCATAGAAACTGGGACTCGAGAACATTTTGAATTACGAGTTAATAAATGCACATTTCCCACTAAGACTTGTAATGACTTGATAGTTTGAGTTTGAAGATCAAAATGATGAATGAGAGTGTCTTGAATAAAATTATGAGTACAACCACTATCGATTAAGATATATATCATGATTGTTAATGGAACCGGTTAATCGAAAAGAACATGGGTTAAATTGTTTGGCTAAAAAATTTAAAGTAATTTCAGGAGATATTTTAGGTGTATTAGATCTGGAGTAGGAGAACCAGATCATCCAAATTGTCATCATCTGTTAAATTTATTTGGGCAACAGTGTTGAGGGCCAAATTTACTCACAATTAAAACAAAGTCCTTTATCACGATGAAATTGAATTTTGGTTGGAGAAAGTTTTTTAATATGAAGTGAAGTTGCTTTAGTGGAAAGAGTCAGTGGTACTGAAGAAGCGGTGGGTGATGGGTTGAAGGAAGATGGAGTTTTGGTAGAATGCAAATTGGGTTGTGTTTTGCGCCAATTGGATAATGGAAGGGAAAATAGTTCTTGAATTTTTTATTCATGACGTTGGGCTAAGTTTATGGCATCTAAGAGAGTGCAAGGTTTTGCAAGTAAAAATTCCCTACGTAATTCTTGTTTAAGGCCATAAATAAAATAGCTAATCAGGGTAAATTCTGATAAATGAGGAATTTTAAAAGCAAGATTTTCAAAAGAAATTTGATATTCAAGAACGAAAGAAGTTTGAGTAAATTTCTATAGATTATCTTGCAAATCTTTATAAGAAGAAGTGGCAAAACGCTTTTGTAAAGGTATCATGAATTCGGGCCAAGAAGGATTTTGGCCTTTTATACGAATCCATTGATATCATGTATAGTTGTAGGGCCTTCAAGATGAAACAAAGCAATGTGAACACAATGGCAAGCATGAGCAGAATTAAAATCAAAATACTCATGAGCTTTAAAGATCCATGTTTCCACATCGAAGCCATTAAAGTGAGGTAATTTGATTTTCATATTTTTATGGAACGAAAAAACTTGAGTAAATCAGCGGCTACTATTAGGAAGGAGAATGGGAGGTTGAACCCAAGATTCCGACAAACAACGATTGTTCTCAAGGAGAAGATGTGTGGCCGTCTATGTAGGATGTCGAGGCACTTGTCCATGGGGTCCATGAAGACTTAAATTTGTTGCAGAGTAGTTCAAAAGGATGTGAATTGCATTTCAGCTTGCTGAAATGATTTCTGGATTTCTGAAAATTGGGTTTCTTGATGCCTTTGCATGGAAAGCAATGCATCAACAAGTTTAGAATTATTCATGATGAAGGCGGATGTGAAACTGGATAGCCAAGAAGATGAAAAGAACGGTTGCTTGCAAATAGGAAGTGGGTTGGCTAAGATGAGGCTAAATAGAAAATACATCTAGGCAGGTGGACTGAAGGACAATAAGTGGTGGGTGGGAAGCAACTGGAATGAAGGAGGGGGTTTTCCAGTTGGACTGAATTGAGCAGGGAACTGGTTCTTGCAAGCAAGGAACAAGATGAAGCCTCTGGGACTAGTTCTTGCGGCATAGGGAAAACAGAGGAGAGGAGGACCCTGTGGAGTACTGGTTCTTGCTGACAGGAAATGGGTTAGATGGGTGGCGGCTGATTGGAATAAGCGGTTGGGCGGGTGGGAAGCGGTTGGACTGAAGGAGATGGACACCAATGTAGGAAGAAAGCAAGAAAACTTCTTGCTGCAGGTGGGACTGGTTCTTGCGGCTGATGGAGAACAAAGAAGCAGGTGGTGTGGCTGCTCTTGGAGAAGGACGAGTTGAAGAGAGGGATGACTCGACGAGAGCACCAAGTAGTTATGCTCCTTGATGGAGCAAGAAAGGAAAACACCTTTTGAGTACGTGCAAACTCCAAGACATAGGAGAGAAAGAGAGAAAAAAAGAAATTTCTTATTCCATAGAGAGTTTACAGCAATATAATAAGTATTTATAGACAAAATAGTGAACCAAACCCAATAGGTCATTTATTAGACTGGCTCAAAACTATAAATAAAAGAAAATATATAAACATTATTTATGAATACATAGGGTGCCTGGCAGCTTGTTGTCTATATTTGTGGGGATGTTGGTGTCCTTCATTTTTCTCCCTCTTCAATGATAAACCTTTAGAATCATTTTTCTTTCTTTTGATTACTCTTCCAAGTATTTAACCCAATTGTTACAATATTCTTGCACTGTCTTTGTGTCCAATTAAATATGGTGTTGCTTAGCAGAAGATCACAACTCCTCCCATGTGATATGAGTAATTAACTACAAAAAGCTTTTAGGGCATTAAATAGTTGATTAAATGATAATTAATCTTATGAAATCATATTTACCGCTAATTATAATGATTTTAAGAGTTAAAGAAGATCGGTGGCTATTTCCTTGCATTTCAATGTAATGAGCAAAAAATTTTGAATTGGAGATGATTGGATATTTCTGAGGAGAATTCTGTATTATAACATACAATCATAAGCACATGCTGAGATATATTTACTAGTCAATATTCCAACATTTAAAGAAATGATAAAAATACTAGAAATTAAGTTAAATTATTAGTTGTGTTGTAAAGGCACCACCTTGAGTTAGAGGGATTAAATGTAGAGTAAAAAAAATTAATTAAAATATAAATAGATTTCATTAAATTTTAAAACTAAGACACACATATACATGGCATCACCACTAGCATGAGCTATGGCGCATAGCGTAATATGATGTGGAGGATAAAAATGGCGCACTATTGTGCCATTGCACATGCAATAGCATATAATGCAAATCCCCCATAACACATGCTATTTTAAATTTTTATGATATATGATTTAAATCAAATAATAGTAATAATTATATTTTATTAATTGCATATTACGCATAGTACTGAAACCAAAGTCTTAAACACTCCATATCCACTAAAACGAGCTGCTTTCCATGGACGCATTGTTATATGTCTTGGTCTCAAATCTCAATCCACATTCGTTGATTCATAATCTTAGAGGCTCCTGGTCTTTCGACCTCACACAATAAAACCTAAGCTTTGACACCATCAGCCTCTCGATCTCACCTGAAGACAATTCAACTCCAACACCTTTCAATCGCTTGGCCTCAACTTCATCGTACATTTCTTAAGAGGTTATCGATCTCATCTTCGAGGGATCGCTCCTTTGACATTTTGCTCTCACCTTCAACGCATGACGGCTTCCAAGGCTTCGCTGAAGGAAAAGGGCTCTCAACTTAATACTTTCTTTTAGATTATAGCTTCACTTCTAATGAAATTTATCAAGCTTTTGCTAAAAAAAATAGCGCTTATTGCTTTCTTTAGAAAATGCATTTCTTACTATGACTAGTTTGCTAATTGTTATCTATTAAATATATTATATCTTGAACAACATATGTTTAAGTATAATTAAGAAAAGTGTCTTGAGTCAAAAAGTTTTGTATTGAACAAGTATTATTTATGTCATTAGCTACACCTATTAGCTACCCAAAATAAAGTCGAATTTAAACAACAAAGAAAGACTGGGCATGGAAACATGCATCTTGGCACAAAAAAATGATAAATATTGCATGACAACTGACATGTATTTTTGGTGCCATATTTAAAATAGCACATGCCATGCTAGGCACTATGCGCTATGACTCCATGGGATCCTCTGTAGTATGATGAATGTAATATATATATATATATATATATATATATATATATATATATACACACACACACACACACACACACACACACATTATGATTTGACAATTAAATGTTTAAATAAAATAACTATCGTTTTCATTTTGAATTCAAATTTGAAAATAATGATATGCATGATATGATAGTTAATTATTAATTAAATAGTTATTTTATCAAAATTAGGACTTGTTTTGCATTCAAATATAGAAATAATAACATGCATGACATAATAGTTTTTAAGATGTTGAATCTAAATTCAACATTATGTCATGGGTGGCCAAATAATGTGTCAAGTGTCAATTTTTAGAGCCATGTATATCTAGATCCAACACATGTCTAACTTATGTTGAAGAGATTTTTGAGCAATGTTGGAAAGAGTTGGGAAATACCAACTAGTGTGTCTAACTAGATGCCCTTTAATGCCCTAGTGTCAAAAAGTATCCCCCTCTCTAAGACAACATAACACAACTTCACGACCCTCTAGGGTTGCTCTTGCTTATAACCATATGCAATTTTATTTATTATATGTGCATCTTTCAATCAAAATTGTAATAAAATTGATCTTTAGAGTTATATTAACCTATTTCATCTTTCCACGCACTCTATATCACAACCATCAAAGTTTAAGATAAACACACAACAAATCATCTTTTGAGTTTATATCTAATGCAGCGCCAAAATTCGTAATATAAAATGTGTAAATGATTTCAAAATAAATACTACAAGATGTACAAAAGGGACAATAATTAATGTAAAACATCCCGTCAGAAGCAATTATGGTTACTGATTATTCAAAATCATTTCTTAAATAAATGATACTGAAACAAAATACTCAGCACTCTTTTTTTAGCAATAATACATTGTCGCTGCAGAGAAAATAATTATCTATGAAGCATAGAAAGGCAACAAACCTCATCTATCATCTGCAGTTGTTTGCCAACGTCATCCATGAATGGATACCTGTTCGCACCAAAGGCTTCACAGATCTTTAAGATTTTTGTCTTAGCTCTTTCTCCAGAATAGAATATAACAAACACATTTTTCGCAATCTGTATGGAAATATAACAAGGTGAAATCTCGTTGCCCAAATGAAAGCATTCCATAGATAGACACAATGAATACTAGGCTGCATGGCTAGATGAAAATATTCACCATGCAAAAAAAGTTGACGTGAGATGGTTAAAATGGAATGTTACCTGAGCAATACTATAAAGTAATATTATAGGTACTTAGAGGTAAATTAAGTTCTTTCAACATCTTTCATTGATTAAAATAATCAAGGGGGAAGCTTAAAAGTTTTAGGATGTAGCTTTGCCCAAAAGTAACTTAATCCGATAACAAGATACATTGATAAAAATTTTGACTTCAGAATGATCTCCCATTACGAAAAATATGTGGATTAAGTCATGGGTCGTCAAATAAAATCATTGATTACCAAGCTGAGTAAACCAATAAAAGAGTGGTAAAATGGATATCACAAAACTATAAAAGATTGTGTTAGACCGGTCCACTGGACCGGTCCAGCCGGTCCGCACGGGACCAGCAGAGGAGCAAACAGGCAAGATCTCCGCCTCCTGCGGAGATCGGGCGGGCCGACAGAGAGAAATTTGAATGTAGGGACTGTTTAGAGAATTCCTTTTGATTTGTATGCATTAAATAGTTGATTTTGCTAGGGTTTGAGTATCTTGAATTTGGCAGAAATTTGAGATCTCTTAGATTTAGGTTTTCTTTGGGTCCTAGCGGCGTCTAGAGATTTGGGAGAGATCGATCCTCCTCTCGAATTGAGGATCAATTGTATCTTTGCTGTTTTCTTCTTCTTCTAGTGAAATAAAAACTTTTATGTGACTTTTCTCTCAGTTTTCCCGCGATTTCTCACTGTTTTCTTGAGAAAAACTGCTGTCCACTGCTGTAAACAGCAGTTTTCTGCTTGTTCTACTTCAGTTTTTGCTAGGAACTACTTGAAACCAAGTATTTCCTATCAAATTGGTATCAGAGCGTTGTTTTTGGGACCTTAGGCGGCTGAAATTCTGATTTTTCAGCGAGCGATTGGCTACTGGAAGTGATATTTTTGAGATCCGTTGGGAAGAAAGATGGCCGGAAAGAAGCTTGACGTCTTGGAAGGCGAAGTCAACCAATTGAAAGCCGATTTGGAGGAAAGATTCTGCAAATTTCAAAATCAAATCACCTCTAACAATGAAAGGTTGGAGGGGAAGTTCACCGCGATGGAGGAAATGATGAAGAAACTACTTGAAATGAAGACCAATCCGGCAGCATCGGAAGTAAGGGAAACTATCGACGGCCAGGGCATGGGAGGAAATTTGAACCCATTGAGGGGGAGGAGAAATTCGGAGGTGGAGATCCTGGAGGGGGAAAACGACATGCCCCCTCTAGAACTGCTTTCTAGAGAGGAGATGAGTAGGGGATACGACCAACGGGAGGCTGATTTGGTCGGAAGGAGGGAAGAATTCAATCGCTGAGGTGCTGAAATTGAAAGAATCCAGCGTCGAGGTGCTGAATTTGAAGGGGGAAGGGAAGAAATTCATCGCCGAGGTGCTGAATTCGAAAGGATTCAGCGTCGAGGGGCTGTTTTTGAAGGAAGAAGGGAGGAACGTCATCGTCGAGGTGCTGAATTTGAAGGAATTCAACGTCGAGGTGATAATTTCGAAGGAAGAAGAGGTGAGTATGAAGAGGGATTCGAATATAATCGTCGGAGGGATGATCGGGACACTTGGGGGACTCTTCCCCTTCGAGGAATGGGATTTTATGGAGGGTATCGGGGAAACAGAGGAGACCTACGGGTGAGGAAGCTGAAAATGCCCGTCTTTGAGGGTGAAGACGGTCATGGCTGGATCTACAAAGTGGAGCGTTACTTTGCTGTCAACAGGTTGATAGAGGATGAAAAATTGACAGCGGTGGGTCTGTCTAGAAGGGAAAGCTTTGGTATGGTATCAGTGACGTGACAGGAGGGATCCCATCCGGAGCTGGAGAGAGTTCAATGATTGCTTATTAGAGCGTTTCCGAACCGACGGGGAAGGAGACTTCTATGAGCAATTCTTTGCCTTGACTCAAGAAGGGACTGTGGCAGATTATCGGGATCGGTTTGAGTACTTGGCTAGCAGATTGGATCACATTTCAGAGTCAGCCTTAGAAGGGAACTTCATGAAGGGGCTGAAACCAGAGATCCGAACAGCAGTCAGGGTACTGGAGCCGAGGAACCTGGGAAAGGCTATGGAGCTGGAGCAGTTGGTAGAAGATCAGAAGAAAACAGAAAGAGGGGCTCGAGGAAACTGCTCAAAAGGCTCTTACAGGACGACGACCACTCTTCTAGCACCCAAGGGGCCTGCATCAGGCAACAGTAATGAGACCACCCGGGAGAAGCCAGTAGGAGGGAGTGGAGAAAATTTCTAGAGGCTGACAGAGAAGGAGATGCAGGATAAGAGGACAAAGGGGTTGTGCTTCAGATGTGATGAGAAGTACATGCCATGACATAGGTGCAAGGACCGAACTCTTCAGGTTCTCCTTGTCTGTGAAGACGAGGAAGACGAGGAGGGAGGTGAGAGCAGATCTGGAGAGGAGGAAAAGTTGCACCTGGATGTGGCAGAAGTATCTATGAACTCTGTAGTGCGGTTCACTCCAAGTCACACTATGAAAGTGAAATGAGAGATAGCTGACCGTGAGGTGGTGGTGCTAATTAATAGTGGGGATACCCACAATTTCATTTCCACTCAGGTCGTCAATCAACTGGGAGTGAAATTGGTGGACACCGGTTGTTATGGGGTGATGATAGGTATAGGGAAGGTGGAGAAAGGCAAAGGAATTTGTAAAGGAGTGGTGTTGACCATCCAGGGGATTCAAGTAAGGGAGGACTTTCTCCCACTAGAGTTAGGAAGCACTGATGTCATCCTGGGGATGAAGTAGTTGCAAACCTTGAGGGAAACCAAAGATAATTGGGGAGCACTCACGATGGAATTAATGGTGGATGGGAGAAGGGTAGTCATAAGGGGAGATGCAGGGCTATCCAAAGCCATCACAACACTTAAGACCATGGTTAGGGATATACAAGAGGTGGGGGAAGATTATCTAGTGGGACTACACAGATTGGATGCAATCAGATTGGAAGAGGGAGGGGATGTTTCCCTGTCCGTGCAGCCCTTGATTCAACAATACAGTAAGGACTTTCAGTCACCTCAAGGATGGCCACCTCCACCGGAACAAGAGCATATCTCCACCTTGAGGACAAGGTGGATTTTCGGGAGGGGAGTATTGTTAGACCGGTCCACTGGACCGATCCAACCGGTCCGCACGGGACTGGCAAAGGCGCGAACAGGTGGGATCTCCGCCTCCTGCGGAGATCGGGCGGGCCGACAGCTCAAACAGAGCGTTTTAGGAAGGATTTTTTGGGGGTTTCAGGGAGAAATTTGAATGTAGGGACTGTTTAGGGAATTCCTTTTGATTTGTATGCATTAAATAGTTGATTTTGCTAGGGTTTGAGTATCTTGAATTTGGCAGAAATTTGAGATCTCTTAGATTTAAGCTTTCTTTGGGCTCTAGCGGCGTCTAGAGATTTGGGAGAGATCGATCCTCCTCTCGAATTGAGGATCAATTGTATCTTTGATGTTTTCTTCTTCTTCTAGTGAAATACAAGCTTTTCTGTGACTTTTCTCTCATTTTCCCGCAATTTCTCACTGTTTTTTGAGAAAAACTGCTGTCCACTGCTGTAAACAGCAGTTTTCTGCTTGTTCTACTTCAGTTTTTGCTAGGAACTACTTGAAACCAAGTATTTCCTATCAGATTGATTGAGAAATAACATAAGAGGGAAAACTTAGAAATAGCTAAGATTGAAAATATTGAAAAATAGATTTAAATGATTTAGACATATACAATGATGAGTAGAGGAACCATTAATAAGATTGATCCATAAAATGAACGTGAAGGAATTAAAAGCAAAATGATACAACAAAAGTGCATGGGTAGAAGTTGTACAAAACATTTTGGGTAAAACATTTGGCAGCACTTAGCAAAAACTAATAGAGACCAATCCATAATGCTGCTATGCCTAGATACATGGCACAACACTAATCATGATAATACATATATACCTAAACTTGACACCAAACACCTCCATGTTGACAAAAGCTAGAATACAAACACAAAAATACAACAATCACAAGGCGCATAGCCCGAAAAAAAGTGGATATATGATAACTCAATAGCCCAAATCCAAATATAAGTTATTATTTGTCATTTAATCAACAAATTATGACAACAAATTAGAAATCTTCTAAACATAAAAGTCAGGAATTAATTGATGCTTAAAAGCCAAAATTCTAGCACACAAACTCACGTGAATATAACAAAATATGGACAATCACAAATAGTTATGGGAACTTGAAGAATAAGCATGTTGTGGATGACATATAAAACAGATGAAATGACACCTTCTCTCCTGAAACAGGGTCGTTAACGGGATCATCTATGGGAGCTTGTTTAAGAAATAAGTTGCCCCTAGTAGCTCGGAATAAGATTCTTTCAAAAGCCATTGATTTTTCCTTTGGTACCAGGCCACTAATAAATCCAAGCTTTATCTGCTTTGAGGGGTCAGTTTGCATCTCCTGCACAGAAGAATTTGCTAATGGTTATTTAAAGGATTGAAGGTATTCATGGATGAATATAATGAAAATAAAAAGAGACCCTAAAAAATTACCTGCTCCAACAACAAAGGACTATCAAGAGAAGCATCGCCAACTTGCCGTGTTTCCGTCTCTCTATGTTGTGCTGCAGCATCATTTCGAGCAGAATGAAAAAATTCACCAGCCTAAAACAAGAAGGGGGAAGGGGCTTTCATTAAGTGAATGATAAATCCTTTACAAACCTTAAACAAAACTGAAAGTTAAAACCAAAAAGCTTGGAAGGCCACATTAATAAGTCCAGGAGGGTCAAATTATGTAGCATCTTCTTTTGAAATGGCAGGCTATGAAGCCCATTTCAATCCTGAATAAGAGGAATGACCACCGCATAAGGCACTCTTTTCAGTTGTAATATTAGAATCAGATCTCTGGCCAGAGTTATTTCTTTCTTCGTATATTCATGCAATTAAAAGTTAGCGACATTGATAACAATAAAGCAAAAAATCCCAAATGTTTTTATAAGAAAAAAAAAACTCGGATTATGAAACAGGAATTTATAAATTTATTATGCATCAAGGATATCATTCTCCAAGTAATTGAAAAGGAGGATTACACAGTGTGTCAAGGCACAGGAGAGCCATAAACGAAAGAAATATGCATGCAAGGCATTCTTATGCAGGACAGTTTAGATCTAGGGGTTTTCTAGGAAAATCTAATTTTGAAAAATTAGATAAAAACATTTCAACATATACGCAATGCACCATACTAATGAGCATGAAATCAAACTTAATGAAAATAGATGCAAAAATAAGTATGGAAATATTCATGAGAAAGCCAAATAAAAACATAAACAACTACTTATTCTCTTAGATGATTTATAAAATAAACAGCAAACTCGAGTCCAAGTGAATTAAGAGTAAAATATCAAACTATTGATAAATGTACAATTTAGTCACAAAATTTTACATTGCTCCAATTTAGTCCCTCAACTATTAAAAATTGTGTCAATTTAGCCCCAAAATCTAAAATAAGAGTTAAAGTTAACTCCAAAGTTAAATATGAATGGCATTTTAGGTACTACTAGTGGATATACTATTACATTACTTATATCGCTTAATTTCATCATTTAATAAATTATCATGTATATTTAACCTAAAACATATTACATAATAAGGGTGAATAAATAATGAAAAAAATTTATTTTTTTAAAGCAAAATTTAACATGACAAAATTATATGATATGATAAAAAGGGAAGCTTATTATATTTAAATGATATAAATCTATAATTTTATCACGTTAGATTTTGCTTTAAAAATTTGATTTATTTTTAATATTTATTCATCCTTATTATATAGTAGATTAAATTTATACTATAATAAAATGATAAAATTGAGCAATATAAGCAATATAATCTTATATTCACTTGTAGTATCTAAAATATCCTTCATATTTAACTTTGGAGTTAACTTTAACTCTTATTTTAAGCTTTGGAACTAAATTGACTCAATTTTTAATGGTCCCTGAAACTAAATTAGACATTTATCAATAGCCGGGGGACTATTTTGAGCTTTTACTCTGTGAACTAATAATAGATCTCCTAGAACAAGTAACAACAAAAACTTTATAACATATGCATTAGCAAAGCAGATTTTTAGACCAGTCAAAAAATAAATATTCAGATATATAAATAAACTCAATCACACCATCAAACAATTTCTAAATACATGAAGAGAAAACAAGAGAAGAAGTAGATAAATCATGTCTCATGCTAGAACAACAACATTGCATCTTGGAAGAGAATTGGAAGGTGGAAAAGTATTAAAAAACAAATAAGGCCAATTTTATTCAATGGCCAAAATTGAGAACAAATTTCAAATCCATATATATATACAAGCTTAGTTCAAGCAAATACAACAAGAAAATAATTTTAAAAGCAACTATCTAAAAAAGTTGAATTATCAGATCTGCAAGAATGAGGTAATAGTAAAGAAGTTACTATCCAAATTTTTCAAAAAAGAAAAAATTTATAATACCCACAATAATTTTCAAAAAAAAAAAATCTCCAAAATAACTTTACAATCACGTTTACAAAAAAAATACAATCACCCTAAACAAATCTTAATATTATCACAAATACCTCACCTCATGCTACCAAAATCACTTTTCCAAGGCAGTAGTGAAACTTATAGACTACAAATATTTTGGAATATTCCTCCAAGTTTATATGGAAATTAGCCGTTTTTTACAAAAATATTCCCATGATTAAAACCATTGCAACCCATCAATATTATAGTAATTTACAAAGTGCACGCATTTTATAGCGCATGTGCTATCAGCCATTTTGAATACTTGCATAAACAGCATATGACTTCAAGTAGAGGTATCATCTTGAGATGTTAATCACATATAAAAAATCCAACATGTATTGCTAGTTAGTAAAATACAAATTTCACCTTCTAAGGCAAAAGTTTATACTCTAACAGTTCATTGCAAGTATTAAAACCAAAGGCAATATTTGAGATGGATATGCCACTAGAATGAATTTAAAACTATTATTATAGCTATTTAATAAACAAATCTTACCTTATGAAGTACAAGTTTATACTCTAACAGCTCATTGTATGTGCGTTGCAGCTTTTCACTATTTGCGTTAACTTCTACTAACTCCGTCTCAAGCTCCCCAAGTTTTATCTAGGTAACATGAAACAAAAAGCAAATCATAAAGAGCACTTGTGAATACAACAAAAATTAAAAGTTTCACTAACTGTAATTTGAAAAGTATACCTCTAGATCATCAAAATCAATATTGTTTCGTGTCATGGGCATTGTTGATGGCGAGATACTAGCTTTCAACATTTGTTCCCTAAAGAAACGCAACTTCCTTGCCATCTCTCCACATCTTTTAATCTAAAGTACAAATATTTGTCGACGGTTACAAACAAAATATGGATAAATAAATAATAGGATGATCACATATTATTGGAGAAGTTTGCCCTTTGTTGCTAAGCTATCATAACCCATTTTAAGAAAAAAGAAAAGTTCATCATGTAAAACAGCACAAATGGTAAGAGTAAGAGTTCCCATTCTTATCATTGATGTCACAATTTAAATATATCTTTTGATTTTGAGGCCCCCTAAAATTCTGTAGTCAAAATATTTATTTTCCTTCCAAAGCAACATAATGATATCTGCAAATATTTAAAGAATACAAGATCTTACACAATAAAATTCATTTACTTGAAAATAAGTTACCTGGTTAGCGTATGTTCTTTGGAATGGACTCTTGTCTGCATTCAGCTGAAAAGAAAGTGGCATTAGGTCAAAAATATTAGCAATTATATAAAGCATTGCGCTTCATCTAAAGATACATCAAGGTTTAAGTTCACAAAACTTGTTATGAAATCATGCATTATACCAAATAGTATAACCCCTCAAATAAGAACTAAAATACAATTGAAAATAATAAATAAACCAACAGTTTAAGCAAAATTTTACAATCTATCTTGAAAATAACTTATACATAAAAAGTATGATAAATATTGTCAGACAAACAAGAAAAAGCATAAAAAACAGTATCAAATCGTATCTACGACTCAAAGTTTCTGTAAGGTATTTTTCATATTTCATTTTTCCTTTTCGTAAAGGGTACATATTTGAAATGTTAAATGCATAAATAGTAAGATTAGTTAGCTACTAATCAAAATCAAGCGTGTATAATTTTATTAGATAGAAAAAAATACCTTTTTTCGGTGCAAAACGTAAAGTATAAATTCCTCTCTAATAAACTATCAATGATCCTTTTTGCATTATTGAAGAAAGACTAATAGCAAGAAATAAAAATAAGCATGCCACTTAAATAATGAAATGAAAAGCACGTCTTATCAACTATAACTGAATAATAAGAATGATGAAAGAGAGAAAATCCAGTTAAATATTTTGGCAATCAAATGCTCAATAAACCTCCATTAGTCAATTCTGCAATGATGCACACACATTTGAACTCTTATTTCAAAATTACACTAGCTTGCAGCAAAACATATTTTTAAAAGCTTTCATAATTGGGTTGACACCACAATATAAAAACTATTTGAATTAAATAATTTGTATGCTTAAGTCTGACCCAAATTTTAATTGATATGTGCCCTGAGGTGTGTAAGAAAACAAGAAAATAAACTTGAAGCAGTTACAGAGCAGGTGGCTGGTCCTTCTATGCTATACCCATTCGAGGTTTAACTTTATGGGAAGTTTAATAATCATCTTACACCAAATGCACGAATGTCACGGCTTTATGGCATTACAAAGTTCTTTGGCACAAGGGTGACAGGGCTAAAAGAGGCGCACCATTGTAGCCTGCCTGTGCATGTATACTTGAAGTGTCTAAGCATGACTGTGCTGATGCAATGTGATAACTAATCTTCAACTCATTGTTTATGTTACAAGGTTGCTAAGGCAAGAAAATGATGGTCATTGTTCTTATTGTTTGAAATTTTTTCTTATAGGGATGTAAAAAAATTCTAAAAACCTTGCAAATACATAAAAATCACCCTCTTAGCTAATTCCAGATGCTCCATATCGAACGGGGGTTAGAATTCAAGGCTTCAATTTCTCCACTTTAAAATTTTAACTGAAATTAAGTAAAACAATGATGCATTGTTGAAAAGAAAAATCAAAAGCATTGAGAATTAAAGCGATTTTCAATTTAGCGAAAAAAGAAGAAAGCGCGAGTCTTCAAAATGCTCCCCACGACACAAAAAACCTCAAAAAAACAAAACAAATTTCACAAAAGCCCAAACAGAGAGCAGACCAACACTAATCTTCGTCCCAAGCTTAAATTAAAGGTCAGGTGTGATTGGATGAACAAGAACGAATAAAAATTAATAAATAAATCCCTGCACTTCACCGAAGCTATAACTCTTATGTCCACCCTCCAGTCCGAAGCCCTATCAATTAACAATTTGGCACCTTTACACTATCAAGGGAGCCAATGATGGGTAAGATACCATCATAAATGCGGCACATTTTCATCGTTTATCAAAACAAGGTTGCCCCTCTTATTTTCCGTCTACCACATCGTAGCCCGAGATGAAAGAAAGCAGAAATAAGTAGACAAAATAATGGAAGAAAGCGAGGACAAGAAGCCTACATCCTTGAATTGAACGAGGCCGATATCTCCGAGGTAGGAGACGGTGAGGTGGGCAGACTCCATGGGGATGATGATCTGCACGAGATGCATAGGCTCGGACCTCATCAGATCCAACGGCGGGCAGCACCCGCCCCCGCCGCGACCGCCGCGATCTGCCATATTTCCCCCTCTCCCGTTCTAACCAGCAAGCCTCGAAGAATAAGAAAAAACCTAATCCTTGCGAAGCAGGACGATCCGTGGACAGATCACGGCGACATGGAGAAAAGACTTATCCGCTACGTGTTTCGTCCGGAAACAAAATCGAAATAACGACGATATCCTTACCCCGCTTTTTTTATTCACCGGTAATGAACCGGAACACGTGCTGACGTGCATTGAACCCCTGCGACTGGGCGTCTCGCTACGTTCCGAAAGAAATAGGTTTCGGCGTATAGTTTTTTAAGAAAAGGAATTTATTTAGCAGATTTCGGAGAGAATATCACAGAACGGTTGGCGGGTCAGTCGGGTCATAGGTGTCCGTAAGCGAGACGGCAGTATCGTGTTAAACGGTTGAGTTTTGCAGCCATTTTTTAAAATATTTTAGAAAAACTTTTTTTTTACAATTTTTTTTTTTTGTGAAAATTAGGGCTGCATACAAACACATACTCGAGATTTGAATTAAGAAACTCTTAGTTGAGAGCAAAACTCCCAATCAAAAAAGCAAGAAAAGCTGCATTACAATAAATTATAAATATAAAATTGTATATATGAATATGACCATGAAAAAATAATACTTTTCAATTACGAGGCTAATAATATTTTAGGAAGCTTGTTAACAAAATTTCTATGCAATAAAATGACAAAACAAAAAATAATTTTGTCATGGAGGTTGGAATCACTTTTAGAAAAATGAAATAAATTGTTAAATTTGTTCTTTTTTATTTTTGAAACGTAATAATTTATATTTAAAATATTTAAAAATATTTTAGTCATTTCATTATTTTGATAATATATTTTTTCGATAAAGCTACCCCCCCACACACACACACACAAAAAAAAGTGTGATTTTTAATTCCTAAAGAGTTTGAAATTTGTTACCTTATGCACTTCCCGCAATTTCCCGACTCTTGCCCTTGCCTTCACTTTTTTTCAACACCCTAGAGCTTCCAAAAAGCTTACCTAATTGGCTAATTAATTAATCAATCACACGCACCTCATCTTGGTCTATTAGTTGGAAGCTTTGGTTATCAATCAAGAGATCTTGAGTTTGAGTTTTACATATATGATATATGTGTGAGTTTGTTTTAATTGACCTAAATATATGTATATATATATATAAACAATCAATACTCATTTTCGATTGCCTACTGGACTGCTCAGTTGGATCTTCCTCCTCAATCTCCAGTAGAACTGTAAAAATCAAGTTTTATTCTTTATTCTCATGTAGTTGTGTAACTAATTCAATTTTACTTTTAAAAGTAATTAATATATGTTTTTATTGTCCAATTCATTTGTAGCATAATTATTGTTTATTCATTTATCAAAGACAAAGAGTCTTATAAAAGTTGACCAGATGAATGATGCGTTAATTGTTTATAGTAAAAAAAATTAATTTTTTAGTGATAATGAATGATTATTCAACTCTTTTAGAATGTAAATAGCTAACGATAAAAATCATAGTTTTTTTATATTTAATATTTATTTTTTAAAAATAATGAATAAAAAATTTTAAAATTACCTATGCCGGTCCTAAGTGAATGAAAAAAGCTAAAAAAAAGAATCAAAAAATAAAGGCATCCACTATTAAAATTGTTTGGCTCTGCCACTGATTTAAATCCATCTAATTTCATGGGTCTACATAAGTAATCATCCATCAAGTAATTATTAAGAGTTACCTATGTCTTCAACACTTACAATTTTAAAATTAATCTTAATTTATGAACCGATCAATTGATTGTTCAAAATTATACTAAATTTTGTAAAGGGCAACCCAAATAGAGTAAATATAAATCCTTTAACAATAAAGCAATGAACAAGTCATTAGAACCATCATCATAATAGAGCAGTCGCATAGATGTTTTTGTTATAATGATTTGCACATTCAATTAGAGATGTAGCAAAGTAAAAACAAATTATGGGGCTATGCGCAATTTAAAAAAAAAAAAACATTAGTATTTTATAAGAGTTGCAAAGGGTTGCCCTTAACAAAATTTAAATAAATAACATCAGTATTATGGTGTTGGAAACATAATATAAATCATTAAGGTAGAGGGAATACATTATTCTTATAGATAAAGGTAGCATGCCCTTTATGCATCATATGAGGCGCATTGAAATATTTGGGAGGTCATTATAAATGATTGAATCAATTTTCATGGGTGGGAAAAATTATTATGTGCGGACGCCGGATGCCAGACGCAGCTCTACGTCCGGATGTCGTGGTACTGAGCGGTATCGAGCTGTGGTATCAAGCCGCGGTACAATAAAAGAATGACGTGGTGTATTTTTATTGGTCTCTGGACCACGTTCTGTGTCCGCATAGAATATTTTTTTCATGGGTGAAGATGAAATAACGTAAAGGTAATGATAACGCTGTCCAAGAAGACTAGATGAACTATTATAATATTGATAGTCATATCAATCATCTCCTTGAGGTGAAGATAACACACTCTAAAAGGTAATGATTATGCAAATAATGACTATGCAAATTATGAAGGTTGTAAAGATAATTAAATATGGTTGGATTGACCCCTCCCTAAATGTTGAGATAACACAACTTTAATGTCATTGATGAAGAGGCATGAGCATGATATAATGGCCAATTGAAGATGTTTGGATTGATCCTTTCAAGAGGTGGATGTGACAAAATTTGAAGGTAGTAATTAGCAATTTAGGAAGGCCATGAAAGCAACTTGAAGATGGTTGAATTGATCCTCCCATCTAAAATAGTATTGAGATATTGCAATGAGGTCATTAAGCTCAGTGGAGATGATAGTATGTGTCATTTTAAGGTAGTTTTAAACAAACCTCAAATATGCTCTTATGGATAACGATGATGAGACCATTCTTCTTTTGGAGAAAGAAGGGACAAAATAACCTTAGATTAACAAGGGAATGAATATATGATATATTTCCTAGAAGAAAAGAAGACTACAATATTGAAAGTCAGTAAGTAATAGTAGGTAATTGAGATTGTTCTTATCTTAAATGTAGGGGTGTGCAATGGATAATCTAGATTTTATAGGTAAATAAAAGCAATCGGAATAGTCATTCCTTCGAATAAATGGGTGTTTATTGACAATCTAAAGTCAACAAGTGTTTAGAGGTGATCTAGTTAATCTTTCGATCTCTTGAAAGAGAATGAATTGACTGATTAAGTTAGCACAGGATTGAGAAGTAAAGGTTGCAACGATGGCGTCCAGTATTTTGTTAGGTTTAGTGGTGTAATAGAGCTGAATTTGAGTGTATAGGTTGTTCATTCTCACTAAGTTTTTTTTTTTTTAAAGGTTGAGCGTCGTGCGGTTAAATCCATCAGACCTATATGATTTTGTTTGTGATAGTTTTTAGCCACTTTTTTCACTATTTTTTTTTAATTTGTGATAGAACAGTTGCTATAAAAAACAATAAGAAAATTGCTTCAAACAAATTCTAAAAGTTGTCCCAAAAGAAAGCTAAGATTCTCTCATTTTTTATGAACAGTGTGCTACAAGTTCAAGCACAATATTTTATTTAAATTTTGGTGTGTTTGTGCTCATCTCATATTTGAAATTGTTCATGAACAATATGTTATTATTCAACTTGTTAGAATTCAAATGAAACACAAATCAACTTCTAACTAATAAAAATAAATTAATAATGAGATGAATATGATCGAATTATTTTACGTATATACTAATCACTTACTTATTATAATAAAATAAAATTATATATATTTTATTTATATGAAACCAATAAAAAATATGTACGATCAAATAAAGAACTGCTCTTATTTTACTCTTTAAAAAAAAAAATCAAGCATAAAATATTTATTTATGATCTTGATATATTCTCAAAAAATTATCTTGATCGAGCACGAATCTCGAGGCAAAATCGAACCGGAAACTTCAAAAATTAAATCCGGGAGCACCTGAACTCCGATTTCAGCGAGCTTATAGTCAAACTGAGCGTCTCGGAAATACGAACCCAACGACACCAAATTAACCTCAATCCGAGCCCAAATCAAGCACCGAAGTGCTGTTGGAAAGCTCGTACCACAATTTGAGTTAAGAAACGGTCTCCGATTTTAACGAGGTTATTGTCGAATCGAATGGCTAGACGAGATGAATCCAACGAGCCCAAGATCGCCAAATTCCAACATCAATAAGACCTTCAAATGTCTGACGAACGGTGCACAATCAAGGGATTCAATATCAGCCGTCCATTCAACCACTCTATTTGCCCCTGATCTCACACCTATTTACAAGCTATGCCACTCCAAAAAACTATAAATAAACCCCTCATTTCTCATAAGAGGTGACCAAAATAAGAAGGAGAGAAGAAGAAGGGAAGAAGAGGAGAAGCATTGGAGGGAATAGCTCCTCTTCGACTACCGTCGGAATTCATCCCGCCGCCTGAACAACGCCGAAGTTATGCCAGACACTCGAGTGACGCCTCCCGCCGCTTGAACAAAATCGGAGTTCGGCCAGATACTCGAGTGATGCCAGAATTCTTCCCAAGCAACGTAAAAGTCCTGCTCGACGTCGGATTTCTGTACGACTTCCGGACGACACCTGAATTATGCCCAATTTCCTTAGTAACACCGGAACACGCTGCTCAACTTTGCAACTGAATTTTAATTCAGAAGAAACTCACTGTAATCTGATCTTCCTAACTTGGTGGACGAATCAATCTCTTGTATCTCAAATAAAATACTAGTGAATTATTTCAACTGGACGTGGCCCCGTGGTTTTTCCCCTTTCAGGGTTTTCCTTGTAAAAATCCTAGTGTTTCTTTTTCTGTTATGTTTGTGTGTTGGATATCCGTACAACACTGAGACGGAAATATTTTAACTTTATCGCCGCGCATATTCTAGCCTGCAATAGATCTAAACAATAAAAGAATCAAATATAAGCTTCTTAACAAGTTAAACACAAACTTTTAGCAAGCCACGAACTTTTTTTGATAATATCATCGTTTAAGTAAACATTAGCTAAATGGAGTGATATTTATGTTATGAAAATCTTAATTTCCATATCGATTTCACTGATTATGAAATATTTTATTGGTTGATTACTGCATAAAACTAGTAGATTTGATTAATGCTTTTATTAGGAAAGCTTTAATAATTAGGAGATCCAATTATTAATTTAGTTTTCCTTATTTGTTTTTTGTTTCAAATCTATATATAGATGTTGAGGGCTGTTTTAAGGTTGAGTGAGAGCTAATTGTAACATTGTTTCTCTACGTACAGTAGTGAAATCATCCCCTATCTATAGACTTAAGGCAATTTTTGGCTGAACCATGTAACTCGCATCATGTTTATTATATATTTGGTGAAGTGATTTGTGTTATTTTTGTTGAAAGAGTAAGCCTGGACGTGGCTTTCGTCCTAGGACAGGGAACAAGGTGGGAAACAGAGTAAAGAAGAAAGATAGCTTTTCATTCATTTAACTGTTGGTTACAATGGGTATTTATAGACAAATAAAGTAAAGAAGGTACAGGCTACAACTTGTGTTACAAAGGGAATTAAACTGATGACTGCCGTGTAACTGTGTAGCTAACAGCCCCCCTCAAACTCATGCTAGGGAGGTAGCGGTGAGTTTGCTGGAAAGGAGCTGAAATCTGTGATTTGGCAAAGCTTTGGTGAAGAGATCGGTTAGTTGATCTTCAGTGCATATATGGTGAACTGAAACTTTGTTTTTCTTGATACAATCCCGGATGAAGTGACTGTCAACTTCAATGTGTTTTGTGCGGGCATGGAAGATGGGATTGTTGGCCAGTGCGATTGCGGAGGTGTTATCGCAAAAAACAGTGGTAGGTGCCGGTTGTGGTGTATGGAAATCTTCGAGCAGTTGACGAAGCCAAAGGATCTCAGTAGTCTCGGTGGCTAAGGCCCGATATTCGGCTTCAGTAGAGGATCGGGCGATCGTGTTTTGTTTCTTTGCTTGCCATGAGATGATGGAAGTTCCTAAGAAATTGCAATACCCGGATATGGATTTTCTATCTTGATTGTTGCTGGCCCAGTCGGCATCAACATATCCAGTGAGGGTGAGGTTGGATCGGTAGAGGGGAATGCCGAGAGCGGAGGATCCCTGAATGTAGCGAAGTAGACGCTTTAATGCCTCCTGATGAATGTTGAGCGGGTTCTGCATGTGTTGGCATAGCTGTTGGACGGCAAACTGAATGTCCGGTCGGGTGAGTGTGAGATATTGCAAAGCTCCGATAATTTGTCGGTACAGTTGAGGTTGATCGTATGGATCGTGAGACGTTGAAGTGATAGTTGTTTTGCAGGAGATTGGTGTGGCTACCGGCTTTGCTGTATCCATACCGGCCCGCTGGATAATGGATTTGGCATAGGCTTGTTGGTGAAGTATGAGGCCGTTCGTAGTTTTGGTTGTTTGAATGCCCAAGAACTGAGATAAGCTCCCTAGATTCCGCATCTGAAACGAAGCGTGAAGATTAGAGAGTAATTTATGTGTTTCGGTAGGAGAGTTACCTGTGAGTAAGATGTCGTCGACGTAGACGAGCATGTACATGCGAGTGGTACCGGAATGGAACGTGAGTAGCGATGGATCGGAAGAACTGATGTGGAAGCCGTAGTCGGTGAGATGGTTTGAGAGGGTTGCATACCATTCCCGCGGTGATTGTTTCAACCCGTAGAGAGCTTTCTTGAGCTTGCAGACGTAATCGGGATGTGTTGAGTCTTGAAAGCCAGGCGGTTGTGACATGTAGACTGTGTCGGATAGCTTACCGTGCAAGAAGGCGTTTGAGACGTCTAATTGGTGAATTGGCCAGTTGTGATGCAGTGCAATGTGGATGAGCACCCGAATTGTTGGCGTTTTTGCTACTGGGCTGAACGTCTCGTTATAATCTATGCCCTGTTCTTGATTAAAGCCTTGGGCAACGAGACGTGCTTTGTATCGAGCGACCGAGCCGTCTGAATTGTATTTTGTGCGGAAAGTCCATTTGGATCCTAGTATGTTCATAGTGGAGTTCGGTTGGACGAGGTCCCATGTACCCTGAGTTTGAAGAGCCTGAAACTCTTGAGACATAGCATTGCGCCAATGTGCGGATTTGGAGGCTTGATTGTACGTCTTAGGTTCGGATGGCTGGAGAATATGAGTGAGATCGAATATTTTCTTCGGTTTTGATGTTCCGGCTTTAAGTCTGGTGAGCATAGGGTGAGGTTGAGGAGTGATGAGTTGAGATGTTTGTGGAGGTCTTATAGGATCGGGATTGCTATGGGTTGGAGTTGGTAAGATCTCTGTGTGAGTTTGAGTCTGAGTAGTAAGGGTGGTGTGGGAGGATGTAGTTGGCCGAGGGGCAGTGGAAGATGGTGGAGGAGCGGGTAGTTGTGAGGATTCACGGGATATGGCAGACGTTAGTTGGGTATTTGGTACCAGTAATAGAGGGGGTATGTTGTGAGACGGTGCTGATTGAGTGTGGTTTATGGAGCTAGATTTAGAGCAAGGAAATATATTTTCAATGAATATAACGTTGCTGGAGATGTATATTTTGTTAGTGTTGAGATCCAGACACTTATATCTTTTTTGATTTGGAGGGTACCCGATGAAGATGCAAGGATGAGAGATGGGAGAAAGTTTGTGGGTGGTGTATGGCTTAAGCCATGGGTAACATAGACAGCCGATTACCTTAAGGTTGCTGTAGTCGGGAATCTTGCCGTATAGAATCTCGTATGGGGATTTGTTGTGAGTGTTCGGCGACGGCATGCGGTTGATGAGATGATTGGCCGCAATAAGTATGTCCACCCAGAGATAGAGAGGTAGCGAGGCTTGTAGCAGCAACGTTCTGGTGATCTCGATTAGGTGCCTGTGTTTGCGCTCGGCGACTCCGTTTTGAGAAGGAGTGTGCGGACAGGTTGCTTGATGAATGATTCCTGTGGTTTTGCAATAATTATGAAAGTGGCGATTGACAAATTCGCCACCGTTGTCTGAACGAAGAATTTTGATTTTATGATTAAATTGTCGTTCAATAAGATTTTGAAATTCAATGAATTTAGAGAAAACTTCTGATTTATTAGTGAGAGGATATAGCCATGTAAATTTTGAAAAATCGTCAATAAAGGATACATAGTAGCGATACCCTTGAGCTGGAACCGTAGAAAAGGGTCCCCATACGTCGGAATGTATAACAGAAAACAAAGACTTAGTTACAGAATGAGAAGAGGAGGTAGGGAGACGATGGCTTTTAGCCATTTTACACTGGTTACAAGATGAAGCACTACTACCGGGTTTAACCATGCTGTTTCTTTTGGAGATTGCGACCAGTGTTTGCGATGATGGATGACCGAGACGCCGGTGCCATAGGTCTGGAATGTGTTGAACGGAAAGAAGAGCGAGATTGTTGCCGGTGTGTCCTGGATGTTTGTTTGAGCTGGAGTGGATAAAGTCCATTAATAGATGGACCCGTGAGAAGACTGCGGCGGGTCTTCCGGTCCTTGATTTCGTAGCCGTGTGGATGGAAGATGATGAAACAATCGTTATCGGCGGTTAGTTGTTGAACAGATAAGAGATTGAAAGATAAATTTGGAACTAAGTTTAAATGAGATAATTTTAAATTACCGGATGGGGTGGGTAGAAGATCGTTGCCCGTGATTTTGATAGGCACTTGCTGTCCGTTGCCGAGCATTATTTGACTTGAGCCATAGTAAGGTTGCGATTGCTGGACGTTAGTAGGATCGGATGTGAGGTGAGCGGTGGCGCCGCTGTCAAGAAACCATTCGGAGGGGTTTGCTGAGTTTGAAGAAGTGAACAGGGCAGTCGGTGGATCGGAATTATACTGCTCATCGTGGCGATGCCAACATTTGATGGCGGAGTGGCCGGGCTTGCCACAGATTTGGCAAGAAATAGCTGGTTTGCTTGATTTAACCCCTCTGTTGTTTGATTGAGTATAGGAGGATCTTGGATTGGTTCGGCCTCTGTAATTTGGAAGAGCGGCCTCGTCCTCTTCCACGGTTTGCTGTAAGCGCTGTTTGGTTGCCGTTGAGGCTGAGAGCGTGAAGTTCTTTCGTGGTTTCGTGAAGGAGATTGAGTTCCTCGCTGCATAGGAGAGTATACAACTCGTCAAGGCTTACCGAGCGGAGGTTTGTGCGGATGGCGATCTTGAATGCTTGGTACGTGGTAGGTAGCCCATTAAGAGTGTAATGTATAACGTCTTCGACTTCGACGGGAGCGCCAGCTGCAGCAAGAGCGTCGACCTTTGATTTAACATCAAGTAGATACTGTGTCATTGATTTGTCTTTCATGTTGAGGTAGTGAAGTTCGTTCTTGAGCTGTGAGATTCTTGATCGAGTGGACGATTGGAGACGGCTGTCAAGAATCTTCCAAATGTCGCTGCAATGATCGGCAGAGAGGACATAGGGGAGAATTGAGGGCGATATCACGGAATATAGGGCGGCTGCTAGATTCTGATCTAGCAGAATCCAGGTGGAATGATCTGGATTAGTGGAATGGAATCCGTTTCCTGTGGAGGTGGAAGCAGGCGGACAAGAGATGGAGCCAGTCAAGAAACCTTCAAAGCTATTTGCCCTGAAGAGTTTGATGACTTGAGACCTCCATAGAGAGTGGTTGTCGGCTGTTAATGGTTGGGAGATGACATTTTTGATGTTACTCATCAAAATTTTGAGAGAGGATGGGATTTGGGGAGATGAGAAGGTGCCTTCGGCGGTGGAGGATTCCGCCTGGGAGGAAGAAGAATTGCCTGGAGTGGTCATTGTCGTGGAAAAGATGAGAGGGTAGAGAGAGGTACCTAGACTTCTGATACCATGTTGAAAGAGTAAGCCTGGACGTGGCTTTCGTCCTAGGACAGGGAACAAGGTGGGAAACAGAGTAAAGAAGAAAGATAGCTTTTCATTCATTTAACTGTTGGTTACAATGGGTATTTATAGACAAATAAAGTAAAGAAGGTACAGGCTACAACTTGTGTTACAAAGGGAATTAAACTGATGACTGCCGTGTAAATGTGTAGCTAACAATTTTCCACTCATTGGAACAATAATTTCTTATGTCAGTTGAAAAGATGTGTGTTGTGTAGCTAAAAAAAAGTATTATTGATACATCCTCAAGAAATTATCTTGATCGGGCACGAATCTTGAGGAAAAATCAAGTTGGAAACTTCCAAAATTGAAACTGGGACCATCCGAACTCTAATTTCAGCAAACTTATAGTCAAACTGAACGTCTCGGAAATACAAACCCAACAACACCAAATTCGACTCAATCTAAGTCCAAATGTGTCCGAATCGAGAACTTAAAGCGCTGTTGGAAGGTTCAAATCACAATCGAGGACCCGAACTTCTACCGGGCCACTACCTGACCCGAAGTTATGTCAGACCACCACCTGATGCCCAGAGTTACGCCGGACCGCCACCTGATCAGGCCCAGAGTTATGCCGGACCACCACCTGAGGTTTGAACTTCTGCCGGACCACCACCTGAGGCTCGGACTTTTGTCGGGCCACCACCTGACGCCCATAGTTCTACCGAAGTACCGCCCTACTATTATAGTCTTTTTGACATCGTTCTTCTGTTGACTATGATACTTTCGATCTCCATCGCCAGACAACATTCTTTTTTACCCCGGTCTTCTATCAACTACGGTCTTTCCGATCTTTCTCGCCAGACAACGGTCTTTATAACTCCTGCCAACTACGGTCCTTCTGACCTTCGTCGCCTACTACGGTCTTTTCGACCACTATCATATATATCAATTATGGCCCTGCCGATCAAACAAACATATCTATGTTGATTATTGTAACTCCCCCCATGTACTGCTGCTCTCTATATGATGTACATTTGTGACATCAAGCCAAGGCCTTTCCCCAAGGAAGGGTCTCATTTGTAATCGACTGTAAATATTAATATATTGATTCATTCAAACTGAGTCAGGCCTCGTGGTTTTTCCCTCTTTTCAGGAGTTCGCATGTAAAAACTCTTGTGTCTTTTATGAACACTGCACCCTATCACTTTCAGGAAGCAACATTAATTATAAATATAAATATGAAAGGATCAGCTATTATTTATATTAATCCCTCTTAAAGTAATTGACATCCAAATTATAAAGTAAACCGGGCAAAAGTGTACTAGCAATTGTGGACAATCAGTCTCCACAATTGAATAATCCGAACTTGAATGCCTTTCTTATAATTAAGAAAGTTATATTTTGTATGCCCATCCCTTAAGAGAAAGAAGAAAAAAAGAATTTGTATATGATTCCTCTAGTGATGCGAGAATACACCACTTCGTGTCTTTTCCCTAGTGCGCAGGGGCAGGCGTGTAAATGGAAAGGGACATCCATGGCTGCCTCCACCATTTAAAAGTGAAATGCATAAGTGGGCACATAATTTAAAGGAGAACACAGCACTATTGTGACATGCATAAGCACTATCAGAGACAGTATATACGGTATACCTTCGTATGCACTGAGGGGAGGCATTGGGTTATTTTAATGCAAGGGCTGAAGAAGGGAAAATTATTAGGTTCGGAGACCGGACGTAGAGATGTTCGGATATTTACTTAAAATTTGACATGTTGAGTGCATTTTAGTTGTGTTTTTTTGTATGATTTAACTGTGATTTACCTACACTTTAGTTGCACTTTGAGTGCTCTTTTGTTGTGCTTTTTTACTGCGCTTTAATTGTGCTTTATATGCTCTTTGCATGCGCTTTAATTGTGATTTGACTGCTCTTCTGTTGCGTTTGTTTACTGTGCTTTGATTGTGCTTAACCTCTGCTTTACCTGCGCCCTTTACCTGCACTTTACCTATGTTTTTGATGCACTTGGCTTAAAGTTCCACAAACCCATTAAATATATAAAGTAAAAAATAAATCCAACGTGTCCACTCCATATGTAAATATTTTATTGGAATCCGAACGTATCTCTACATCTAATCTCCGCACCTAATAATTTTCCGTGAAGAAGACCGGCAAGCTCACTATGAGCATCCATATGATGCGTGCAAGTGATGAAATGCCTTTATTTTCATGCAGCTTATCGAGCTAGATCGATGATCTTTATATATATGTCCAGTTGGTGAGCTATTACGAGTCTATGACCTTGAGTTTCTCTGACAAATACTTGGATACAACCATGAGGACCCATCGCCACCTTTGCTGGCAAATTGGATCCCTATGTTTTCTCAATATTTGTGCGGCTCCCAGAAAACTCCTATTCACTAATCATCTGTGATGTTGGATTGCTCCTGCTTGATCCGGTTACTTCAATTTTAGCTAAAAATTAGCTTTTATGTATTAGATAAATAAATTATACTTAGGAGATCGAGTAGGCTTGACGTTTTAATTGACAAATTCAATATTGTTGTCAGATAGACTTTCACTCATTTGGTAAGTAACTCTTTCATGCAAGTTGATTTGAATTGTGGCTTTATTAACGACTGTCGAATACGGTGTGCAGTCACCATCGCCGGCCCATCGGTGGCCACCCCCTCTCCACCATTTTCGAGCAGACAGACGACGAGGACATTTTCCAAAAGTGCATAGCAGGCTCATCTCCATATCCATTATCATGAAATATGGGTTGGCGACCATTGAAGAAAAAGCCAATGACGCGAAGGTCAATACCAACTGGCAAGGAGGCATGCCGCATGCGGCTTGAATGTCGTGGTAGACGACATGAAGATGTCGCCATTCCCACACCCATGAATATGCTTTTGGATCTGTTTGGATGGCTTCAGCTTTTTATGGTTAAAGGAGGACCAGATTCTATCCTTATTTATTGAAATAAATTAATATGAAAAAAATTTTGTATGCAAAATATGTAAAGATGAATTTAAAAATCAGAAGAGATTGGAAAGGTAGAGGTAGATAGGGGTGTCAATTTTTGACACGACTCAAGAACCCAACCCGGAAAATCAGGATTTGAATTAATGACCCGTTTAAAAAATGGGTCGGGTTCGGATCGACCCGACAACATGAGGGTCAACCCTTTTAACCCGGATCCTGCACTAGCCTAGCACGGACGTCGCTGGCCTCGCCTAGCCGCGTTTCGATTAATTTCCGGCCCTACCTCGCGCTAGACGCTCTAGCCTCGCCCCGAACGTGCAAGATCGCGCAGGCCGCATGTAGCAGGCCTCGCGACTCGGGTTCGCAAGATCGTTCATGGAGCAGGCGGCAAGCCTCGCGATTGAGGTTCGCAAGATCACGACCCTCGCCTCGAGTCTCGACCCCACCCCGGACGCCGCTGGCCTCGCAAGTCGCGGCCCTCGCCCGCACTCCGCAATCGGTCAGTTGGTCTCGCCCAGTCGTCTCCTTCCCTGCTTCGGATTGGCATTTTGCAAACGGGTCGTCGGTCGGTTCAACCCGGCAACCTGCGCGGGTCAGATTCGGGTTAGAAATCTCGACCCATTTGTAAAATCGGGTCGGGTTCGTGTTGATCCGTTTAGACCCAGGTCAAGTCGGGTTCGACCCGAACCAAACCCATCGACCGGTTTTGACACCCCTAGAGGCAAACCTATGGAAAATATTAAAAATAATATTTCTTTATTAGATTTAAATGAGAATTTTATTTTTAAAATGGCACGATATAGGAAAAGGATTCATTTAGCTGAATCCATATAATGAGATGAAGGCTTGATGTTGTTGTTGTTGTAAAAGATTTGCACTAAGATTAATATAATTTAAGGTATTACATATGAAATTAATCTTTAAGTAAATTCAAGAACTTCAAAACTTCATTTGGGATGACCTTTTTAATTCATTGTAAAGTATATTTTTAGTACAAAAATTGTTTAAAATAAAAAAAATAGTCACCTAAAAGCTATCCCAAACGAAGCCTAAATCTCATTTTAATATATTTTTCAAGTGTTATAAAACAAAATTTCCCTATAAATAATTATATAATAATGAAAATTTTAATATTCTGTATATGTGGTAGATCATTATGTTATCACAATTCATGGGCGGATCCCCACTCATGTGAGGGTGGGCATTTCCCTCAAAAAAATTTAATGCATAAGAGGGATAATTTTGGAATTTCTACCCCTCTTAAAAATAAATTTTTGTCATAATATGACTCATATCTTGTATTGTTTGTCCATCCATTCGAAGTTCGAACATTTCATCTTTGCAAATAAATCATAAAAATTTCCTCTTGGAGATTCGATAGCATTATGCTGATTAAATTTTTTAAAATTTTATTTTATAAATATTACTATTTGATGATGTTATTATTATTATTATTATTATATCATTATTATTTTATTTTATTTGTTTTATTATTATTATTCTTATTCTTATTGTATAATTAATTTAAAATTTGCCCACCTGTTCCTGTGACTTCGTGCTTTCCCTAACAAAAATCAGGCGCTTTTCCAAACCTACATAAACCTCAACTTTCAGTAGAAGCACATGAAGAAGTTTATATATTGATATCTCAGAGAGAGCGAGAGAGAGAGAGAGGTCTGACAGGTTTAATCGGTTAGGAGAAAGATGGCCGAGTCAGTTGAATCTCAGAGCATCATCAACGCAGTCGCCAACTTAGCCGTCCTGAACAACTCATCTGCGAATGACCACACGAATCAAGAACGCAGCGCACCACCAGCGGCAGCTGAGCCCGCCGAATCACTAGCCAGCTCACGACACGAGTTCGGCGAGCACGGCGGCGTCAACATGTCCATCGAAGCTTCCGCAACTTTCACCGTCATGGATCCCGACACGCTTCGCAAAATATTCACCGGCGAGCTCGGCCCCGACCGCGACTTCTACCTCTACAGCCGCCACTTTAACCCCACCGTCCTCAACCTGAGCCGCCAGATCGCCGCCATGGAGGGCACCGAAGCCGCCTACTGCACAGCCTCCGGCATGTCCGCCGTCTTCTGTGCTTTGCTCCAGCTTTGTCCTGCCGGATCCCACATCGTCGCTTCGCGGTGCCTTTATGGTGGGACCTACACGCTGCTGTCGAAATTCCTGCCTCGTATGGCGGCCGTGAAGACGACGTTTGTGGATGCGAGGGATTTGGAGGCGGTGGGAGGGGCGGTGCGGGAGGGAGACGCGGGTGATATATGTGGAGACGATATCGAACCCGACGTTGGAAGTGGCGGATATAGCGGGATTGAGCGCGGTGGCGAGGGAGAAGGGTGTGATGCTGGTGGTGGATAATACGTTTGCGCCTATGGTTGTATCGCCGGCGCGGCTTGGAGCTGATGTTGTGTTGCATAGTGTTTCCAAGTTTATCAGCGGGGGAGCTGATATTATTGCAGGTATGCGCCCGTTATTATTTTTTATTTTTTTTATTTATAGGAAACAAAAATGGTTTGCTGTGTAGAATTAGATATGTTATCTGAATTTAATAATTTTGACCAAAAAAAAAAACTCAGAATATTTTAATATAACTTTAATTAAGACTAGTCATAAAATTATTACATTTATTTTAAATTTAATATTCTATTCATCTCAAAATAAATATAATAAGTTTTAGTTCTAATAAGTTATAAGTTATAACAAGATATTGTGGTCAATCTTTTAAATAAAATTTTAATTTATTAGCACCAAAATTTTTAAAATGTCGAAATTAAAAAAACAAAAGAAAAATAGAAGACAAAAAGTTTAATAATACTTGCAGGAATCAACAAAGGGAGTCAGTGTATTGAAATATTGTTTTTTTTCTTATGAATAATAGTATAATATTCTTCTTTTTTTATTTTATGTTAACAGTAATTTCATACTTGTTGTGTCCTGGAGTATTTGCGGCGATAGAGAAATATGAAGTTTAACGTCTTAGCATTGTACGAAGATCCAACATACAATCAGATAAAAGATAGAGTGTAGCGTTCATAAGAGACACTATAGTTTTTACGTGGAAACCCTTAAAAAGGGGGAAAATTTACGGGGCCTAGCCCAATTTGAAAGAATCCACTAGTATTTGCACTTGATTACAAATGAGGCCCTTCCTTGGGAAAAGGCCTCGACTTGATGATAAAAATGTATATCATATAGAGCGTATTACATGGCGGGAGCTACAATATATACATGTTTGTTTGGTCGGCACGACCATAGTCGATAGGATGGAGGTCGGGAAGACCGTTGTCTGGTGATCGAGGTCGGAAGGACCATAGTAGGTGATGCAGGTCGAAAGGACCGTAGTCGGTAGGAGACAGGGGTCTAAAAGACCGTAGTTGGCAGGAGACCGATGTCAGAAAGACCGTTATTTATTTATGGAGGTCAGAAGGACCATAGTAGGCGACAGATGTCGGAAGGATCGTAGTCGGTAGGAGACAGAGGTCCGAAAGACCATTATAGTAGGGCGGTACTTTGGTAAAACTCTGAGCATCAGGTGGTAGCCTAATAGAACTTCAAGTCTCAGGTGGTGGTCTAGCAGAAGTCCGGGTCTTATATAGGTGGTGGTACGATAGAAGTCCGGGAGTCAGGTGGTGGTCCGGAGGAAATTCGGGCCTCATGTGGTGGTCCGACGGAAGTCCGGGGCCTTAAGTGGTGGTTTAGCGGAGCAACGATGTCAGGCAGTGGTCCGGTAGAGCTCAGGGCTTCAAGTAGTGTTCCGACAGAGCAACGATGTCAGGTGGTGGTATGGCAGAGATGAGGGCCTCAAGTGGTGGTCCGACGGAGCAACGACGTCAGGCGTTGGTCCTGCGGTGGTCCGATGGAGGTGAGGGCCTCAAGTGGTGGTCCGGCAAAACTCCGGTGATAATCGAGGAGGAGCTCCTTCCTTATCTTCCTTCTCTTCTCTTCTTCTATTCTTGCTTGAGTCCCCTTTCAAGAGGAATGAGGGGCCTATTTATAGATTTTAGGAATGACATAACCCATAAATAGGAGAGGGATCTAGGGTAAATAGGGAGTGGTTGGATGGACGGCCGATGTTGCATCCCTTGATCATATACCGTTTGTCGGACATTTTAAGGTCTTAGTGATGTCGGAATTCAGCGATCTTGGGCTTGTTGGATTCATCTCATCGAGCCTCTCAATTCAATTATAAGCACGTCATGTTTGGAAATTGATTGGTAATCCGAATTGTGGTTCAAATCCTTCAACAGCGCTTCAGACCCTTGATTTGGACCTATTTGGGCTCGGATTGAGTTGAATTTGGTGTCGTTGGGTTCGTATTTTTGAAATGCTCAGTTCGACTGTAAATGTATTGAAACAGAGTTCAGATGGTCTCCGAACTAATTTTTGAATTTTTCAACTTGATTTTGCCTCGAGATTCCACTAGAGGAAAATCACCCATTTCCGGCGGCCTTTTCCGGCGGTTTTGTAGTTTTCCGGCGATTAAATTACCGCCGATAAAAACGGCATAGGAAAATGAATTCCAGCGGTTTTTTCCGGCGGCAATTTTGTCCGGTGGCTTACCGGCGGTCTTGAACCGCCGGTCAAATAAAAAAAAAAAAAAATCCCGCTCCGGCAGTCAACCCCGCTCCCGCGGCTCAACCCCCCGGCGCTCCGGCAGCCACCCCCGCTCCCGCGCTCCGGCCAGCTCCCCCTGCGCAGCTCCCGCGGCGTGCAGCCAGCTCCCCGCGCGCGCTCCGGGCTCCAGCGTGCAAGGCGAGGTTCGAACAGCTGTTCTTTATGTGGAATTTCAAACGACGGACCGCTTTGCTGAAGAAGAAAATACATTTAAATTGTAAATATTTATTATTTAAACTATATCCCCACATAAATAAAAAAAAAACTTTAATTATAAAAAAATTAAAACTAATTAATTTAAAATAAAAAAAAATAATATTTAATAAAAAATAAAAAATAACTAACTAATTTATTTTAAGATGAAAATTAAGTTAATAGTTATTTTAACTTTTAATAATTTTTTGTTAAATCATTTAAATGTTTAAAATTTTATTCATTTTTTATTAAATTTTTAAAAGCCGCCGGAAACGTTAAAAAGCCGTCGGAATTAAGTCTCAAAGCCGCCGGAAACATGGCTGCAGGAAAATTCCGTCGGAAATCAGTGATTTTCCTGTAGTAATTCGTTTCCGATCAAGATAATTTTTGAAGGACGTATCAATACTGAAATTTGAATTTGGGATTAAAAATCCCTCACTGTCTGAAAAGAAAATACTCTAAGAATATAATTTCAAAAAAAAAAAAAAAGAGAGATTTAACTATTTTTGGATCAGCCAAGTAGGATAAATGAGAAAAAAAGGTTAAATACTCTATCAAGAATATAAAATAACTTGTTTTTGACAATAATATAAAATAGCTTATTGTATCCTGAAACAATCAATAAAATCGAGTGTTATGTTGTCGAAGGGATCATAGTCAGGCGATGGAGGTCGCATGTATCGTAGTCGGGTCATAGGGATCATAGTCAGGCGACTAAGATTGGGGGACCTTTTATCAGGTGATAGAGTTCTGAGGGATCGTAATCGACAAACGACGAAGGTCAGATGGACTGTTGTTGTGCAACAGTGATTAGAGGGACCGTAATCAGATGACAAAAGGAGGGATCATAATTTGGTGACTAGGACTGTAAATGAATTGAGCTGAGTAGAATATGTGCTTGATCATGTTCGTTCAAGCTCGATTCGAGCTTTCATGTTGTGTTCAAGCTTAATTTGTTTAAGTTGATGGATGTTTATGTTTGGTTTGTGTTTGATTCATGATTGATTTGTTTTGTGCTTATCAAGCTTTAATATATATTATAATATTTAATTAGTTTTCTAATTTATTGTTAAATAATTATTATATATTTAAATTATAATGAACATAAAATATTTATATTATATTTATTAGACTTCCATATCAACAAGAATTGAGCTTTATGATGAGCTTATTATTGAGCTCCTAACGAGCTTCCTAACTAGCTAGCTTTATATTAATCATGCTCATGAGCTTCAGAAGATGTTGCTCATGCACATAAATAAGCCGAACACATAGTTGCTCAATCATGTTTATTAAAGCATCGAATATTTAAGAAAATGTTTAAATTTATTTGATTACTTAATTAAATGATCATGAATGAACTTTTATTGTGTTCTCAAGTAGCTTATTAAATGTTCAATTTGTTCACAACCTTCTTGGAGATATAGGTTAGACGGACCTTTGTTGAGTGACATAAGGTTAGAGGGGCCGTAATTGGTGGGCGATGGAGGTTGGAAGGACCATAGGCGACGGATGATAGAGCTCACAAGGATCATAGCGGCTGGCGACATAGGTCAAAATTACCATTATATTGGGATAGTGGTAGGACGTACGAACAATAGTCCGAAGATAGAGGTAAGTGCAAAAGCTAGACAGTGGCAGTCGGACGGAGGTTCGATGGTGATGGTCAGGTGGAGGTCCGATGGTGGTGGTTGGGTGGACGTTTGGCCTTGATTAGCAGGTGAAAATCCGATAGCGATTACTAGGGGTAGGGGTTCGCCAACAGTGGTGCCCTAGGATTCATGCCTTGGAGTTCTCTTAAATATCTTGCCCAGGATCCAACCCCCTCCTCCAAAAGTCCCCTTCATGTATAGAGTGAGGATCTATGTATATATTTTGAGAGTGACATACTCCATAAATATAAAGAAAATTGAAGAAAAATTTGAAATGCTTCATCGTATGAATTCCCTCAATCATAGAGCATTTATTCAGCATTTAAGTGCCTTAATGATATAAGAATTAAGTTATCTTGGTCTCGTTGAATTTTTCTTGTCGAGTCGCTTGCTTTAATTATATGATTGCTATATTCATATGTCATTTGGTCATTCAATTAATGCTATAAATCTTTCAAATATATTTTAAACCTTTGATTTGAGCCCGTTCAATTTGATTTTAAGTTTGTTATGATTATAGTTCAAATGATTATATATGAATTTACTTTTGAAAGTTTTTTAATTCAAATGTGCCTAGATCATGCCTAATTAAGATGATTTTTGGTGTCAATATAAGAATCTTATATGTTGGATCAATTTTTTGTTAGCTTTGCTAATTCATGCATCTCTCTTGACTAAAAAAAATTATAAAATAACTATTCTAGGTTACAAAATAATAATAATACTCATTTTTATTCAAAAAAAAAGTAATGAAAATTTTAAATTTCTGATATAGTTTTTTTTTCTTTTTATCACAAAATATTAATAAAACTCATTGTTATCAATTTTGATGCAAAGTTGGACCATAAATTAAAGAGTATAGCCTTCATAGGCCTTGCATACAAAAATATGAATTCAAGTCACATGATTCATCAAAAAAAAAAAAAAAAACTTTTTTCTAAAGGTAAATAATGATTAAAAATTTTGAAAATAAATTTCTTTCTCTTGAGCTAGAGTGAAGGAGTTTTTCACGTGGATGTTACATGTGAAACATACAAGACAGCCCGCAACAGAAATAGTCCTATTAAAAATTCTTTATATATTTCAATGAGAAAGTTATCTTAAAAGGCTATCTTTTAGGTTAATTTTTTAATATTCTTATTCGATAATCAAATTTATGCAGTTAATTGAAAATTATTATTGAAGCAATATAAAATTGATTAAGTATTGATAAGTTTTGTTGCCTCGTGGAATATTCTCGGCAAAAGAGAGATATCTCTTTTAGGGTTCTAGCTTTACACATATATCCAGTACACAAACAAGGATAGGAGGTGTAGCGTTCACAATAGACACCAGAGTTTTTATGTGAAAACCCCTAAAAATGTGGAAAAACTATTGATTAAATCCACTAGTATTCGCAGTTGATTACAAATTAATGAGGCCTTTTTCCTGGGGGAAGGCCTTGGTTCATGTAGCAAATATATATCATATAGAGTGTATTATATGGTGGGAGTTGAAAGAATTATTGTTGACATATTTGTTTGGTCGACATGACCATAGTCGACGAGTAATGTAGGTTGAAAGGATCATAGTTAGACGATGACGAAGAATCATAGTCAAACAATGGAGGTCGAAAAAACCGTATTTTGGAGATAGAAGTTGGAAGGATCATAATTGGCGGACGACGGCGGTCGGAAAGACCGTAGTCGAGTGATTGTAGACGAGATGACCATAGTCAGCGGGCGACAAATGTTGCAAAGACTGTAGTTGGGTGACGGTGGTTGGAAGGACAGAAATTGGTAGGCGATAGAGGTCGAAATATACCGTAGTCGGGAGGTTGGAAAGACCATAGTTGGGTTACAGTGATCGGAAGGACTATAGTTGGTGGGTAATTGAGGTCAGAAATATCGTAGTCAAGTGACAATGCTCTAAAAGACCTTAGTCAAGTGATGGTGGTGGTTGGAATGACTGAAGTCATGCAATGAAAGTCGAAAAGACAGTAGTCTGTGATCGATGAAGGTCGGAAAGACCGTAGTTTCTAGATGGTGGTTTGAGAGACCCTTATTCGTCAGGTGACGATGGTCGAAAGGAATGTAGTTTGGGGACGGTTGGTGGACGCGCATAAGTTCGACAATAATTAGTGGCTAGGAGAAAGTCTGACGATAGTTGATAGTCAGGTAAAAGTCCAACGAAAGTCTGACGATGGTCGGTGGTTAAGGAGGAGCTTGGTGGCAAGATAGATCAGATTTCTCTTCCTTCTCCCTCTTCTCTTCCATTCTCTTCTATGCTTGATCCCCCTTTAGTGAAGAATTTGGGGGGGGGGGGGGTGGGGGGGGCGTTTCTTATAGTTTTATAGTAGCGACAAAGCCAGTAAAAATAAGGAGAATATCAAGGGCATGTTGAGAGTGTTTCAAATGGATGGCCGATAACATCTCCCTTAATTATGGACTTTTTATCAAGTTTTTTAGTGTATTAATGATGCCAGAATTTTGCAATGTTAGGCTCGTTGGATTTGTCTCGTTGAGATGCTTGATTCGACTAAGCATGTTACATTTGAAAATCATTTGGTCGTCTAATTAATGGTTTAAACTTTTCCAATACTCCTCGGGTCATTGATTTGGACCCATTTGGGGCTTGGATTGGGTCGAATTAGATGTCATTGGGTATGTATTTTTGAAGTGTTCAATTCGAGCATAAGTTTGCTAAAATCGAAATTACGATGGCCCCAAATTTAATTTTAGAAGTTTCCAATACAAATTTGCCTTGAGATTTGTGCTCGATCAAGATAATTTTTTTATGATATATCAAGTTTGTTAAAAAATAACATAAATCTTAGGAAAATAGTTAAAGCATTTTTTTTTAATTAGTTAAGGTTATTTTATTTTATTTTTAATTTAAACATAAGTAAAAAAATGCTTAATTTAGATTTATTCTTACATATTGATCAGAAATATAAATTCAAATTTGTTGCATACAAAAATATTTGGGGAGGTAGAGAGATAAAGAGCTTAACATCTTAATTTTGAATGAGAAATCATCATCACACATATAGATAAGAGAGAGAGTGCAACAATCATAAGGGACCCAATTTTTTATATGGAAAATCGAGGAAATAAAAAAATCATGGGGTCAACTTAGTTAAAATGAGTTAAATAGTATTTATCATTGATTATAAATGATGTCCTTCCTCGAGGAAGGCGTTGGCTCAATGTAGTAAATATACATCATATAAAGTAAATTACATGATTGGAGTTGAAAGAATCTAATGACATGGTAGATGTTCTCAATAGAATATTTATGTTGGATCGATTGATAAAATCTTAGTCAGGAGATAGAAGTCGGAGGGATCGTAATCGGGCAATAGAGGTTGTAGGGATCACACATTGTGGTAGAGGTCATATGTACCATTGTTGGATGATATAGGTCGAAGGAACCATTGTTAGGTAGTAGAGGTTGGAGGGACTGCAATCAATAAATGATGGTCGCAGAGACTGTAATCGGAGGGTGACTATAGTCGGAGGGATCGTAGTTATGCGACAAAGGTTGAATGAACTATAATCAAGTGACCAAGGTTAAGGGAACCATTATCGGGTGATGAAGGTCAACTGAGCTATTATCAAGAGGAAATGGAGGTAAAAAAGATCATAATGGTCAGTAATATAAGTCAAAATGATTGTAGTTGGGTTACTGAGGTTGAATGGATCATTGTCGAGAGACAAAGTTTGAAGGGAACTCAGTAGGCAAGCAATTGAGGTCGGAAGGACTGTAGTGAGTGGGTGAAAGATGTCAGAAGTATCATAATTGGGCAACTGAAGTCGAAGGGATCGTTATCAGATTATAAAGGTCGGAGGGACTGTAGTCATTTGATGGTGGTCGGTGGGATTGTAGTCTGGTGACTGAGGTCAAAGGGGTCGTAGTTGGCTGGAGATTGTGGTCTAAGGGACCTTAGTCAGGCGATGTATATTGGAGGGATCTTTATGCGATAGTGGTCGGAGGGACCTAGTCAATGGGTGATGAAGGTCATAAGGATTATAATTGGGTGACTAAGTTCAAAGGACTGTTGTCGGCTAATGACAAAGATAAGAAGGATCACGTAAGGATCACAGTCGACAGGAAACAGAGGTCATAATGACCATAGTTGGGAGACTGGGGTTAAAGGATTGTTAGTCAACCAATTATTATAGGAAAGATCGTAGTCGACATGCAACAGAGGCCGAACAGAGACCCGCTGGTGGTTGATGGACTGTTTTCGATGGGGATGGTTGAACGTAGCTCCATCAACTGTAGTCGGACTGAGGTGCGGTGACAGTTACGATTGGATGGACACCTGATTATGGTCAACTGAGTAGTTAGGGTACGCTGACGGTGGTACTTCAAAATTTATGCCTTAGTGGTCTCTTGAATATCCAATCCAAGGTCCCCTCCTCCAAAGGTCCCCTTCATGTGGAGAGAGTTTATTTATAGATTTGAGAGTAGCATGCTTTGTAAATATATAGAAGGTCCAAGAAAAATTTAAAGTTTTACAACACATGACACATATTGATTCCCTCAATCATAGAGTATTTGTTTGGCTAGTACCTTATTGATGTTGAAATTAATTTATCTTGGGATCATTTGATTTGTCTCGTCGAACCACTTGATTTGACTATAAACATGCTATATTTGAATATCATTTAGTCACCCAATTAATATTCTAAAGCTTTCAAATATGCTTATAGCTAGTGATTTGGGCCTATTTGGGCTAGTATTTGATCAATTTTGATGTCGTTGGGTTCATTTAGTTGAGACGTTCAGTTTGACTATAAGTTCGTTGAAATCAGAGTTTAGGTAGAGTTCAGATTATCCCAATTTTAATTTTAAAAATTTTGAAGTCAAATATGCATCAAAATTTGAGCTCGATCAAGATTATTTTTGACCATAATAAAGAATTATACATTAGACGCTATCTAAAATTAAGCCAATTAAATTTGTGATCTAATTGAGTATTAAATTATTATTTGGCTTATGTGGCATCTCAATTAATTTTGTATGGAATTAATTTGTGTAGAGGCCGGGTATTTATTTTTTATTTTTATGATGGGCTGAAATAAAATATTTACACTTAAAGTATATAAGGGTCATGGTCCCCAGTTTAAGCGGTGAAGTTCTCATTTTTCCTCATTTCCCATCTTGAGTGAAAAGAAGGGGTCTCTCGCTCTCTTGGAGAACGCCGCTCTAAACGTGGAAGATCGAAAGATCTTGATTCTCCTTTTCAATGGATTCAGGTACGCTTCCGAAAATTCTTCTCGATGATTTAGCATGTCTTTCGGAGACGATCGATTTGTTATTTTCGTCTCCGTTAAATCCTAACAAGTGGTATTAGAGCCGGTTATCATGTTAAATCAACGAGATATGATTTTCTATAATCATGTTATTGATTAGTTGAGTTTTCCGGTCACTAGAAATCTTCGTTTCAAAATTTTCATTTGCAAAGATTTTGATTTCTCTGCCTAAATTAATTTCCATAATTTTCAAAACTATTTTGTTTAAGATATTCAACCAGTTTTGAGAAATTCAGGAACTTTTATATGAATAACAATTCAGTCGTTTGTTAATTGTTCACGATTCATTATCAAATTTGTTATTCGTTTTTCTTTGAAGACGATAGAAGAAGATGAACGAACAGTTATTTTTTTAATTTGCGGTTACTATAATACGAAACGACACAATATTTGTGAACCGTTTCCTTGTTTGAATGAAATCATTTAGTGCACTTTCCATCATAATTTGAAACTGTCAAATTATATAAAGTTTATGTAACTGCAAGCGTGCTCTTATTATTTTCCATAAAAGGACATAAAGCATTAATGGTCTTTTAATATTATGAATGACATCACGTAAAGTACTCATTGGAAATTTTATTATATTTTATTGAGATGTTTATCTCATCTTATTAGAAAGTAATGGCTACAATTTTTTTTTAATAACTGTTAGTTTTTTGTTTTCCCACCATATGATAATATAATTAATTATCATGTTGTAGTCTTGCTTCTGTTCTACACTTAGCAAATGAAAATTTTTTACGAGTGCGGATAGCACAGTTGATTTAGGTTATTATTATTTTATGGATTCAGTATTTTCCATAAAGAATTATTCATTAAATTAAATTTAAATTAAATTGAAATAATATGTCACCAAAGTGACCTCTATTAAATCAATTTATTTAATTTAAAATTAATTGAATAATGCTAAAGAATTTTTTTTCTAGTCTATGCGAAAATTAATCGGCCCAAAGGAAGATTATTTTTTTGGCCGGACTCTAAAGATATAGTCATAAATATGTGATAATTTTAAAATTATTCATGCATATAGTAAGTCGGTCCAAAGAAAGGCTTATTATTGGCAGAATTTATTATCAATATTTATTAACTATAATTTTAAGAGTACCATTTACAAATTATAATTTATGTCCAAAGACTAAATTATGATGTTGTGTTAGGTATCTTATAAAGGGCCCACCATATACTGTTGCTAATTGTGAGTTAATTTTGTTCTTTTTCAGTTAATGTTTCTTCTATATCTGCCAATTTGAATAACATTCCAGTGCTTAATGGCTCTAATTTTAAGAAATGGAAAGAGCACATTACTATTGTTCTTGGGTGTATGGATCTAGACTATGCGATTCGGACTGAACGCCCTCCCGCCCTTACTGCGGAAAGCACTTATGAACAAAGGGCAAATTTTGAAAAGTGGGAGCGTTCAAACCGCATGAGTCTTATGATCATGAAGCACTCAATTCCAGATACCATCCGGGGTGCAATGCCTGAGGAGGAAAATGCTAAGAAATTCCTAAGCCAAATAGCAGACCGTTTCGTAGGCTCTGAAAAGGTCGAAACAAGTACTATTCTTAGTAAACTTGTTTCAATGCGGTATAAAGGCAAAGGAAATATAAGAGAGTATATTATGGAAATGTCTAATCTTGTTACAAGACTAAGAGCATTAAAGTTAGAATTGTCTGATGACATTCTTGTGCATCTAGTCTTGATCTCTCTTCCTGCACAATTCAGTCCTTTTAAGATAAGTTACAATACTCAAAAAAAAAAAATGGACTCTTAATGAGCTCATTGCTCAGTGTGTGCAAGAGGAAGAAAGATTAAAACAAGAAAAGATAGAAAGTGCTCACTTAGCTTCTTCTTCTCATGATTTTGCTACCAAAAGGAAGAGAAATTATAAAGTTAAAGGAGCTGCAGATAAAGGAACTTCACAACCTAAAGTGCAACAGAAGCAAGATCAAGTTATTACTTGTTTCTTTTGCAAGAAGACTGGTCATGTGAAGAAGGATTGTCCAAAATATGCTAACTGGCTCGTCAAAAAGGGTAAACATCTGAATTATGTTTGTTCTGAAGTTAATTTGTCCTTAGTACCAAATTACACTTGGTGGATAGATACTGGTGCAACTACTCACATAAGTGTGACTATGCAGGGTTGTCTAAGGAGCAGAGTGCCAACTGATGCTGAAAGATTCATCTATGTTGGAAATGGCAATAAAGCTCCTGTTAAAGCTGTAGGCTTATATAGATTGTACTTAGAATATGGTTGTACTTTGAATTTGTATGAGACTTTTTATGTACCGTTATTTAGACGGAATCTGATTTCTATTTCATGTTTGGACAAATCTGGTTACTCTTGTTCATTTGGAAATGGAAAATTTAGTCTCTTTCAATTTTCTAAAGTTGTTGGCACAGGTTCTTTAATTGATAATCTATATAAATTAGATATTTCTGCCTCACAAATAAATGAAACCTTGCATACAAATAATTTTGGTACAAAGAGAAAATTAACTGATGAGAATTCCTTTATGTTATGGCACAAGCGCTTAGGACATATTTCTAAACAAAGAATTGAAAGGCTTGTGTCAGATAGAATTCTTGATTCCCTTGATTATACAGATTTTAAAATTTGTATTGAATGTATTAAGGGAAAACAAACAAATATTAAGAAATTAGGTGCCAAAAGGAGTCTAAATGTCTTGGAATTAATACATACTGATATTTGCGGCCCATTCCCTACAGCTTCTTGGAATGGACAACAGTATTTTATTACTTTCATAGACGATTATTCTCGTTATGGGTACTTATACTTAATACATGAAAAATCAGAATCTCTGGATGTATTTAAGATCTTCAAAGCTGAAGTTGAAAATCAACTTGGTAAGAAGATAAAAGCTGTCAAATCTGACCGTGGTGGTGAATACTATGCTAGATATGATGGATCAGGTGAACAACGTCCAGGCCCTTTTGCGAGATATTTAGCAGAATGTGGAATCGTTCCTCAATACACTATGCCGGGGACTCCAAGTCAAAATGGTGTAGCTGAGAGACGAAACAGAACCTTAAAGGATATGGTTAGAAGTATGATTAGTCATTCTTCTTTACCAGAATCGCTTTGGGGAGAAGCCTTAAAGACTGCAGTTTATATTCTCAATAGAGTTCCAAGTAAAGCAGTAACTAAAACCCTATATGAGTTATGGACTGGAAAGAAGCCTAGTATTAGGCATTTTCATATCTGGGGATGTCTAGCAGAGGCTAGGCCTTATAAGCCTAATGAAAGAAAATTGGACTCAAGAACTATTAGCTGCTATTTTGTTGGATACTCTGAAAGATCGAGAGGATTTAAATTTTATGATTCCTCAAGTAAATCCTTTTTTGAGACGGACAATGCTAAATTTATTGAGGATGTTGAATATAGTGGGAGTGATAAAATTAAAGATTTTGATTTTGAGGATGAATATGTTACTATTCCTACTATTACAATTGAAAATGATCATGTAACTATGCCTGATATTATTCAGATTGTAAATCTAGATAATCAAAATAATCTTGAATTATCTCTAACTCATATGGAAGGACAACAACCTCAAACTGAAGTGTCATTAAGGAGATCCACAACAAAGGGAAAGGAGAACAACAATTTCGGATGATTATATTGTATATCTCCAAGAGCATGAGTTTGATATGGGATTGATTGAAGATGATCCAATCTCATTCAGTCAGATCAAACAATGTTCTAATTCTCAAAACTGGATAGAAGCCATGGAAGATGAGATGAAATCTATGAAAGATAATGATGTTTGGGATCTTTCTGAATTGCCTGAAGGAGCAAAACCTATTGGTTGTAAATGGATTTTTAAAACCAAAAGGGATGCAAAAGGCAATATTGAAAGATATAAAGCACGTCTAGTTGCTAAAGGTTTCACTCAAAAGGAAGGCATTGATTATAAAGAGACTTTCTCTCCAGTTTCTTCGAAAGACTCTTTTAGAATCATTATGGCACTTGTAGCTCATTATGATTTAGAGCTACACCAGATGGATGTAAAGACTGCATTCCTTAATGGAGACATTGAGGAAACTATATATATGGTGCAACCAGAAAATTTTCAATCCTCTGATTCAAAACATCTTGTATGCAAATTAAAGAAATCCATCTATGGTTTAAAGCAAGCTTCTCGTCAATGGTATAAGAAATTTGATCAAGTGATTTCTTCATTTGGTTTTAAAGAAAACACTGTTGATCAATGCATTTATCATAAGGTCAGTGGGAGTAAATTTATTCTCCTGGTATTATATGTCGATGATATTCTGCTAGCAAGTAGTGATATGAGCTTATTGCATGAGACTAAGAGATTTCTTTCAAATAAATTTGAAATGAAAGATCTTGGAAATGCATCTTTTATGTTGGGTATACAAATTCATCGGGATCGCTCCCGTGGTATACTTGGGTTATCACAAACAGCCTATATTGATAAAGTGCTTAGCAGATTTGGCATGAAGGATTGTGCACCAGGGGATACACCCATTGCAAAAGGGGATAAATTCAGTTTGCTTCAATGCCCAAGAAATGAAGTTGAAAAGCAAGAGATGGATAAGATCACTTATGCATCGGCAGTAGGGAGTCATATGTATGCTCAAGTTTGTACGCGTCCGGATATTGCGTACATTGTTGGAATGCTTGGTAGATATTTAAGTAACCCAGGAATGGATCATTGGAAAGCAGTAAAAAACGGGTTATGAGGCATCTAAAAAGGACAAGAGATTTTATGCTCACATATCAGAGATCTGATCATTTAGAGATCGTGGGGTATTCCGACTCTGATTTTGCTGGTTGCCTCGATAGCAGGAGATCCACTTCAGGCTATATTTTCATGTTGGCTGGAGGAGCTATTTCTTGGAAAAGTGTCAAGCAGACACTTATAGCTTCTTCAACAATGGAAGCAGAGTTTATAGCTTGTTATGAGGCTTCAAATCAGGGAATATGGCTGCGAAAATTTTATCACAGGGCTACATATTGTTGATGGCATTGAGAGACCATTAAAGATAAATTGTGATAATAAAGCAGCTGAGTTATATTCCAAGAACAACAGGAGTTCGTCAAAATCAAAAAACATATTGACATAAAGTTTCTTGTTGTGAAAGAAAGGGTTCAGAGTTCTCAAATTTTTATTGAACATATTAGTACAAACCTTATGATTGCAGACCCACTTACAAAAGGATTACCATCTAAAGTATTTCATGAGCATGTGGCTCGTATGGGTGTAATCTGTTTTGATTATATGCTAGCTTAGTGGGAATTTGTTTGTATTGTTCAATTATTATGAACTTAATTTCTGATCAGACTAAAGTATTATTATTTTGGTGATTGAAAACTCTGAAATACAGTTATTTGATTTCAATTGCAGTTTAGCATAAAGTATTGAATTTTGGTTATAACTCTTTTGAGTTATAAAATTGGACCAGTTGAAAATAGTCATGATTTGAGATCACATTACATGAAATTTTCATGCTACACATCCATACTTGATCTATGTCGTTAATTATGTCAACATAGTGATCATTGATGGGTCTTGTTACGAAATATGTAACAATGGTCGCTTTGATTCTATATTGATATGATTGATGGACCAGATTGTCTAGAGATGTTATTTTAGAAAGATAGCAAAATTGAGCTCTTACAGTTATTTCAAAATGTATAATTATATGTATATTAATATGTGGCCCAAGTGGGAGATTGTTGGGAAATTTCTATATGTGGGCCAATATATTTTATACATATAAATAAAGAATTATACATTAGACGCTATCTAAAATTAAGCCAATTAAATTTGTGATCTAATTGAGTATTAAATTATTATTTGGCTTATGTGGCATCTCAATTAATTTTGTATGGAATTAATTTGTGTAGAGGCCGGGTATTTATTTTATTTTTATGATGGGCTGAAATAAAATATTTACACTTAAAGTATATAAGGGTCATGGTCCCCAGTTTAAGTGGTGAAGTTCTCATTTTCCTCATTTCCCATCTTGAGTGAAAAGAAGGGGTCTCTCGCTCTCTTGGAGAACGCCGCTCTAAACGTGGAAGATCGAAAGACCTTGATTCTCCTTTTCAATGGATTCAGGTACGCTTCCGAAAATTCTTCTCGATGATTTAGCATGTCTTTCGGAGACGATCGATTTGTTATTTTCATCTCCGTTAAATCCTAACAATATATATATATATATATATATATATATATATATATATATATATATATATATATATATATATATATAATTCTTCTAATTTTTTCCCAGCGGGTCTATCACAATTCACAACTAAATATGCAAGATTACGTGTTGGTCACTGGTATTATATTAATGTAATATAAAAAAAAAATTATGTCATACTATTTTAATACAAAATATCTTAGGATCTATTTTAAAGTTCTTATATTTGAGGTAAATATAGTACAATTATCATATTTATGTTGAAATTAATATAATTTTAAAATATCATAAACATCATTAAATCCTAAGCCTGTACTCAAATCTCTAATCGACGTCAATGATCATCCTAACTTAACTCTGCCATTAACGTTCAAATTAATAACAACAAATTCTTTCTTTTTTTCCACAAACAAAACAAAATTTAAGCATTGACGTACAGGCGCAATCTGCGGGCCAGCTTCTCTCATAAACTCAATGATGGACCTCCATGGCGGAATTCTAATGATGCTAGGCCCAACAATGAACGCAAAAGTAGCCTTCGAACTATCCGAGCGCCTCCCCCACCTTGCCCTCCGCATGAAAGAGCACTGCGCGCGTGCAATGCTCTACGCGTCACGAATGGAGCAGCTGGGCCTCAAAGTCATCTACCCAGGCCTAGCCACTCACCCTCACCACCACCTCCTCCGCTCCCTCGCCAATCCCGGCTACGGCTTCGGCGGCATGCTCTGCCTCGACATGGGCGACGAAGAGCGCGCCAACCGCTTGCTTTACCATTTGCAGAACACCACTCAGTTCGGCCTTATCGCCGTCTCTCTCGGCTACTACGAAACCCTAATGTCATGCTCTGGAAGCAGCACGGCGAGTAAGCTCAGTGAGGAGGAGAAGCATTTCGCCGGAATCTCTCCTGGTCTTGTGCGGATGTCGGTGGGGTATAGTGGGTCGGTGGAGCAGCGGTGGGCGCAGTTTGTGAAGGCACTCGCTGCTTGCGCCAAGGATGACGCGGCAACCAATTGATGTTAGGGAGGAAAAAATTATCTGAAAAGTTTGCATTAGGTTGGCTAGGGCTTTGCTTGATATGGCTTTTTTATTTTTTTCTAAAACGGAGTTTAGTATAATTTTTTTTTTATTAAAATTCTGTTTTAGAAAGCAAAAAAAAAATGCCGTCTTAAACGAAGTCTAAGACTTCGTTTTGGGACGACTTTTTCGTTGCTTTTTAAAGCATTTTTTTAATTTTCATATTAAAAAGTTATTTTAAAGAGCAGCAAAAAATTGTCCCAAATGAATCCTAAGTTGGAAACTTTTGAAATGTTTTATGTATGCGTGATATAATGTTTTTCTTGATGTTGGTACAGTATGGGCTTTTGCTAGTGGGTTCAGTATGGGCTTTCAAAGTGCATTAATTTCTCCAAAATGAGATATGCCACAGTGCACAGTGTAAGAAACTATGAAAATATATAAAAAATCCTATAAAGTATATTGATTTTTCAAGAAATTGTAAATATATGAAAATAAATATATTCACCTATAGCTTGTATAAAATGTACTATCTAATCACATAAAATAGTAAAAGTATAATTTTATCCTTGGGTTCGAGCGATGAAGATGATTGATAACTTAAATCAATAATTCACTTCATGTTAGCTAATTAGAAGTTAATTTTTATAAAATTAATCGATTTGAATAATATTCATTTCAATTTAGTCCTCGAGCATCTTTGGGCTTAGATTTTTTTAAAGTTTTAATGTACATTAATACACCCCACACTATCTCTTAGGTACCTCAGGTACGAAACACACACAAAGCAAATTCCGCCCTCACCCCAACTCCATCTACCTTCATTATCAAGAAACCCCCAACCTCGACCTTCAAACTTTAGTTCTATGCCCTAAATAAAAAAAACAAAAAAAAAAACAAAAAAAAAAAAAAAACAAAACAACATCAAGCCTTTATCCCACTACGTGGGGTCGGTTACATGAATCCTTTTTCTCCATTGTGTCCTATTAAAAGCCAAATTCTCGTTTAAATCTAATAAAGAAAGGTCATTCCTAATATTTTCTAACCAAGTCTTTTTAGGTCTACCCCTACCTTTCTTAACACAAGTCAAATCTAATACCTCTACTCTCCTAACCGGGTCGTCAGAAGGCCGCCTTTTTATGTGACCAAACCATCTAAGGCGACTCTCTCTAATCTTATCTTCTACTGGAGCTACTCCAACCTTTTCACGTATATGCTCATTTCGTATCCTATCTCTAAGGGTAAAGCCACTCATCCATCTAAGCATCCTCATCTCTGCCACACTTAACTTAGTATTATGCTTCTCTTTTAATGGCCAACATTCGGCACCATAAAGCATTGCAGGCCTCACTACCATCTTATAGAATTTTCCCTTAAGTTTGAGGGGTACATTTCTATCACATAACAAGCCCGATGCATTCCGCCACTTCAACCATCCAACTTGAATTCTGCTGATAATATCCCCATCTATTTCACCATCACTCTGAACAATAGATCCAAGATATCTAAAACGTGTACTCTTATTAATGACTTGATCGCCCAAAGTCACAATCCCCTCACTAGGACTATTACTGCTAAAAATTACACTCCATATATTCCGTTTTAGATCTACTCAAGCGAAAACCTTTAGACTCTAAGGTTGACCTCCATAATTCAAGTTTACCTTCAACTCTCTCTCTAGTCTTATCAACAAGAAGAATATCATCAGCAAAAAGCATACACCAAGGTACATCATCTTGCAAATGTCTAGTGAGAACATCCATGACTAAAGCAAATAGATATGGGCTTAAGGCTGATCCTTGATGTAACCCAACCGAAATAGGGAAATACTTGGTTAAACCACCTTGTGTTTGAACACAAGTAATAGCTCCTGCATACATATCTTTAATGATTTGAATATAAGCATTATTCAAATAAAAAAATAATGAAAAAAAAAATCTTTAAAATTTTAATTTATTTCACAACAATTCAAGCACCAAAAATTATAATTTGAATTTCTTTAATAAAAACTAAATAAAAATGATTTCAAATACCTTAAAATTATTTTACAATACATTTAACAGTCACTTAAATTTGATGAAAAATTCATAAATACCTCAATAACTAAAATGCTTAATATATTCTCCTCCTCGCACCGCCTGGGGTTCCTTGGTAGACTTACTTACCCAGCCAGATCATGATTAGGAGGACAAAACAATCACACTTATAAATCTTATTTTAAGTATTAACACGTATAAGTAAATAAATAAAAAATGAGCCGAACTAAATAAGAAAATTGATTTAAACCACCACAAAAAAATCAAAATAATATTGTTGCGGACTAGAATATACCCGGCGATAGAATTAGAAAATTTTCGTCTCAGCGTTGTGCAGATATTTAGTGCACAAACACAAGATAAAAGAACACTAGGATTTTTACGTGGAAAACCCTGAAGGGAGAAAAACTACGGGGCCACAATCAGTTTAAAGAATTACACTAATGTTTTGCTTGAGATACAAGAGGCTAACTTGACCTTAAAATTTAGGACGATCAGATTACAATAATCCACTCATGAATTGAAGTTCAGTTACAAACAATAATTTGAGATTCGACGATGTTGGGTATTCGGGTTGAATCCCAAAGTCACTTGGAGATCGAACAGAATTCCGGCGTCACTTGGACGGAGTTTCGGCGCCACTCGAAAGTCAGGCGGAACTCCGGTGTTACTTGGAAGTCGGGCAGAATTCCGGCGTTACGTGAACGTCCGGTGGAACTCCAGTATCACTTGGAAGTTAGAAAGAATTACGGTGCCGCTTGAACGTCGGGTAGAATTCTGGCGTCACTTGAACGTCGGGCAAAACTCCGGCGTCACTTGGAAGTTGGCTGGCAGAATCCCGGCGGTGGTTGAGGAGGAGTTTCTTCCCTGGTCGAGGAGTTTCTTCCTTACTTCTCTCCCTTTCTTCTTCTTCTCTTCTTCTACTTTTCTTCTTCTTGCTTGGTTTCCATCTCAAGAGAAATGAGAAGCTATTTATAATTTTTTTAGGATGACATGACCCATAAATAGGAGGAGGATCAAGGGCAAATGTGGAGTGGTTCGGATGGATGCATATGATCGATATTGAATCCCTTGATCATGGACCATTTGTCAGACATTTGAAGGTCTTAACGATATCGGAATTCGACGACTTTGGGCTAGTTGGATTTATCTCGTTGAGACGCTCAATTTGACTATAATCATGTCATGTTTGGAAGCCGTTTGGTAATCCAAATTGTCATTTGAACCTTCCAACATCGCTTCAAGTCTATGATTCAGACTCATTTGGGCTCGAATTGAGATGAATTTGGTGTCGTTGGGTTTCTATTTCCGATACGCTCAGTTTGACTGTAAGTTTTATGGAATCGGAATTTAGATGATCCCAGATTTAGTTTTCGAAGTTTCCAACTTGTTTTTGCCTCAAGATTCGTGCCTGATCAAGATGATTAAATGCAGAGTTCAGACACATAGAACCGTTCGGTTTTGTGATTGTGAACAATAAAAAGAAAATAAAAGTGTAACAGTAAATAATAAAAATACAATGAAGAACAATAACCACACTTTTATTATATTTTTATCCGTCACAAACTGAATAGTTATCTATGATCAAATTCCACAAATGATGACCTCTCTATTTTTTTAGCTCCTCGGCCTAAACTAAAAAAAGATCCGAAAACAAAATCACGGTTGAGTTTAATTTTATCGGGTCGGTTTGACGTCAAATTGAACCGTCCCCATCCTTATAAATAAAGAGAGCACACAATTCTAACAAGCAATCTTCATTTTGGTCCCCGGTCTACAGATACTTTTGGCTCTCAGTCTCGAGAAAATAAATAAAATAAAAAACTGAACGGTACGATCTGAAGTTTGGGTCCTCAGCAGAACTGTAGGCTGGTCCTTCACTATTTTTCTTCTTCCAAGGCTATAATGCGAGGCATTCGAAATCAATTAATTTACATCCGAATCGTCTTTCAGACTAGTTTAGAAGTCATGGGGGATGGGCACATGGCGACTACGTGTTTCAAGAGCCATCTTTCCTCTTGTTGCCCATGAGGTCATGATTGCCATCTTCTTGCTTTTGACAGTGCTGTTATTTTTTTTTTATCTGGTTATATTATTTTAAGAAATTATAATGATAAAAATAACATTTGCACACCACACAGCTCAGCTTATTTGTTGATTGGGAGTTTAGGCTATTAATTAAGAGGTTTTAAATTTGAATCTTATGTATGTGAATTTGTCTTAATTAACTTAATTGTAACAAAAAAAAAAAAAAGCACACGCACAAGCAAAGCTCACGTTATATGCATGATAAGTGTAAGAAATTAATGATTGTTTTGTGAAAGAAATGGAGTTCATCATATTGTTTTTTGCGAATGTTAGGGGTCTCAAATGTGAGCCACCAGGGGGGAATTGCTTTGCATCTACCAATGAGCTGCATGCCCGAGCTCAATACAGTTCATCTTAGGGTTTTTTTTTTTGAGATAATTTTAAATTCTTTTTAAAATATTTTTTTAGTATAAATATTTTTTGAACTTGGAATTTTTATTTTGAAAAGTTGTTTTAGAAAAACAAAAAGAAAGTTGTTCGAAACAAAGCCTTAGTATCTTCACCTCTTTTGTCCGACAAAGTCGCTAAAATTTCTTTCAGCTCCTCAGTGCGACGGAGTAGTTGAAATCCCTTTTACCACTTTGATGCAACGGAGTAGTTAAAATTCCTTTCATGTCCTCAGTGCGGCTGAGTTGCCAAAATCCCTTTCACCCCTTCGATGCGGCGGAGTAGCAGAAATAACTTTCACCTCCTTGATGCGGTGGAGAGCCTACGACCTTTGACACCATAGGTTTCTTGACAAAGCTTCCCTTAAGACTAACACAAATACAGCCAGAAGAACTCATGTGCAAGTTGGTTGGAACAACCATTTGAAAATCTCTCTCACACTCCCTTGAATACACAAGGCTCTTCTCCTTCTCACACAACCTCATCCTTTCTCGCCTTTGCTCAACGCTCTTACACTCTCACAAAAAGAAACAAACCTCTGACTTCGTAAAAACTCCTCCAAAGTCATAACAAGTGTATATAGAGGACATAAAAAAAATATAACCTTTTAATTCTCTTTTGTTTGTATAGTACAATGGACATATCATATAACACGATTAGTTCATTCTGACTTGTATGATCAATGATTGCCCAGTACAATTAGTTTAATTGATTGCAGTTCATGTAAGATAAATCCTGAGATCATTAATTATCATCCAAAAGGTCGCTATGTCAATCGTCCATTATGATCTTGACATACTGTACGATATGATCATCAATCTTAATTAATCCTAATTTGATTACTTAATTTAAATTAGGCAATTTTTCAAACTTTAAACAATACGAACAAATTCATACAGTACGATTAGAACAAAGTTGTAAAATTTAAATTATTATCTAATTTAAATGATGGTAAGGCTACAAGATATATCAAATTATCATCTTGTACGATATGGTGGTCGTACAATACGATTAGTTATAACCAATTATAAATTTATCTCATTTAATTAAATATTTTTACATTGTTTTAAAAATCAGATCGGGCTAATCGGTTAGATCCGTTCAACCTTGAATCAAAATATAACTAGTTCGATCCTCATGAAAAGTCGATTCAACATCAAACCGGTGGGAGACCGTTTAAATCGCAGGTTCAACTACTTGTTGAACTAATCCCAATTTTTAAGAACAAGTCGGTTCAATGCATAATCTATTTAAATAATTTAATTTTATATAAATTATTTTATTAAATATTAAATTAATTTAAATACAACACAATTTAGTTAATAATATCCAAATTTTAAATTATTATGTATTAAGCATTAACCAATCATGCGACATTGTTTCACCACCCTATGTAGGCTCTTTACTCATGTAAATAAGGAAAGCTATATAAACAACATAAGAAAAACATTCTAAGTAACGTGAGAACAAATAACAAGTTGAAATTTCTATAATGTGTGCATGGTGGATTACTTTCAAGAGAATTTTTTTGGAAACAAATTGTTTAAAATATTCATTAAAATTTGATATTTAAAATATAAATATAAATTATATATAAATATATAACATAAATTAATAATAATTGATATTAAATTTATAAATTTATATGTGAATTATATTTATATTAAATGCAAATAAAATTAAAAAAATTGTTTTAAATTTAAAATTATAGAAAATATTATTTTTTATTTTTTTAGTAATAAATTTATATTTTTGCATGATAATTATACCATCATTAGTTCTTTAAGAAAATATTTAAATTTAAATTTATATGCATAAATTAGTTTTATGATTTATATGTATAAATTATATCAAAATATTTAACATAGATTAGTAATAATTTATATTAAATTAAATAGTTACATGTAAATTAAATTTAGATTAAAAATAAAATTAAAAAAATTGAAAAATATTTAAATTTAAAATTATGTAAAAATATTATGCATGAATTTTCTTTTATTTTTAATCACATTTATGTGATTATATCTTTTAGATATTTATTTAAATAATTTTAATATTTTATTATATTATTTAGTTTACTTAGACTTTCATAATATTATGAGTCTAAATTTTTAGAATTATAAAAATTTTTAAAGGTTAGATTGTGATATTATTATGTTAATTTTATTAATTTTTAATTATATTATTATTTATTACATTATATGGTTCGACCTCGATTGAACCGTGAACATCTTCTTCTTTCAGATCGTTGTCCGGTCTAATTTTCATAACCTTAATTTTAACCTTATATGATAAAGATCGTTCAATACGATCTTCATAAATTTTAAATATTTAATTACACTTCTCTTTGTGTGTGTACGGTTGCTAAGTAAGCATACATCTATTATAAATATAGACTCAAGAAATTAAAATGAAAATTATAGACTCTTTGAGATAGGTTGATACACAATTTTTCTTGAGTTTTGATTCTTTCATAGTATTTTATATATGTTGACTCTGAAATATTGATAGTGCAAAATATATATATATATATATATATATATATATATATATATATATATATATATATATATATATATATATATATATATATATATATATATATATATATATATATATATATATATATATATATATATATATATATATATATATATATATATATATATAAATTATGAAAACTTAAAGTTGAACTCCCGAATTGCAACAAACACTGTTGTTCATGTTCAATACTAATGGACAGTAACTTCATTCGTATTGCAAGAGAGAATTCACTAAGGGTAAAGGCTCTATTTATGGCCACACAAACACAGGAGAATAGCGAGTATGTTCTTCTGAGCTGTCACTGTATCCAACTCTTTGCCGTTGAAAATTAAAATAAACATTGGAGAGGCTGATAGGAACTTATTACGATTGGCAATTATTACAAACCTATCCATAAAATTGACAGAAATCTACCTTGATAGTTGATAGCTTTAATGAACTGACAGCATTATTTCTTCATACATTCCTTTTGGCAGGTATACTGTACCCCTATCCACACGATCATGAGATCATCATAAGGTAAGAGATATTATGAGGAAGTGAATTGAATATGTTATCAGCATTTTATTTTATTTATTTTTTTAAATTCTATCCATTCATAGCTATCATTTATCCCCATTGTGTAAATTTCTATTGCTCATAGTGGTTTGAGTAATCTTCTATCACTCAGTGCTTATCATGACAATGTTCGACTGATATAAGCTATCAGACTTGAGCGAAGCTAATAGTGGGTTTAGTAGATTATGCACCAAGTCGTTTGATGGCGTTAGGCTTAGAGGATACTTTTGACTGAGCGACTAGGAATTGTGATGAACGCCATCACTTAGGGATCAATTTTAGAATATACTGTGAACTTGAGGTCGAGCAATGAATCCTACCAAGGGGTCATTATGTGTAATAAATGCTTTCAATAAAGGCTAAATAGCTATTATGGTCCTTTCTCTATAATCTAATTGAGCAAGACTTCTAGCTAGTTAGTGGCGTGGTTTTCATTAAGATTTTTCTATATGTAAAGTGTTTGGTGGAATGATGTAACTGACTTCCAACCATAAGAGGCTACACATGTTGTAATTAGTTAACAGGAAAGATAATAACAACAATTGCCTCAAAACTAACTATTCTTCATATGGTCAACTCACTGTAGTGATTGCTGGAAAATACGTTAGAGTTTTTTTTTTAACTCTCTCAGCTCTTGAACCTCTCTCATATAAAAATGAGATACTTTTCATAGATTTCTTGAGTGGTGCATTTTAGTCATTTTGACCAAAATCCAAAATACTAAATGAATGCTCGTATTAATATACTTAATTATATATCATTTATTAAGCATTTCAATACCTTAAAGTTATCTGAATTGAATGATCTTTGAACTCATTAGATTTGTCTCATCTATAAGCTCGGTTTGACTATAAGCTTGTAAAATTTGAAAATCTATTGTTCCTTTAATTAATGTCTTGAAGTTTCTAAATATATTTCAAGTGTTTGATTTAGGTTTATTTATACTCAGATCTATTTATACAAAGATCGGCTTGCTTATTGTTTTGATGAGTTTGTTACATCAAGACATTCATTTCAACAATAAATTTGTTGAAATTGGCGTTCGGATGACCTTGAATTTAATTCCGCTAACTTTTCATTCAAATATTACCTTAATATTAAATTTATATTGATTAAGTGAATTTTATGTAAATGTATCACCTATAATTTATTGCTCTCAAAATGAGCACACTTAGGGTATGCAGAGTAAATGTGAGTAGTCCAATCTGAGTCACAACTCAAATTTGGGTGGCTAAACTTAGGACCAAATTTTGGATTGTGCTTCTCCTTATGCAATGCTTACCTCATAATTCTAGCAAGCCAAGGCCTTCAAAAAAAGAAATCCAAGACAAATCTTTATTTTGATACTTTAGCTTACTTAATTCAAAAAGACTTTGCAAGACATTGTGGTCACCGTGCGCTTGAATTTTTACATTATATGGTAAGTATCCTTAAAAGCAAATGATTAGGTGGGTCAATTACATGTGGTTGGGTCTTTCTAGTTCTTGTGGTGGGGGATCCTCTATGTTGCAACTTGGGTTCTCATCACCCATATGCAATAAGTAGAGAAGCTTTATCTCCTTGTCAGAATAATTGATACAGATTTCAGTATCTCATATTGCACTGTCATGGATCCCCTTTACCCTTTACATTCAATTCTCTGACAAAAAAATAATTGTGCGCCCAGGCTGCAAACTAAATTTAGCCACTTTAGTCGCAGAAATCTCCCTTGATTCCAGCTTACTTTTTTTTTTTTTGGTAACGGGTATCCATCAGCTGCCACCCCAAAACGTTTGGCGGCGTGACTAATTATCGACTGACCTAAAAGAGGCACCCACCCCGAAAACCTCTTGACCCGCACTTAATTGGACCCGCCTTAAGAAGCGCTGCCGCTCAAGGGAAATCGAGCACGGATTGGAGGTTCCCAACCGTACTCGCCCACCAATCAAACTAAGCATCGGTGAGTGATTCAAGCTTACTTAACATGTCCTGTATGAATTAAAGAAGCATAACAGTCCTTGGATTCCATTCTGAAGCAAAAGTTGGGGACAGAGGAATGTAGCAGTACTGACTATTGAAGCGATAGTAGTAGGAAAACAGCCTTTTTTCCATTGAATTGAAATGGAATAAAATGTAGTACAAAAGTTACCAAAAGTGAATAAAGCTCCATAAGCATCAAAATTGGTTCCTTTGAGTGAGAATCCTATTGCTTAATTTACACAATCACACAATCAGTTTCTTAACAAAAGAATGGTTCAGGTAGGAAGTTAGTAAGTATAAGAAATCAAAAGCTTAAAGCTGTGAGAAGCATCTCCGATGGTATGCTCCTTGCCTCTTCTGCTGTCTTATTTCCTCTTTCCACACTTTGCCAATTTCCCCTGCAACTCTTACTGCATCAAAAGATGCACCTAGAAGCCCCTTCTTTGTGAAGCCAACAGCGTAGAACCCTGATTCTCCTTTCCAACTGTTGGGAAATGGCTTCTTTGGGAATCCATCGTTTGCGAAGAAATCACTCCCCTGCAAATTTAAATCCAGAAACAGCTCAGTCCAATGATTTGTTAGCGCATGGTAACTGCAAATTATTAGGTGCGGACATCAGACACAAATTATTCGGATTTATCTTAGTCTATAGTAAAAGCACAGTCAAAGCGTGACTGCTACAGTAACTGCGATTTGATTGTGCTTTTACTGTATACAGAGAGAAATTCATGTATCTCTTTGTCCGGTGTCCGAACCTAATAATTTTCCCAATAAGAGCAAGAACATGAAGATTTTAACTTTTTAACTTTAAGAAAGTTTACCTGCAGCCATGAAGGAACATTGCTGTTGTATCCAGTGGCGAAGATAACGGAGTCGATATCAAGTATCGTGCCATCAACAAGCTGAACTTTTCCAGGCAAAAACCTCCTCACCCCAGGAACAATCTTTATTTCACCTGCCTTGATCTTTCCGAGTGCACCAATGTCCAAAACTGGCGTTTTTCCATGAGTGTTTTTGAGCTCCAAGGGACCAGTACATGGCCTCTTCAAGCCATATTTCTCTACGTTACCAAGAACTAGATATGACAAGATCAACACAATTCTGTCAACCAGCCACAGAGGTAGCCATTTCATCAAATAAACCGCCACCTCAAAAGTTGATCTCCCAAATATCTCACATGGTAAAACATGAACCTGCAAAATGAAGAAAGCAAGAAACTCCTTCAGAAAAAACACTTTTTTGCTGGAAAAAACACTTCTTTCATGGTGTGCTAGTAGTAATTTTTTGATGAATTGCAAGGCAGACCCTTTTATTTTACAAGAGAATCTTCAGGAAAAATATTTTTCTTGCAAAAAATAGTGATAAATTGCCTTGCAAGGTCAAGAATATCTCTCGTATCTTAAAAGTGAATTTATGTAGTTTTTCTCTTCAATATGCTCAACATGCAAGACAAATCTTAATACTTCACCAAAAAAAACTTTCTTTTTTAAATTTACAAAACAACAACCATAAAATATAAAAAAATTTAATGAAAATTCTAAATTATGGAATCTACTGATCACTCACCGAGTCACGAACCACCATCGACGGGAATGCATTGTGGTCACAGAGGTCTAAAGAAACCTCCATGCCGGAATTTCCGCATCCAACAACAAGCACGCGCTTTCCGGCATACTCCTTCCCTGACTTATAATCACAAACATGCGAAACTCCATCACCGAACTCCAAAATCCCTTCTATTTCTGGAATCATCCTCTCTGCATTCTCGCCGGTAGCCGCCACCAGCCACCGCCCCATATACTCCACCTCGCCATTCACACAAGTGGTTCTCACTCGCCACAAACCGCAGGCTTCGTCGTACCTGGAAGACTTAACATTTTCATTAAACCGCGGGCGGATACCGAATTGCTTGGCGTAGGATTCCAAGTATTCGATGAACTGTTTCTTGTTGGGGTACTCTGGGTAGTCTTTGGGGAAGGGGAAGAGTGGGAGCTCGCAGAATTTTTTTGGGAGGTGAAGTTTCAGGCGGTCGTAGGTGCGGCGTTGCCATAAGGAGGCAATGCAGTCAGCGCGTTCGAGGATGACAAAGGGAACGCCTTGGTCTTTAAGGCAGGCGGCAGTGGCAAGGCCCGATGGGCCGGCGCCGACGATGATGGGTCCGTTGACCAAAACGCAGCGGCGGGAGAAGAAGGTGGAGCTGTTGGTGGATCGAGGCATGGTGGGAGTGGAGGATATGGGGGAGGAGCAGCGTGGAAGAGAGATACAAAGGTAGAAAGAGACGGGGAAGGACGGATTAAGAGGAGTTTGCGGTGCTTGGTGTATAGTTGGGGAAGGAAGGGAGGTTGAAAGCCAGGGCTAAATAGGCGGGAGTTGCATGTGATCGGTTTGGAAGGTGGCGCATCTGGGTCCTCAAATGATAAGCCTCACATAACTCGGCGCCACCTCCCTTATATATATATATATATATATATATATATATATATATATATATATATATATATATATATATATATATATATATATATATATATATATATATATATATATATATATATATATATTTGGTCCTGAAATATTCGCGGCGGTAGAGAAATATAAAGTTTAACTTCTTAGCTTTGTACGAAGATCCAACAAACAAAGATAGAGAGAGAGAGAGGGTGTAACATTTATGATACACAAAAATTTTTACGTGAAAAACCTCTATAAATGGGGAAAAAATCACGGGGCATAGCCCAGTTTTGAATGAATCCACTAATATTGCAGTTGATTACAAATGAGGCCCTTCCTTGGGGGAATGCCTTAGCTTGATGTACATCTTATAGAGTACTTTACATGATAATACAAAGAATCACTGCTGATGTGTTTGTTTGATCTGAAGGACTGTAGTTGGTGGGCGACGTAAGTCAAAAGGAACGTAGTCGGCGGGCGATGGAGACCAGAAGGACTGTAGTCGGTGGGCGATGTAAGTCAGAGGGACCGTAGTCGGCGGGCGACAGAGGTCGAAAGGACTGTAGTCAGTGGGCGACGTAAGTTAGAGGAACCGTACTCGGCAGGCGACGGAGGCCAGTCGGAAGGACTGTAATCGGATGGAGACGTAAGTCAGAGGGACCGTAGTCGGTGGGCAACGGAGGTCAGAAGATGGCGTCAGGTTGAAATCCAGCTATGGACAGAATCCAGCATCAGATATAGATGTCCGACGAAAGTCCAACAACAGGCAGAAGTCCGTCGGGTAGAAACTTGGCGACGAGCAGAGGTCCGACGTTAGGTAGAAGTCCGATGTCAGTTGGCGACCGATGAGAACTCTGGCGTTAGATGGTATTCGGGCAGAACTCCGGAGTCACTTGAAGTTCGGGTGAAACTTCGGCATCACTTGGAGGTCGGGTGGAATTACAGTGTCACGTGGAGGTCGGGCGAAATTCCAGCATCACTTGGAGTTCGGGTGGAACTTCAACATCACTTAAAGGTCGTGCGGAATTTCGGCATCACATGGAAATCAGGCGGAATTCTTGATGTCACTTGGAAGTCGGATGGAATTCCGGCGTCATTTGAAAGTCGGGCGGAATTCCGGCGGTGGTCGAGGAGGAGTTTCTTCCTTCTAATTCTTCTCTTCTCCTCCTATTCCTTCCTTCTTGCTTGGGTCCCCTCTTAAGAGAAATGAGGAGTCTATTTATAGTTTTATGATAGTGGCATGATCCGTAAATAGGAGGAGGATCAAGGGCAAAGGTGGAGTGGAATGGATGGATGGCCGATATTGAATCTCTTGATTGTGGACCATTCATCAGACATTTGAAGGTCTTAATGATATCGAAATTCGGCGATCTTGGGCTCTTTGGATTCGTCTCGTCGAGCTGCTCGATTCGACTATAAACATGTCATATTTGGAAACTGTTTGTAATCCAAATTATGGATTGAACCTTCCGAATGTGCTTCGGGTTTTCGATTTGGACCCATTTGGGTTCGGATCGAGTTGAATTTGGTGTCATCGGGTTTGTATTTTCGAGATGATTAGTTCGACTGTAAGTTTGTTGAAAACGGAGTTCAAATGACCCCAGATTTAATTTTTAAAGTTTCCAACTTGATTTTTACCTCGAGATTTGTGCCCGATCAAGATAATTTTTTGATGACATATCAATATATATGATTTTTTTTATTTGATTTTCCTATACCAGTGCCAATTAATGATCCTATATTAATACGTCAAAATTAAGATTGATATTATAAAACCTTTTATATATTACTATGGTGTAAAATATTTACAATGATAAAGTGAGAGAGAGAGTTTAATATCTTAACATTTTAATGAAAACTCAACACTTCCAAAGAATAAAGGCAGAGAGACATATATTTTTATGAGAAAAACGACCAAGTTGAAAAGATTTCAGAACTCTTTGTCATCAGTTACAAATCCCCTTTCTCACAATTAAAATTATATTGATATAATATAGTATATGTAGAATGTACATGATAAATTTCAAGGTAGAAATTGAAAGAGCACTACGACAAAAAAATTGTCTTCAAAAGATTGTTTGCTGTTTATTTGAACAAACTTCTTTGAGGAGGGATAATCATAGACAAAGAAGTCCAACTTAAATATTAATGGTGATGTTGACAGTAATAATTAGTATTGATGACATGCATCAACTTTATGGATGACGATGTGTATTCTTAGTGATAGCAGGTGATGAAATCAACAAGTGTCGATGTAGCTAGACATTATTGGCTAGATGGTTATGATTCAACGACGGTGGTCAAATGATATGATCATATTTGGGTGATTAGGATCTTAGCCAGGTGATGATAATCAGAGGACAATAATAGGGGGTTATGGTGGTAGGAGAATAGTAGTTAGACGATGCTTAGAGGACCGCAGTATGTTGACGGTGGTTGGAGGACTAAAATCAAGCGACAATGGTTGGAAGATGTTATGGGAAATGGTAGTCGAATGATCATAATCAAGCAACAATAGTGGAAAGGATGTAGCTAAAAAAATAAGTAATTATGAGGACTGTAGTCAAACAGTGGTGGTTTGAGGACTATAGTTAGACGATGACAGTGAGAAAATTATAATCAATCAACAAAAGGCTGGAGGATCGTGTAATAACCCTTGCTATAACAATGAGCTTTCTTGTTATGATTTAGATAAATACTAGGTAAGGTTTGTGAGCCTAATACATCTTTATTAAATCTTTGTGCATTGTCTTAATTTATTTTATATTAAGACCTTTATAGAAAGTTATAAATCAAATTTAGAAGCTTAAAACTAAGTTAAGAAATTTATTGCTTTGCAGTACTGTGGTATTGGGGAAAGTGGCAATGTGGTACAAAACTCTCTATTTTAGTATTAGAAAATCATACTTGAGAGTATCTTGGTGTTGAAGGGAGGAACATTGTGGTGCTGAACTCTCTGGGTATGAACAAATTAAGAATCAGCTTGGAGCACAACTACACTGTAAAGTGCAGCGCTATGACGTTGTAGGGTACTTTTGTAACATTAAGGATTTTTTTCATTAGAAAATTCCATAATTAAAATTTTTCTTAGGAGCTTCACAGCACTATGAATGTTAGAGTTGTGGCACTACGTCAATTTCAGTTTTGTTATAAATATCTTAAAACATCAAACAAAAACCAATTTTCATTTTCTAAGCTAAAGAGAGTAAACAGAAGAAGGGAGAAAAGAGGAGAAATAGGAGAGAGAAAGATAAACAGCTTGAGTTTGGAGGTCGTGGAGTCTAATTCGTTTGTCGGGTCAATTGAGAAAATTTTTCATCTTAAGATAAGTTATCGATGCCCTACTTTAGATTTCAATTTCGACGTTTTTGTGTGAGTATTTTGGGGTTATATTTGATTTTGGTTGGTTTAAATGAGATTTTACTAAGACATAGAAAGTTTAATCATCATGTAACCTTTGGTATGCTGTACAAATAGAATATCATGATCATATTGACAAGAAAAATATAAATTTTCTTTGGGTGGTTTGGTTTGTTTTATTTTCATATGTTATCATTTATGATAATTATTATAACTCAATATATGCTTCAAAATGATATTGTGAATGTTCCTCATTGATACGTCATGCGAAAATTAACTTGATCGGGCACGAATCTCGAGGCAAAAATCAAGTTGGAAACTTCAAAAATTAAATCCGGGAGCACCTGAACTCCGATTTCAGCGAGCTTACAGTCAAACTGAGCATCTCGGAAATACGAATCCAACGACACCAAATTCAACCCAATCCGAGCCCAAATGGGTCCGAATCATGAACCCGAAGCGCTGTTGGAAGGTTCAAACCGCAATTTGAGTTACCAAACGGTCTCCGATTTTAACGAGCTTATACTCGAATCGAACGGCTCGACGAGACGAGTCCAACGAGCCTAAGATCACAGAATTCCGATATCACTAAGGCTTTCAAATGTCCAACGAACTGTGCATGATCGTAGGATTCAATATCGGCCGTCCGTCCATTCGACCACTCCCTATTCGCCCCTGATCTCACGCCTATTTACGGGTCATGCCACTCCAGAAAATCTATAAATAGAGCCCTCATTTCTCATGAGAGGGGGATCCAGGCAAGAGAGAGAAGAAGAGAAGAGAAGGAAGAAGGAGTTCCTCCTCGACAGCCGCCGGACCACCGCAGAACCTCGCCGGACCACCGCAGGAATCTCGTCGGACCACCGCCGGACCACCGCAGGAACCTCGCCGGACCACCACAAAACCTCGCCGGACCACCACCTTAAGGCCCGACGTTCATCCCCAACGTCCTGCCAAAGACCCGACATCTTGTTCAAGGCCCGTCACTCAGTCCCTACATCCTGCCAAAGACCCGACGTCTTGTTCAAGGCCTGACACTCAGTCCCTACTTCCTGCCAAAGACCCGACGTCTTATTCAAGGCCCGACGTTAAGTCCCGACGTCCTGCCAAAGACCCGACGTCCTACTGAAGACCTAAAGTCCTGCTTAAGACCCGACGTCCTACTCAAGGCCAGACCATCAACATCCGATCTTCCAAGTGACACTGGGACTAACACCTGACTCCATATCTCCTGCCGCCTACGGTCCTTCTGACCACTGTCGCCTAATACGGTTTGTCCGACCTCCATCACCAGACAACGGTCTTTTAGACAGTCTCTTACCGCCTACGGTCCTTCAGGCCTTCGTCGCCTACTATGGTCCTTCCGACCTCCATCACCAGACAACGGTCTTTCAGACCCCAGTCTCTTACCGCCTACGATCCTTCAGGCCTTCGTCACCTACTATGGTCCTTCCGACCTCCATCAACAGACAACGGTCTTTCCGACTACGGTCTCTTGCCGACTACGATCCTTCAGGCCAAACAAACCTGTATATGTAACTCCTACCATGTAATGCAATCTATATGATGTACATTTGCTACATCAATCCAAGGCCTTCTCCTAAGGAAGGGCCTCATTTGTAATCGACTACAAATACTAGTGGATTCATTCAAACCGGGCCAGTACTCGTGGTTTTTCCCCCCTTTTTCAGGGGTTTTCCACGTAAAAACTTTGGTGTCTCTTATGAACGCTACACCCTCTCACTTATCTGCTTGTGTGCTGGATCTTCGTACAATGCTAAGACGTTAAACTAAACATTTCTCTACCGTCGCGAATATTCCAGGACGCAACACTCATAAATAATTTTTTTGATTTATCACTACTATTATGTGTACAAGTTTTTCCACATGTGCGCTATTGATATAATCATATACGTGCAAATTTCATGTATTAATGTATTAAGTTAAATGTGGCTTATCCTCAAATGATAAGCCTCACATGACTCGGAGCCACCTCCCTTAAATAAGCCTGATTATTATTATTATTATTATTTGGAAAATTTTGGTATGTCATTTTATTAATAAAAAATATAATACAAACATAGAAATACTGAGAAAGCAAAAAAAAAAGAAGAAGAAAAAGATACATAACAACAAATCAAATAATAAAAAGAGAAAAAATTAAAATCAAATCACGAAAAGAAGCATAATCAAAATGAATCTGCACTGAACTCAGATAGTCGAAGAGAAAATCAGAGAATACTTACACTAGGTATTCTGGTTGCCCGAATACCTTCCAAGAGGATTCGTAGTCAGGCTATCATCATCATTCAGACAACACAAGCATCACTAGTATTCATATCATATTTACGCAATCAATAAGTATTCTTTTCAAAAACTTGTAAATTTTCTAAGATATTTTCTAAATATAACATATTCTTGACATTAGGAAGTACTCGCTATTATATAAAATTGCAAGCATTTCAAAATAATTTAATTAATTATCTTCGTTGAATTTCTCTAAACATTCATGTAAAATTCAACAATTCATACTTCAAAAAAATATGGGCAAATATTTAATAATTTTATGATAACATCTCTAATTTTTTTCATTATAACAATTTGAAAACTTGTAAAAATTTAATTTGTTTTCCGACTATTCTTTTTCATATTACCAAATAAATAGTCCAGTCAACGATAATAACTAATAATCTTATTATTATGTCAAGTGGTAAGACTTTAATTCTTATATGCCATGAATATGACCCAAATAAAACCACAATAATTTTATGATTATCGACCTCTGTACTCCATCATTTATAATGATTAGCATAATGATTAGTACAAAAGCTGAAGATATCCAATTATGCTTACAACAACAACAATATCAACAACAATTCTTTTTCCTATTATATGGAGAAATTATTCTGTGCGGACACCGGATAGTCCGGAGACCAACTAGAACCTGCCACCTCATGCACCCAGTACCGGGCGGTACCGAGCACCGGTACGGAGCAAAAAAGTGACGTAGCACATTCTAGTTGGTCTCCGAATGACGTCCGGTTTCCGCACATAATAATTTTTCCACTGTGGGGTCCGCTAAATGAAACCTTTTTCTCGATTGTGTTCTCTTAAGAGTCAAATTCTCATTTAAATCTAATAAAAAAAATGTCATTTCTAATATTTTATGACCAAGTCTTTTTAGGTCTACACACCTCAACCTTTCTTAACATAAGTCAAATCTAGTATATCTACTTTTCTAATCTAGTCATTAGAAGGCCGCCATTTTATGTGACCAAACCAACTAAGGCGACTCTCTAATCTTATCTTCCACTGGAGCTACTCCAACCTTTTCAAGTTTATGTTCATTTCAATTATGCTTTCTACAATTAAATTTATATATATTGCCTAGCTAATTAAACATTACTTTCATACAAATTTTAACATACAAGACAGTTAATAGCAACATGAGTTTTTATTAAGATTGTTAGCAAGTAGTTAGCATTAAGAGAATTTCTAATTATTAATGACATAGAGATTCAAAATAATATTAATTCGGCTTATTTAGATTCCAATTCATTTTTTTTAAACAAAACCAAATTTTATTAGATAAAAAGTCAGATACAACAAACAACCAAAGAACATACATGCTAGTGAAGAAAAAAATATAGCCATAGAACACAATTCTCTAAAGGGTCAAAAGTCATTAGACTCAGACCGCCACCTGGTTCCCAGGCATGGGCCATCCAAGGAGGACAAAGCATCAAAAAAATGACAACTAGCAAAACCTCCACCAAGGTTGCCCAGCAAGCCCAGGCCATCCAAGGCGCATGCAGGATACATGCTTCATCATTGTTTGGACCCCAAATCTGTGTCGCACTGAAAGCAATTCCAAAATATCAAACAATTAAAGCCAAAACCAATTAAAGACCAAAAGGAACCATCATTACTTTTTGACTTTATGATGTCTTGACTTATCATTCTTTTTAAGAAAACAATCATCTGTAATTAGAATAACACCCATAGTTAACTCATTCGACTCTTCCCCACCATATGAATAAAAACCTTCTTTAAGATCCAACCAATCACATTGATCCAAAACGCTACCACCTGCAAGATGGGCCAACAAGGCAGTACTAGAGACAACAGTCAACGAAACATCCACCAAATGTCCCCTAACACCATTAGACTCCACCTAATACACACATCATTAGAAGTAACCAACCCCTTCGAAAAACTATCGCCCCCTGACTCAATACCCGTAAGAGAGTCTTCCCCAGAATCAGACAGGGGAATCACATCCTCATTAACGTCATCAATAGGAACAAGAATGTCACTCGGACAACTAACCCGATTAATTAAGCAATTCTGAGGTTCATCAGACTCGCCAACCATAGGATCGGGCATCACAATCTCGTTACCCAACAAAGGATAAACTGAAACCAACGCAATATTATAATCCACCTTCATCTCTAAATCAATGGCCTCAACAGACACAACATTATCCAACTCTACAGTTAAATCCTGCACACCAGAGTCCTCACAAACAATGCCAATAGGGGGGCACAACCACATAATCAGACAGAACCTCCACAGGGCCAGGAAGTACACGAACAACTTCCCCACCCTCACACGACATATTATTAGCTTTAATTGTAGCGTAGGCAAAGCAGACGAATCAATGTCAGAATGCAAAATCCGACAATCAGCATTCGAATGAACCAAAGAATAGTAGCGTGTACAATACTGAGGGAAATCTTCAATAACTAAAGACTGCACATATCCTATGTTATCCGACAATCCAAATTTTATCAGGATATTATTTGATCACATCTAGTTCAACCAAAACCTGAGCAACAGATGGACGCGAATCAGAAGAAGTCGCATTATCAATCTTTAAGGGTTTACAAAAAAATGGAGCCTAATCTATGAATAATACGCGGAGCAAACATATGACACCGAAGATTAGGAAAAGATAACCAAATAAGGATAATAGGTAATTCAACCTTAATGTCCAAAGTATGAGTCCATTAATCAATTTTATATAACAATTACTCACAAAATAAGACCTATGAGCAAAAACCCTACTGTAATCCAAATCGTTAAACAGTTTAATTAACACATTCCGATGCTTAAGAACAGTAACAGAATAATCACCATTAAGCTTTAGGTTGAAAAAAAAAAAAATCATAATAGCATCAAGCGATGACCTTTGACCAGGGAATTTTCCAACTAGAGCGAATTCCAGAACAACAAGAGACAAGATTTCCGCTTCCGAAATCTACAAGGCCGGCATACCCCGATGAGAAGAAACTTTAAGGTTGGGAAAAGAGACGGAAGAAGGTGACACACCAGATAAAGCATCTTTAAAAGAGAGAGAGGATGATCCATCTAAAAAACCAGAATCCCTAAAACGAGGAGGCGCCATAAAAACAAAACAGACCGCAAACTACAGCAAAAATGAAAAAGAAGAGAAGAATGAACTTCCCTGAAGCGCACGAGGAGCATTGGCCAACGAAAAAGGCGGAGAGAGCGCCGTAAGGGGCGGCTAGGGTGAAGCCCTAGCACAACCCAGAGAAAACAAGAGAGAAACCATCGATAGATTCAAATTCCGGCTTGATTTTGGAAGAAAGAAATAACTTGATTTTATATTAGAGAAGTTAGAAAATATATGTCATTATGGAGCTCTCTAAGCATCCTACCTGACTTATGAGTTAAATCTCTCTTAGAATTCCTTCGTCTTCCTTATGCTCTTCTGATTTTCACTTCCTCTACTTAGCCAAACAAAAAACTACAACAGTCAACTACATCATTGGAAATCAAATAATAGAATGGGAAGAAGGGGTGTGGTGCGGTGTTTAGTTCTTAGGAATGCTTTGGTGTTAAATAAAATTAGCCAGGTGTTAATTAAATGGCTAGGTGTTAACCTCAATTAGCTTAGGAAATAATTTTATTAAATAAATTAGCTTTGTTTCAAGAAAATAGATAAATTTATAGTTAAGGAAAAAAGTTAGTATAAATATATCCTAACTAAAAAGTTATCAGTATAAATCTCAAAGCTCTTAGATTTAGTTTAAGATGAATATGACATCGACATAATGTACTTATCTTAAAGAAATTAGTTGGTGAAGCTCGTTATGTTTAAAATTTTAATCAGGATATACATCCTAATAGGATTTTTTTTTTCATTTTTTTGTTGGGATAATTTTTCATGAACACTTGAATGATTAGATAAATATTTCATTCCATTAAAACTTATGAAATGAATTTCATGAAGCAATATAATAATACTTAATCATAAATTGAACAAAAAAAAAAACCATCAATCTTCAAATCTTACATAAAATACATAACATCTTCTATTATAATTCCTTTAGAATTATCATTTATGTAACTACATGTTAGTTTAAAACTAATTCTCTACCCATTTATAAAAACGAGATTTTCTCTATGAACTTAACTAGAGATAAAAAACAAGCATTCACGAGTTTCATAAATTCATATCAGAGTGAAGTTTTGTTTGTTATTTATATACATGAAGAGATAAGGTTGAGTGGTATGGTGATATGTTACTCTCTTTCCTTAACCAAGCTCCATAGAGAAGTGGTTTTTCTCAAGGTGTGAAAATTGTCCAAGATATCTATATATATGTTGAATACAAATAGGAAAGGATTAAATCATAAATAAAAGGGATCTTAACTTGCCTGATCAATTGTAATTATGGATAGAGAAGAAGTTAATTTATTCTTGAATTAACTAGATATTTGAAATTGGATCAAATTGATACTTGATTGATTGTAGCTAGGTTTAAATTTAATTAGCATAGATACTTTCCCTTTTTCTCCTAAGTGGGCACACTTAGGTTGTCAATTTCGGGTCACGGTCGGGTTCGGGTCGAACTCGGAAATGACCCGGGTTCAAATGGGTCGACCCTAACCCAACTCGGGTAGGTAAACGTGTCGAATATCCGAACTCAGACCCGACCCGGCAGGTTGCCGGGTTGACCTGACCCAACACGGGTTGACCCGAAAATGGTGCGCGGTGCGCGAGTGGTCGCGTTGGCGCGGGGGAGAGCGAGCGAGCGGCGCGCGCAGGCGAGCACCAGCGGGCGCGCGGGCTAGCGCGTGGGCTATAGCGGGGGGCCGCGGTGCGCGCGGGCCAGAGCGGTGCCCACGGGTAAGCGCGATGCCCACGGGCAAGCACTGGTGCGCACGGGCGAGCGCTGGTACTTCGGGGGCAGGCTGGGCAGCGTCGCGGGCAGTTGATTTTAAACGGGTTCGCAGGTTGACCCGACAACCCGTCGGGTCAACCCGAACCCGACCCGTTTTTCAAACGGGTCGATTTCTGGAACCCGAACCTGACCCATTTTGAAATCGGGTCGGGTCAAACCCGAAATTTCTGGGGCGGGTTCGAGTCGGGTTTTCGTGTCGTGTCAAATATTGACACCCCTAGGCACACTATCATGTGAACCTAACAATTCTATTCAAGCGTCTCTAGACACCATTAAGTGACCCTTCAATAGCAATAATGTAAGGTAGAGTCACTCTAAAAATTCTTATGAGAGTTTGTTGATGCATGAGCCTTAAAAGGGAGTAGATATGGTCTTTGCTTAGTCTAAGGCTCTGCTTGAGACAATTTTATTACTATTTTTTAAATCAACTTTTTTGTGCAAAAAATTTTAAGAGCGAGGATCATCAATAAATAAGCTTTGAAAGTCGTTTAGTGATGAATGTAATTCTCACTAAAAATTATTAAGAGGGTTCATCCAAATAAGAATGCTACTAATTAAGAAAAAAATATCATTAAAGACCGAGGAACATATATATAAAGACCGAGGAATAATTGCATCAATGATATAGTCATGCTCTTTGAATGAATATTATTAATGTAAATATATTTCTCTTTGATTTATTTCTTAATTATTAGATATATATGATGATTCCACATATGATTGGGCGGAAATAATGTCAATAAGGTGAGCATAAAGCTCAACAAGTCTTAATTAGAAACCTACAAGAGAACTTAATACACATTAAATGAGAATATATATGGGGCCATGTCACTAATCATATCGTCCTAATTATATAACTTTAATTATTCATCTACTCATTCCAAAACCAAATATTTCATTCCATATAATCTTGATGATGTAGACTTTATTATTGCATGTGTGAAGGTCATCCTCCAAAGGAATCAACACATATTTGCCGTAATTCGAACTATAAATAGGTTATGGTAATTTGAACTATAAATAGGTTTCTCTTTTACCTGTAGAACCCACTTACTAAGTCGGTATCACAGGTTACTATTCTCTAAGAAAGAGATAAGACGAGTTGCTCCTATTTCCATTTAATTAGCTCTCTTCAACCTGAACTGTACACTTTTTTTTGGGTAAAGAACTGTACACTTTTGATAGCCAAAAATAATCGTCCACCTAAGAATATCTGAGGTTGCCTGATTTCTGACCACCAGTGAGTAATAATTTTAACGTGAAAATATTAAATTTCTAAGCAAGGATGAACTGACTCAATATAATTTTTTTTTTAAGAAAACATTAATCTTATCAAATAAAAACTTGATTATAGGATGTTTGATTTAAAATAAAATAGATGTAAAATATTTCAAATATAAAAATTTATAAAATATTAATATTTGATTTGAAATAAAATAAATACTGTGTAAATTTTTTGGATCATTTGAAATTCATCCTCTAGTTCAATTTTGATGATTTTCAAATACATCATAAATTTATCTTATTATAATTGTACTCCCGGATTGTCGCCCCTCACCAGCCGCGCTTGCCTCTGTCACCACCAATGACCACCTCTGTAGGCCACCCATTATTGTCTGCTATCAACGTTAGTCACTGCCATCGATTATATTTGTCAATTTTGGCCGCCAACCATCTTCCTCTTTAGACTTTCCACGACATTCATTTCATTTCAAGCAAAAAAAAAAAAAACTAATACATTCTTTTTTTTTTTTCCGCTCATTCAAATAACCCAATATAATTACATAAAAGATTTTTTGAAGAAACCTCAGAAATTTGCATAGCCATTGAATTGATAGATTAAGGTTTCATTTGGGACGGCTTTTTTACTGCTTCGTGAATCAACTTTTGAGCATAAAATTAAAATTTTTGTACTAAAAAGCTATTTCAAAAAGCATAAAAAAAGCCGTTCCAAACGAAGCCTAAATTCCACATGACAAAAGTGGAAGGAATGACTGAAATTAGAGTTAAGACGGTGCAATTATTCTTTGAATGTACCTTTGTAAGTGAGGTGAGTACTGGAGAGGCATGTGCTTGAATTATTTTCCTTACATTCTCTCGTTTTCTGATCTAAATGAAGAGAGATGATACAGCCCTTCGACATTAACAGGCTTATTTATGTGTGTTGGAAGGACGAAGACGTCAGCTGCCTCTCAGCTCAAATCTCAATGGGCCATGCCTATATATATACTCTGCACATAATAATTTCTCATCAAAAGAAGTCTAAGAATATATTTTTTACAGCTTTATTCATGGTTTACTTTTTCAGATGGGCAAATCACAACCCAAAATCTGTTTGGCTACTACTCTCTATAAATTTTTATATTAGAAAGCTACTTTTTATAAGTGATTTCAAAAAAAAAAAAAAAATTCTCATAACAGCTTCGTAATCACCTTTGTAACAAGCTATAAACATCTCAAACAAAGAATGAAAAGAACTAATGATTTCAAGGTTATTAATAGTTGAACCTGATTGCTTGAGCTTCACCAGTCATTTCGATAAGCAAGACAAGCATAGGAAGAGGAGTGATCATAGAGATGAGAAAGTAAGTCATTTGTATTAAGTTTTACTGTAGCATAATTAGATGTATATAAACACAGGTGCAAGTGGAAAATATAATGACTAAAATATCCTAGATAGTTGCATAAAGTAAAAAAGGATTGCTTGAGTGCAGAGGAAGTATGTGGCGGTAAGTTCTATCGACCAATAGAGCGTAGGTCGATGATCGGTCAACTAGAATGCAGTGGTAGTGGAGCTGAAATACTCTTTGCACCGTCCCTCAAGTTGATGGGTGGAATGACCATTAACTTGCTGCGAAGACTATCAAGTCTTGTTGGGAAGTGACTTTGTAAATATGTCTGCAACTTGATCCACTATGGAGATGTGATGAATGACAACTGTGAGTCACCTGGAGGAGTAGTGGACAAGGAGAGCTCCTTAATGGGATCAATAGTTTGGTTTACCTCTTCATGACAGAGAAGCGAGTATAAGTCATCCAAGCTAATTGGGTGAAGCGAGGTCCTGATGGTTGTTTTAAAGACTGATAAGAGGGAGGAAAACCATTTAGGATATAAAGCAGGGTGTCTTCGTTGTCTACGGAGCCTCTGGCAATAGAGATATTATCCACAAGGCTTTTAACTGAAGCAAGTTAGTCATTCATGTAATTATTTTGCATGGAGAGAGAGGGGAGTTCATTCTTAAGTTGGATAACTCATGAATTGTTTGTAGAGAAAAATCTGAGTCTGAGAGTTTTAATTAATTCCAAATCGACGCAAAGGTGTTGAGGTTTAGTATGGAAGAAAAGGTGGAGAAGAGTGCAACATAGAGGTTTTGATCTACTAAGGTCCAAGAAGAAAATTAGGGGTTGAGGGAAACCTGGCTAGTGGTAGTAAGAAGGTGTTTGGGAGGGAAAGGTTGGCTTCCTTTGAGATAGCTGGAGAAGTGATTAGTGGGGATGAGCTCCTGAATAGTAGATTGCCATGTGGGATAATTCTCAGGGAGGAATTGAATGTTGATAACCTTCATGATGTTGGAGAGAAGAAACTTAAGAGTGGGGAGAATTTAAGACATCAATTGCCGCTGGTGGATCTGACGTTAGAGCCTTAGGTGTGGATGGCGCGGACATAGATGAATCTCCCATTGGTGTTGAAGGAAAGTGTTGTTACGCACATAGCTCTAATATCATGTTGAACCCAATTGATCGAGCTTTACCAGTCATTCCAATAAACAAGACAAGCAGTTGAAGAATAGTAATCATAGAGAGGAGAAGGTAAGTCGTTTGTATTGAATTTTACTATAGCACAATAAGATGTAAATATACGTAGGTGCAAGTGGAAAATGCAATGAAAAAAATACCCTAGCTAATTACATAAAGTAAAAAAGGTTGCTAGAGTGCAGAGGAAGTGGCAGCAAGCTCTGTCAAGCAGCATAACAGAGGTCAGTGATCGATTGCTAGAATATAGTGGTAGTGAAGCTGAAATACTCTTATCATTATTGTGGTTGTTTATTGGCCTCCTACCACCAAAGTAAGTGGACACCCTTTCTAATGCAACAAGCTTTAGTCTCTAATTAACTAATGACTTACTAATTAAGTTCAAGAAGAGATCTGAAGAACATATGATGAAAATATGGGAAGAATGAACTCCTTGGATCCCTCCTTATAAGAGGGACAAAAAGCCTATAAACAGTTCATTTTATAAATTATTATAATGTGAATAATTTTGAATAAATCTTAGTCTATTCAATGCATATTGTAAAGTTCAAGATTAATTAGTTGCATTCAAAGAAAAGATTACTGATTATGAAAAAGATTATCTGAACCCTGAAAAAAATGCTTGAATGAATGGTAATACAATTATACTTGCCAATAAAAATATAATTAATTATCACTTGTACTATATAAAACTGTAAAGCTTAATTACTTCTTACATGACCATAAATTTACTTTAAGGAAATAAATGATGCTCCTATAATCATATTTAGTGTCAATAAATGATCCGATCAGACAATCCAATTCGGACTTAACTTTAAAAATCTATTTTCAGATTAACATATTTAATAAGCAAGTCTGATTCGGGTCTAAATTGAGGTCAAATTTAGATTGACCCAAAAACCATTTAATGACCCTATATTGATTTTGATAGTGATTAATTTATTATTATTTTCATTAAATTCTCTTGCCTGTTGGTATATGCACTTTTTTATTTTGATCAATTAATATAAACTCTATCGTTGTTAAGATGCTTTTTTTTTTTTTTAAATCAAAATGGGTTATCAGGTCGGGTTCGGGCCATCAAGTTAGGATCATTTAGGTTGCTAGACATATTTATTAAAAGATTGATTAGCTTCACAATTCTATAAATTAGTTCAACTATATATATGATATTTCTTCCCCAATTAGTACGTGTTATGCTTTTATATTAGAAATAAAACTATCATACATACAATCTATTTTCTTTAATCAATTCATATGTTGTTCATAAATTAAGGCTTCGTTTGGAATGACTTTCTTACTGCTTCTTAAAGCAACTTTCTAGTACAAAAAAAGTCATCCCAAACGAAATCTTAAGTACTAATGAATTAGTGGATGTATAAAATTATGAATTTTAATCATAATTTCATACAAACTAAATTTATTTATTTATTTTTTCCCTTAAAGAACTAAAGGAATCCTTTAATTCTGCATGACTTCTGAGCATTGGATATGATTAGCCTTTTGATAAAGTAGCTCAAAAGTTGGTTAAAGGGTGGTTTTGGCCATTTTTAAGAGCTATAGTATGGTCCCAAATCTGAGAAGCAGGATCCTCATATCTTCGTTAGTTCTCGAGTTCCCATTGCATGATATCTCTCTTCTCTTTACCAAAAAATAAATAAATAAAGTGCCAAAGCAGTAAAAGAAGTTCCTTTAAGAACTTTAATTATCAGTATTAGATTAGTTGAAGATTAAAGAGGTCATCAAGAGAGGTAGGTTTATTACTTTATTTATTTATTTATATTTTTAGTTCATAATCCTTCTTCACTTTGGTATTTGTCCACTTAATTGTTGCTTCCTAATGAAGTTTGGCGGCGCCATGCATGTGATGCTTATTGTTTAAATACCTCTCATAATTGCATTTGCAAAATTAGAGATATTGCAATCATATTGCGCAGTGGCTACAACAATATTAGTAAGTTTAAAATTATGGCTTCATTTTGAACGGCTTTTTTATTGCTTCTTAAAAGTTTGTACTAGAAAGCTACTTTAAGAAGCAGTAATAAAGCTGTCTCAAACGAAGCCTATATCCATGTTTAAAAAAAATTATTGGTAATTAAAAAATATTTTATAAAATTAATTAGCTTGACTTGCTTGATCCAAAAGTAATTTTAAAATTGATTACTTTTAGGTTTCGTTTAGGACAGCTTTCTTACTATTTTCTTGTTAAAAGTTTGTCAGTTCAAAAATTTTATATACTAAAAAATTGTTTTATAAAGCAATAATAAAGCTATTTCAAATGAAACATAATTGAAGTCAATTATTTTTAGTGGAGTGGTTGCTTCAAATATTTTTGTACTAGATTACTACAATTTTGTCAGGATATTCTGATCTAAAATGAATCGTAATGAGTTTAAAAGTAATTTGATTTTTACTAATATTACTACAAATCAAAGCATCATAAACATCATTAATCTTAGCATAAATTAGATGATTTTGAAACCCATCTTGAAGCTTTTTATAGCAATATTAAATAAAACTTTTTCTTTTATGTGATTTACTTAAAAAAAATTATCATAATGAGTTTAAAAGTTATCTGATTTATACTAAAATTACATTTTAATATAAATCAAAATATCATAAAACTCACTAATTTTAATATAAATTAAATGATTTTGAAGCCTATCTTAAAGTATATTATAGCAATATATTTTATCATGAAATGATAGAAAGGAAATTAGTATTAAGTGCATGAAACATGAGGATGCATGATTTGCTTTGAAAAATAATGTTAAATAATCTCATTGGAGCTATTTAAATTTACATAATATCTTTTCAATTAAGGACCACTGGAAAAAAATAAATAATCTATTAATTCCATTTGCCAAAGTAATGGAAAGTTAGGAACAAAAGTGAACGCGCTTCAGTCAAAGTAGAATCAAAATGGTGGGGCACATCGCGTTGAGTTTCATTAAGACTCAAATCATTTGGTGGCACGTTGCCTCTCTGATAATTCGAAAGGTCAAATAGAGATTCCATATGCTCATTCCCTACTATTTCCACTCAAAAGGGGGGAAAAAAAGAAGACTGAGAATATTTTGATTTGATTAGAAAAAAAATATTATCATTTAGTTTATTTTATTTAAGATGAATTTAATATAATTTTTATTGATGAATAAAATATTATATTTATTTTAAATAAATTTAATAAGATTAAAATTTATTCAAGTCTAAAAGTAAAAATCTTGATGAGACGGACCAAATGACGGAAAACTTGTTCTGATTTGAGTCTAAATGAGCACAAGTCAAGCACTTCAACCCTAGTTCAAAATTTATTAATATTAATTGAATGATCAAACAATTTCTGAATTTTTCATACTTATAATTAAAACAATTGCCTTGGCTAGATGAATCCAATGAGTTTGATTATGTTATTATTAAGACAATGATCTAGAGAATCAATGCAGTCCATCTAATGAAATGTTTTAGGGCGTTGGCAAAAATAACCAAAACATCACTCTAAAAAATTATAACTAGATTCTCATTCTACGCATGAGGAGGTGAGAGGTGGAAATAGCTCAAATGTTTGAAGAATCTTGGAGCTCTACCTAACCACCATTGTTAGACTACCAACACCTGATCACTGGTCTGCCACCATCAACCACCACCACTGTTAGATTGTATTCACCTGACCTCCCTTGATAGATCAATGATGCCTGGCCTCTACTATCGAGCTGTCATGACCTAAAAATCACTTTTGAATTGATATCACCAAACCACCACAATCAGACCTGCACCACCCAACCAACAACATTGAATTATCATCGCCTGACCATCACCATCAGACTATTACAACATGATCACCACCATCAGACCACTCTCACCTGACTTCCATCATCAAACCATCATTGCATGGTCACTACCTTTGGACTACCACTACTAGATCAATAGTGCCAAATCACCACCACCTAACCATTATCATTAAACTACAACAACCTAACTATTATTATCAAACCATAGAAGCCTGGCCATTGTATTTAAACTACCATCAGTTGAGTGAAAGTACACAACCACCATTATTGGATTATCATCACCATCACACCACTATAACATGATCACATTTCTTAACAAATATTATTATACTATTGTCACCAAAAAATGATCTTTCGATAGCTGTTTACCAACTATAATCTCTCATCCACTATTGTGTTAACTACGATATCCATACCACCACACCATCATATTATGGTTTCTAGACCACAATTGCTAGGCTATGATCTCCCACCTATAACCGCTAAACTAAAGCCTCCTAAAAACTATCACTCGATTACATTTGACTTAGGTCTCCTGACCATAGTCACCTAATTATAATTTTTTTGCTGCTACTATTTGCATAACTGAAATTTTCTAAGAACCATCTCCATACTGTTATCACAAAAATTTAATATCCTAACCATCATTATCGCTCGATCACAATCTCATAACCATAATAACTTATCATGGCTTCCTGAACACCCTTGCTTGATTGTGGTCTCTTGACAAGCGTCACCTAACTACAATTTCTAGGCCACCTTTGCTAGACTATTGATGCCTAACTAAGGTTTTCTAACTAGTGTTGCTCGATTATGATATCCTAATCATTATTGCATAACTACAATCTCCCAATCATCATTACCCAATCACAATCTCACAACTAGCATCATCCGATTACAGCCTTCTGACCACCATCTCTCGATTATAATCTCTATACCACAATCATCTTACTACAAGTTTCTTATTCATTGACATGAACTTAAGAGTGACTTCTATTGAGAGAGATCTAAAAAGGAAGGTTCATTGACATGACCTTCACCTCTTTAAAGCCCGGGAGAGATGTTCCTTAATGACTTAGCCCTAGAAGACTTTTTTTGGATCGAACAAGGTCCTCACTAGTATAAATCTAAGGCTTTTTAAAGACTTTAAAAAGTGCGCAAAAATATGATAGCCTAAACTTACCTTACTCTACATTTTTGAAGATTTTGATTGCAAGTACAACAATACAGTATCCGAACCTATAGATGTCTAATTTTCAGAGCGAGAACATATGAAATAATTTAGATTCTATTTGGGACGACTTTCTTGTCGCTTCTTAAGGCAATTTTTTAGTACACAAATTAAAAATTTTATACTAAAAAAATAATTTTAGTAGTAAAAAAGTCCTCCCAAATAAAGCCTAAATAAACAATCTGATTAACAAGCAAATCAAACCTTATATATATATATATATATATATATATATATATATATATATTCTTATTTTGAACTTGAACTAAAAGTTGTTAGAGAGAAAATAAAAAAAGTATATATTTTTGTTGGCAAAATTGAAACTTAAAAAGTTAGCTGAATTGAGTCAGGTTTTAATCAAGTTAATCTATAATTAGACTCGACTCAGCTCAAAATAAAATTGAATGATTTTGAGCAGATCTTAAACCAATCCTATTTCAGTCCAAAATTGAATCATTCACAGAACCACAGCCCTACAAAGAAGCAATTCTTTCCCACAGAGATTGGGCCAAAGTCTCCTTATGAAAGAGAGTGATCGACAAAAAATGTTCACCAGCGCCAACAAACACATAAGCAGAACGAAATTCAAATGATCAGATATTATCAATCTTAAGCAGTATAAATGAAGAACATGGATTCAGCTACCATTTCATCAAAAAACCAAGCAAGAACAAATCATAACTGAGTACTTCACGCAAAACTTGATTATTTGCTCAAGGTGATCATTAAACAGAAAAAAAGATCATTCCCCACCAAAAAAATCAGCTTAAGGTTTCGTTTGGGATTCTTTTTTACTGATTCTTAAAGTAACTTTTTAGTACACAAATTTTATTTTTGTACCAAAAAAACTGATTTAAGAAGCAGAAAGAAAACCGCCCCAAACGAGGCCTAAGTGTATTTATTAATTACATACACAAAAAATATTGCTTCTAAAAAGGACCTATAACTTGTAATCATGGCCATCCCCTTCTAAAACAATGGGATGGTTCTCACTTTGATATTTCATGTTATAATCATTGCAATATGTTACAATTCCGCCGGAGGATTTTCTTCCAAATGCAAGTGTGCCTGCACTGTGAGCTCAAGCACTGTGGAAGTGGAGCAATGGAGGCGGAGCCCCATCTTCTGGCTCATGGTTAATAGTGTGCAGCTTGTATATTCACAGTAATGGCTTTTCATTCTCAAAACTGGACATTCGAGAGTCTGAAAGAACAGAAAATAGCTGTGTGTCCACAAAAAGCTGCAACAATCATCGAGAAATGCTTAAATGATAGTAGGCTTAGAATTGGTAGAACAAAAATTGAATATATTATACATAATTTTAGTAAATATGATAGTACCAATTATCAATAAAAAATATTTGAATAATACCTAGGTATGATAAGTTTAAACATCATAAGATTGTTATACAAAGTAATATGGAAAAAATGAGGATATGACTTCTAAGTTATATCCTGGTGGTTAAATTGGAGAAAGGGATTAGATTAATAAGAGGATATTATAGAAACTTAAAAGATAAATTATAGTAACTACAATTAGGCTGGATATGTTGTATTGAGCAATAAAAAATCATTGATAGCCAAATTCTGCATGACAATATGAGGAAGATTAAATTAAAAAATGATTATTTTCAGCAGTTAGAATGCTAAATGTAGGAAATACACCACCATTAGATTGAACGCCGAAGGATTTGAAAATTAAATATATAGATCTAAGGTAATATGGATAGAAATTATTCAAAAATGATTTAAGAATATGTTTAATACATCAAGCATCATTCAATAGGATTGAAAGAAAAATATGATTAATAGGTGACCCAAAATAGTTGGGATAAGGCTAATGATGATTATGATGATATTGTACAAACCCTTTTTTTACAGTAAAACAGGAACAAAATATTTAAATATCAAACCAGCTAACAATTTGGAGTAAAAACAAAAAAAATTGAGATACAAAAAGTTTAGACTCAGTAAGTAGATGCTAATTTAAGAAGCAAAAGTTAAAACATTTGTTATAAGGATTTATAGTTATGCCAGTTCAAGTGAAATAACTTTATAACACCCAGGAAAAATGGGGCTACTTTGCTAAGGGAAAATATGTACAGCGAGATAACATCACAGGTTGATATAAGGGAAGGTAACCTGCCCCATAGCAAAGCAACCTTTTCCAAACCAATTTTTTTTAATATTGACTAATTAATAATGATTCTAATAATTAAATATGAATTACAAATTAAATAAAGGTAACTTAATAAAAAAATCATACTTAATTAATTAATGCATGATCATTTTACATCAATTAATCAATTAATTAATTAATTTAATTAATTAAATAATAATAAAACTAACCTAATGTTTGAATATGTAAGATTAAATTTAATCAAACAAATTTAACTGATCATCATTAACCTTATCCCAACTATGTGTAATCAAGTTTTATGAATGTTTAAATTCCAACATTCTTATCAAATGATGCTTTAGGAGTTAAACCTACTCTTTGCAATTATTTCTCAAACAACTCAAATCCGTGTTATCTAAGCCAAACCATTTTTACTTCTTAATACTCTAAAATTCATTTTATTACTCATTGATAATGTATTTGTTATCTATTTTTAATCAATTTCTATCTCAACTGTTTTGTCTCCTTACCTATTCAGCACTCCCAACACCTCTCCCTTAGGAAAGCTGCCAACAATGCATTAACCAGCAGATAATCCTATCATTTCTCATCACCAAAACAAACGAGATCCAAAATGTCTAGACCTCTGTTGGAAGCTACTCATCAAGCTTGGTCTCCTTAGTGGTGATAATATCTTTTAAAGCTAATGGACTCCCCACTCTTAAAAAATTGCGTAGTCTTTAATTAATCTCATAACACAATTATCCGCATCCACATACTAGATGGATCAAGTAATCCCTGTCGCGAAGCTTGAGCAAATCTGCTCCAAGGCACCATCTCAAGGATACTTCAGTTCCATGACTGATAATGTGAAACTATTGTACAGACAAAATCCAAAACAATCCATCAAGGGGCAAAAAAAACAACTCGAGAAGCAAATGTAGGAATATAAGGTCTTTTGAAACAAAAGTACCTGATTAATCTTATTCTTGGAATAAGATATCTCAAAAGGAATAGCATTAAAAATAGCCATGCAATTAAGAATGAGATGATATTAGGAAATAGAAAACCTTCATGAATGGTTGATCCTTGGTGGGGAATGATTCGATAAAGCTTTCTTTAAGAAGAAGAGAAACCTGACAAAGTAATACAAAGTCCTATTAGATACAAAAAGTTAAGGTATTCATCTGAAAGGAAGTAATTCTTGTATAGCAGAAGATAACAAACTTCAAAAACAAAGGAGAGACAGGTCTCAACCTTGTCATTGTTGGCCAGTATATTAGTGATTGTATGAGATCGCAAATTCAAACAAAGAGATTCCATAAAGCGTCTCAAAATGCGCAAGAAGTTTCCAGCAGCCTCTGCCTGTAATTCTCAACATTTAGCATACATGCATCATCAGAAAGGCCATTACAAACAAAAGGAAATAATAGACAAAGACAAAACGATTGCTACATCTAATTCATCATTAACTAAACTGATAGCACAGTAGCATATTTTTCCAGACAAGAAATATCCAGAGACTTTGATCAGCTTATCCAAACAAGGTAAGTATGGAGCAAAAATGTATTTACAAATAAAATTCTAACTTATGTAAAGCCTGATAAAAATATATGTAGATATGAGGAATGCATTGATGCACAAAGCAAACGAGTCTGCAGGATATCAACGGGATCGAGTTTAGATTTGCGTTCATGGAGATGACACAATTAAATTACAAGCCCTCACCTGATTTCATTTTACATAGCATATACGCACAAGATTAAGATTCCTTCACCACAGAAGAGTATTAGAGCAAAGGGATGAATCTTGCCCTTATTAAGACAATCATTAATTGTGCATTTGTATGAAAATTGAAATATCTTTTTCTTTGGGCTAATCAAGAATTGTGGGTGTATGATTCTTCAGACCATATTGCACTAGTAATACCCATATGACTCCAGAAAAGCAAAACCCATAGTATAACCCATATTTCACAGAAACGATTCAAATTTCAAACGTAGGACCTTCCATTTTTTTCTTTTAAGGATTTACTAAAAACAAAAAGAAAGTCAGTTAACGGGATCGTGGCATCTTTTAATACTGCATCACTGGAAATCATTAATAGATCAGCTAAAGGTCACTTAGAGGCAAATTTTTAATATCATCAAACAAGTTATAAAACCTACCATCATAACTACAAAGACATCTGCCATCACTGTATTTTTTCATCATCATCAACATCATATTCATAATGCTGAAGTAGCTCCTAGCCATCAATAAACCCCATACACTATGACACCTAAAATTTCAAAAAGATAAATTGAAAACTTCTCCTAAAAATTATACCCTGTTTTTCACACATCTCAAAAATCATAAAAACTATTTTTTTTTATAAAATTCTACATTCTATTTATAAATTAATTTAGTTATTAAATGATTTACCTTATGTTACTATAGCAAATAACTATACTGTAGCAAAAGTTGAGTTTTTCCAAAATTTTGTACCATGCAAGTATAAATTGATAATGGGCATAGCCAATAGGATAGTTTAGATAAATTGCTAATAACTTAAGCTTATTTCATCATATTTCTCTGTTATATGAATCCATCTTTTTTATTTCTCCCTGATTCATATTCATCATTGTCCTTCCAAAGCAGAACCAGATAAGAATGGAGCTCGAGTATGCTCGACAAAGGAAATACAAAAGAAGGAAGCAAAAAGAAAAGGAAAAAAAAAGAAGGGAAGAAGGAGAAGGAGAGAAAGAAGTGAAGAAAAAAAGATGTGTGTGTGTGTTGGGGAGGTGGGGGGGGGGGGTGGGCGGGTGGCACAAAGCAAGATAAATAAATAAAAGAAGAGGAGGAGGATACAAAGGAAGAGAAATATAGAACAAAAGAGGAAAAGAAAATGAAGTGTGGAAATGCTTAGGAGATAAAGGAATTTCGTGGCTTACTAAACTTTTTAATATTATTTTGAAGACTAAAAAGATGACATGTGAGTGGAGAATGAGTGTGTTGATTCTTATTTTTAAGAATAAAGGTGATGCACAAGATTGTGCGAATTATAGAAAAATTAAGTTAATATGCTATACTTTAAAAATATGGGAGAGAGAGATGGAGCATAGATTGCGGCGTGACATTAATGTTTCTCAAAATCAATTTGGATTTATGCCAGGTAGGTCTACTATGGAAGCTATACAATTATTAAGAGATTTAATGGAGAAGTATAGAGAGAATGAGGAGGATCTATATATGATTTTTATTGATTTAGAGAAAGCATATGATAAAGTTCCAAGAGAAGTGCTATGGAGAGTTCTACATAAGAAAGAGGTTAATAATGCTTATATTCAAGTCATTAAGGATATGTATGCAAGAGCTATTATTTGTGTTCAAACACAAGGTGGTTTGACCAAGTATTTTCCTATTTCAGTTGGATTACATCAAGAATCAAACTTAAGCCCATATCCTTTTGCTTTATTCATGGATGTTCTAACTAGATATTTGCAAGCGGTTGTGCCCTAGTGTATGATATTTTATGATGATATTCTTCTTGTTGATAAGACTAGAGAGGGAGTTGAAGGTAAACTTGAATTATGGAGGTCAACCTTAGAGTCTAAACGCTTTCGTTTGAGTAGATCTAAAACTGAGTATATGGAGTGTAATCTTAATAATAATAGATCTAGTGGGGGATTATGACTTTGGATGATCAAGTCATTAATAAGAGTACACATTTTAAATATCTTGGGTCTATTGTTCAAAATGATGGTGAAATAGATGGGGATATTATTAGTAGAATTCAAGTTGGATGGTTGAAGTGGAGGAATGCATCAACCATGTTGTGTGAAAGAAAAGTCCCTCTCAAACTTAAGGGAATACTCTATAAGATGGTAGTGAGACCTGCGATGCTTTATGGTGCAGAGTGTTGGCCATTAAAAGAGAAGCATAATATTAAGTTAAGTATTACAGAGATGAGGATGGTCAGGTGGATAAGTAGCTTTACTCTCAAAGACAGGATACAAAATGAGCATATATGTGAAAAGGTTGGAGTAGCTCCAGTGTAAGATAAGATTAGATAGAGTCGCCTTAGATGGTTTGGTCATATAAAAGGGCGGCCTTCAGATGACCCGGTTAGAAAAGTAGATGTATTAGATTTGACTTATGTTAAGAAAGTCAGAGGTAGACATAACACGACTTAGTTAGAAAATATTAGAACTGACATTTCTTTATTAGATTTAGACGAAAATTTGACTCAACGGGGCACAATGGAGAAAAATGATTCATGCAGCCGATCCCACATAGTGGGATAAAAACTTGCTATTGTTGTCGTCGTCGTCAAGTTAGACTATTTTTCACTTATTCAATCCTAATTCGTAAATACATTCCAAAATCAATTATCATTATAAAAAGGAAAATAGATAGCTAATAATGTTCTAGGAGATCTTTGTAACAGGTAAGATATCTCCAATCCATTGTAACTTATCGACCTTATTAGTTTTCATTGGAAAGACTCTTCATAATAAATAAAAAAAAAAAAAAAAACACAACACAAAACAACCTAGTGCTCCTACTCACCATGAAAGTACATAAGCAGTAAAGTAAACAATCAACACATTCATGTGGCTCACATGCAGACTAATTTTCATTGGGAAAGAGGTGGTTAATGAAGGTCAAGAAGATCACTGTAACTTCCAGGGAAATCTTAAGTTCACAACTCCAATGTCACTTATTGACCTTGTTAGCGACAATGTCAAAGATATAGACCTTCCACTAGCAATATTGATGCAACCAAAAGCTCCCAAAATAAGTAGGAGACCCTTGGTCACAAAAAAGAAACAAATACTTTCCTTATAACTTGAAATAAAAAGGACAAATAACACTTTAAACACTTTTAAACATAACATGACATTACAAACTTAAATAAGACATGAAAATATGTAAAGAAGCTTTTCCTGATCGAGAAGAAAGATACAGATGTGGTGGTCACTTGCAGAGAGAAGAAAGAGGTAAGAAGCCCGAGACGAAAGAGAGGACAAGCTCGCAAGCCTTCCCAAGAAGAAGAGAAAAGAAGTGGAGAAAGCTCTCAAGCTTTTCCAAGAAATACCCTTAGGTTTTTGGCTTCAAAAAATTAGTCTATAAACTTCTTTTTTTGCTTACAAAATATCACATATATAGAAGAAAAGGAGCAGCCAAACAACCCAAATTTCCTCCAACCGAACCATCAAAACAGGGGAAAATAGAAGGCCAAGGGGCTGTCCAGGAGCAGCAGCCGAAGGGTCACACAGGGAACTGGAAAGGAAGCCACGGGAGACAGGAACGGGCACCAAAGGGAACCTGAATAGGCAGCCAAGGGGTGAAGAACCAACCACGGGAAGGAGCCGGAGAGGAAAACCGAAGGGTCACAGGCAAAGGGGAAAGAACCAAATCCACAGCTCTTAATGAGCTAAAAAGAAGTAGAGCTCAATATTAATGAGCTGATTTTAGAAGAGGACATAGCAGCTCACCAAAATTACAACCCAAAATAATTTGCCCCGCCTTCCCCCCCTGCCTACATCAAATATTAAAATAAATAAATAAATGATGCACAAGAACTTCATGGAGAAGCTATATGACTATTTCACATCTCCCAATTACAAAAAATTTAAAGCCAACTAGAAAGATTGTTAGTATTGAAAAATATTCTACTATGAATATCGTGAATATTGGAAAACATGAAACAGAAATCAAAGGCAAAATTTCTATAATTTAACATTCATAATTAAATCCAAAATCGACCATGGTTTCCCTAAAAAAAGGATGAATATTATCTTTTGGATACTAAATAAATCAGAAAATGAGTCTGGAAGCGCATTAATGATCAAATGACCATATAAATATATAATTCAGTTCCAAAAAAACTCGATCAATTATTTAAGATCAAACTCATTATAAGTTGGTAATTTAATTAAAAAACAATACATCAACATCCCACTGTAGTAGATATAAAATAAGGGAAAATGATTCAGTATCTGACAATCCTGTCTAAGCTTAAAAATACTAGGCTTAAAAAATTCTGCATTTCATTCCATTCTAAAATTACTTCGTTACTTGATGAATTAGGTATTGTACATGGTACCAAACCATTAAAGAAACCAAGATAAGGAGTTTTATCTGGAATCATTTATTTGTAACTGTTAGAATTCACTGAATTGGAGAGGGAAAAATGATTCAATTATTATTACACAAATTTATCCCTATTTATAGATCTATGCAGGATATCTTAATAAAGAAACAAATAAATACAAAATTATTCATAATTGCGCTAATATAACCCTTCCTAAATCAGCCACCCGAATATGAAAGGAGATTGGCATAATCCAAGTGAGCCTCCCACGGATCTCCATCCTTGGTCGTGGGATCAAGGGCCTAAGGGATGGTTGGGATTTTAACACTCCCCCTCAAGCTGGGGAATACAGATCAGTCATTCATAGCTTGGTAATTAGTCCAGTAGAATTATCAAGTCCCTTAGTGTACCATAGTCTTCAATTTGGTCAAAATTGTGGGAGAATTAGCTTTAACGATAAATGATAGTGATGAAGGCTATATCAATCAAGCCTATAAGGGTAGCAATGAAGGTTGCGTTGAAGAATAGGCTTCTAGATATCGGAAATGGCAATAAAGGCCGGTGGTGGGGCAGTAGAGAAGGTGGATTAATTATCTTTAGGTTTGTCTCCTTCTCGGTTCTCAAGGGAAGGTCGGCAATGAAGGCACGACAATATATGGAAAAATTCTGGCAATGAAGGCCGGAGGTGGGAACCTGCATTCCTCATAATTCCAGCAATAAAGGCTGGTAGAATGACCAATATTCCTCATAATTCCAGCAATGAAGGCCGGTAGTGGGAACCTATATTCCTCAAAATTTTGGCTTTTTTTTTTATAGTAACGAAGACTATCTGTTTGATTATGGACAACAATGAAGGCTTCCAAAAAATAAGATCCCTCCGATCTTTAGTTACGGCAATAAAGGCCCCCTTTTTTTTTGAAATAAACTCTTAGTTTAGTAAACCGAACCGAACTAGACTGAGCTTTAAAGGACTCGAATCGAGAGAAGCTAGGGCATGAAGCCTTTCTTTCGCACTCGTGAGTCGGACGTGCTTCAATTCTTCGCAAGCTTCGTTCGCCTCCGTTTATGGCTTTGTTACATCATAAGAGGTGTAGGCACGCGTTGCTTCTTTGGCTCCTCAGTGGCTGTCCGAATACACTCCTTTGACGTCGTTGTTTTTCGGCTTTCGGGTGCGTTGCAGGAGGTGCTTCTTCGGCTCCTTCGTGGCTGTTTGACTATGCTCCGTCGAAGACTTCTCCCTTCTGTCGAATCGGAAGTTATGATACTTCGATCGGTTCCTTCGTGGTTGTTCGACCGTTCGCAGATAGTGCGAGAGTCGGATAGAGCTCCGTAGCCCTGCTCCCGTTCCGCCTGGTGCTCCCTCCTTCTGGTGCCGATTCTGCCTGGATGTTCGACTCCGCCTAGTGCCGACTCTACTTGCTTGCATTCGTCCGAGTTGGAGGCAGCGTCGACGGCATCTGGAAGCTCCGATTTCTTCTTTTTTTTCTTTTCCTCATCCGACGATTCTACGATCGTTCTTCAATCGGCAATGAAGGCCCGTTGGCTCTGATACCATGTTAGAATTCACAGAATTGGAGAGGGAAAAATGATTCAATTATTATTACACAAATTTATCCCTATTTATAGATCCATGCAAGATATCTTAATAAAGAAACAAATAAATACAAAATTATTCATAATTGCGCTAATATAATCCTTCCTAAATCAGCCACCCGAATATGAAAGGAGATTGGCATAATCCAAGTGAGCCTCCCACGGATCTCCATCCTTGGCCGTGGGATCAAGGGCCTAAGGGATAGTTGGGATTTTAACAGTAACGTTTCATGACATTGTTAACCAGCTCCTCCATATCCTAGAAAAGATGTAGAAGAAATTAACAGTAGGTGCACAGTTGGAAAACACAGCAGTTTATTGAAGGACCATGAGACCCACATGTCAACCAATTTTAATAGGAATCCTTGAGAACACGGATTAAAGTTTCAAACCGTTGGTTCTATTCTATTATGTTTCGAAGATTGCTATCCATATGCCACCTTCCTACTCTAGCCACATGCCCCTCATGAATTTTTTTTCTTCTTTAAATATTTTTGAATTATTTTCATAATAAGCGTTTTGAAAAAGCTTATAAATACTTCCACACTTTGCACAAAATCAAGCCATAAAATTCAAAGTAGTTTTTTTCTACTTTTTTTCATTTCTACACACTAGTTTCAGTCATTCTTTTAAGTTAGTGCATGAAAAAATTTTATTGAATATAAATTCAACATAAGAAAAAAAAAATCAAATTCTCTCCAAATAATATATCGGTACACCAAATACATCCATTATATGGAACAATTATAATTGATAAACAAAATATATTAGGAACATAAGCACAACAATATTAGTTCACCAAAGAGAATAAAAATAAACACAAAATCACCTGAACTTCACTGCATTTATATACAGGGTGCCTTTTAGCTATGGAATTTTCACATGCTAATCTAGCATGAACAGGAGTCAGTTCAGAGACAAGTTCCCTATAGCATGGAAGTTGAGGCAAAGAGCGCATATTAACCTGCAAAAATTAAAAAATTAGAGAGCAGAAACGTTATAGTATAGAAAGTTTCTATTATGCCAGCAAGTAACAAAGCTTTCCCAGGGCCAGTTGCACGAAGAATAAAAAGTAAAGGTAAACTAATATAATAAGAATCTAAAGCACCATTAATCCAATGAAACAGGAACAATTGATTAGAAAAAACATTAAACCTTAAATATATTGGAGTGATGTTTGGATGCACGTCTAAGAGTATTCGTAAAAAACGGTTCATAAATGAACTAATAGTGCCAAATCAATAGAACCGAAATTGAAATTCCATCTCTTAGAGAGAAGTGTAGGAAGGCTCAGGAAGCAAAAATTGAAGCGAGCAAGCCGCGAAGAGGGGGGTGCAGATGTGGGCCAACCAAGCGATCTAGGAGAGATAGAGACAATCCCACAAGACTTAGACTAGGGCACATGCAAAGAGCAACAAGTGGCATGCAGCGAGATTGAGAGAGAGAGCAAATGAGAGGAAGAAAAAGAGCTAGAAAGAAATAAAAAAATCAAAGACGGACATAAAGGGAGAAGGGAAAGGAAAAGCTTACTTATTCTAGAGAAGCAAGCGAAACCACAAGCTACTACAAGAGGAAAAGAAGTCATTCAACCTATAGAAGAAACCAAGCCAAACACTTTTGAGTTTTGGCTAAGCCACGCATAACTGAGCTGAGCTTGAACGTGGTTAGGCTTTCTTCCTTATAATGAAATTTAATTGAGCCTCATTTGGTTATGTCATCAAATTAGGAAACCCTATATTTAGTTTTTAATTATCTAAAATAAGTTTAGGTTAGGATCCATGTGAGGAAAAGAAAATGCAAAGCTAGTGAAGAAATAGTGGAGGAATATTAATCAAGGTTTGAAATTCTCATTGGCTTAAAAACCTATAAGTTGAAAAAAAGTCCTATGATGGCCTCTCGGCAAGTTGATAGGGTCGACAAGGTTCAATCAACAAAGAGAAATAACCTCTTTCACCCCGATGATGACCTTGTTGAACGTATATTTCAACCGGAGGGGTGATTTCAATATTCAAAGCTCCACCCAAATATCCACGAAAATCCAAAATTCAAAAAAAAAAAAAAAACCCAAGATTAAGATATTTAAAATTAAAATTAAACCATCTAACCACTTGAAGCAAAATACATCCTCCATCCGCACAGTTTGCCGAGGTGGACAAATTAAAATTTACTTCAGCTCACATAGAGCTAATGCTTGGTCGAAAATATCACTAGGATTTATTCTCAAACAATCTCCTGCTAGTAAGGACGTGGTATGTGTCATCTAACCGGCGATTTTGCCGCTAAATGGTACCGCAAGATAAACGGTTATGACCCGGGGCCCTCTGAACAGAGTGGTTTTGCCGCCAAATGGAACCACGAAATACCGGTTATGGCCAGAGTCAATACGCTCCTTAATGGCATCAAATCCTTGAAATATGAATCAATAGGATATAATCGATAGGGTACAAAGCCCTCTGCTAGCTAAGGTGGATTCAAATTTGTCCCCTTAGACAAGCATTCACCCCAGGTCTATAAGGCACCCTTGGACGAAGCAACCCATGGCTGCCGACAAGGATCCTTCTGTTAGGTTGGGTCGACTATCTCTTCTGATTAAGTAGACCAGTGACCACGATGGCCCGGGACGACAGAACCATGGGATCTTAATCGGGCCCATCATCCATTCCCCCATCATCCGCTTTAAGTGCAAGATGGTGAAAATTTCAATTTAGATACAAACTCTTCAAAATTCTCCAATACCTACGCCCATGCTACTATTATATGCTTGATACTATATATTCACAGATACAACATACCCTATCTGATTGACGACTAGCCTTAATCGAAAGTTCTCTCTCATTATCGTGGGGGTAATTAACTATAGGGGCTTGTGCCTATAGGAAGCCAGAACTCAGATCATAAAGTCATCGCAAAATGAGGGCGAAATCTCTGGGTAGTGTCTTATTATTTACAAACCCATCTGCCTTCCAAAATTTACCCCGGAACTTAATCCGTTAAAAACTCTCTCACCAAAGAAAAGCAAAAGGGGGGCGAAGGACGGGGGCCGAATTTTCGGAGCCCACAATTATAGAAGGTGTGATGGATGATGTGGAATGATGAATGATGTGAAAATTTGCCATTAGGGTAACATTTCTTAACTCATGTGAAAATATTGAGCTTAATCCCATATCAGTAAAAATATATTTAGATAGAAAAACTTATTACTTTTCCATCTCCTACCGGTTTAAGTTTTGCAATTCAAAATGGATTTACCTATTAATATATCAAGCCCAACTTTAAATCCCGAGTGTTTTACAATCCCCAATAAAGTCTTCAACTACTTCCAAATTTGATGCTTAAAGAAACCAGTGAAATAGCAGTCAGCATTATTTTCCCTTCGACTTTATCTAACTCCTTTCCTTACTCATTACATCTCAAAATATTTCAGGAAACCGATTTTTACATAATCTTTTCATAGCCATTCAACATGACCCTTCAAGTTAGTACTTTGCAGTTTGCACCATACAGGAATTAATCCCCTTGAATTTTGCTATCCACACAAAACTGGATAGCTTTGCTTTTTGCAGTGTTTTCAAAGGAGAAACTATCTGCTATGGGTAAATTATATTGGCAACACATTTCTAATACAGAAATAATAATAATATAAGTAATTTAGTTCACATAAAAACAAGAAAAAATAATAATATAAGTAATTCACTGCACATAAAAACAAGCAATCATCCATGATCAGATTGAATTTAATTTTCCAAAATTTATCTAATCAAATTATGGTAAGGGATTTAGCATTGACACACTTATTTTACTTTATATTTTTGCAAATATTTAGAAATGAACTCAAGAACTATAAGAAGAGAAACCATGAATTGTTTGTAATGGATGATTGTTTCTTTAATGTTAAATATGTTTTTTTACTTTCCAATTAATTATGTCACAACCTATCAAACACAGACACGAACATAGGGGCACAAACACGACACGATCGAACACGGCACCACAACAAAATGGAAAAACATAAGACATGTCATGGACTCGATGTTCAATTTAATAAATTTTTAATATTAAAAAGTTATATTACTAGCTCAATAACCAAGAAGATTTCACTTGACATAAATAATATTGAAAAATAAAAATATGATTTACTTGAGCTCAAACAATAAGAAAATGTCACAATAGTTAAACCCTAAATTTAGACAATGGATGCTACAAAAAAATCTTATAAAGAACTAATACTAAAAAGAAATTCATGGGATTTGAATTTGAAGTCAAAGCTGAAGTCAATGCAGGAAAAACCATTTAAGTTCGATGTTGTCGGAGCACAAGTGAGCCAAATCTCATAGAAGTTAAACTTAAAACCAAACCTCGCTTGAAGCTCGTTAAAGTCAAAGTCCTCCGTCGAAGTAGAACTCCCACGTAAGTAGGTGTTAACCTCCATGTAATAACCAGAAACTTGCATACCTTGTATACATCGAGAAGCAGACCAAATCCCATAAAACCTGCTCAAATCCCGCATACCTCAGACTGTTGAAAGATCCCCGCGTCTCAGTCCGTAAAATCCCGCAAAATCGCTGTAGCACAGCGCCGTTCCGAGGTGTCTGCAGAAATCCCGCTTTCGCCTCGATCTCGCTCCCATGAGCGTCGTTAAATACCCAGCTCTCGTCTCCAACTCCTCCCACTCCCGTCGACCCCCATCTCCAGTCGCTATTCTGCATCTCCCTTCGGCTTCCACACGACCGACCTCCTCCTCTCTCCCCAACGCACGCCGAATCCCTGCAACCCGACGACCTCTGCCAGACTCCAAGCCGTCGACCCCGTCCCGATCCCCTTGCTTCTTCCGGTCCAGAGAGAGATAGAGAGAAAGAGAGAGAAGGAAAGAGAGCCGAATCTCCCTACCTGACCGAACTCCTCTTCAAGCCGCTCGCGCCCCTTCTCCGATTCCTTTGTGTCGCCGTTCGATTTCGCTCCTTCCACGACATTTCCCTTCTTGCCGGATCGGAAGTCTTGACATTTTGATCGGGCGCAAGAAAGGGAGCTCGCAAGCAGTGAAGGTAACTTTCTCCCTTGCCGTGCGCTTCTCTGGCCGGATCCCGTAAGCAGAGAGATAGAGAGAGGGAGAGTTTATTTGTTTTGATATATTTAATTAACTAATATTAATTATAATTAGTTTAATAGTTATTTTTAATTATAATTAGTTATTGATTATATTAATTATAATTAAATAGTATTAGTTATTATTAATTATATTTAACAATTAATTATCATTAATCATTATTAATTATTATTGATTATAATTAGGTATCACTAATTATAATTAATTATAATTAATAGATTAATTATAATTAAATAGTTAATTATAATTAATTTTAATTAATTATTTAATTATTTTTAGTTATCATTTAATAACTTTAATTATAATTAAATATAATTAATGGATAATTATAATTAAATAATTAGTTATAAAAAAAAAATGTATGCACCCACTCCTTGCCTCGACATTCGAGCCCCCATCACCGATGGTCCGTCAATCCGCTGGCCGCCAAAGGTATAATTTTTGGAACTTAGTCTCTCTCTTACCTCGACCTGCGTGTCGAGTCGGTGGTCTGCCCATGCACGCTTTTCTCTAGCGTGGTGGGAGGGGCAACCGGCGCGACACCTACGACGAGGTAGGCGAGTGACTCCTCGATCCGTGTGCCAACCCCGACGACACTTGCAAAGGTATAAGCTCCTAAACTCTAAACTCCGAGAACTCGATCCCGGCGCTTGCAACGAGGCGAACGACCAACTCATGCACGCTTTTCTCTAGCGTGGTGAGAAGGGAATTCGTTGCGATGCTTGCGACGGGGCGGGTAATCAAAACCCCATTTTCGGCGTTAGCGTCGGACCGGGAAACCAACTCATGCACGCTTTTCTCTAGCGTGGTGGGAAGGGAACCCGGTGCAACGCCTACGGCGAGGTGGGGTAAATTATAAAACTGCTTAATTTAAACCGGTGCCCGCAACCCATGCACGCCTTTCTCTGGCGTGGTGGGGAATAAAATAAATTACGGCCGCGGTGTCCTCTTTTGAGGGCACCTACCGTGCACGCTTTTCTCTAGCGTGGCGGGAGGCCCAGTTTTCCGTAGTTTTCCCCTAAACGGGGGAGACGCCGGAAGGCTGCCGAAATTTCGGGTGAATGCAACGCTACACTTGGACCTCATTTGAACTCAAAAGAACAATGGTGGACTTGGACTTGATTGCACTCGAATGACATGCAAGAACGATGGTGGACTTGAACTTGGAACTATGTTCAGAACTCAAATCAAATGACTAATAATAAATTGAAAGTGCTAAGCTTAAATCATTTGGAAAGAAATTCAAATGAACCTGAACTCAAGTGAACTTGAGTTTGATACTTGTGGACATACATTTGATGAACCTAATCTAAGCTTGAATTTTAAATTCAAAGAGCACATAGAATTTTAACAGTGGAACCTGAACTCTTGCAAAGGACTTGATTTGAACTCAAGTGAACCTACAATTTGAACAACTTGTACTCTCATTTGAACTTCAACAAAGACTCAAATTTGACTTGGATTTGAGCTTGTTACTTGAATCCGAACAAGGAAGGAAACTCATTCTTGAACTTGCAAATGAGTTATAACGAAGATTTGAGTTAGAACATGATCTTGAACTCAAGGTAACAAGAAGATTTGAACAAAAATATCAAGACTCAACATGTATTCAAATGATTTCTCAATGGAGGAATTATAAAGGATCTTATTTGGAAGATACTCAATGTTCCTACGGAATTATCATTCTAAGAAGAATGTGAGAAGAGTAATCCATCTAAATCTCATCCAAGCAAACAAGGACCCATGTGTTAATCCTTTCCAAAACTTTGACATGGAACTTTTTTTATGATAATATGCAAGGATCATCTTAGTTGGGATAAAGATGTTGATAAGTGATGATTTTAGACTTATCATGCATATTGAATCATCAAGGTAAGAAGTTTGCAAATGAAGTTTATCCGTAAGCAATCAAAGAAGACTAAGGAACTTAATTTGATTATAAACTCATGATATAAGTTTTTGGACCATACCAATTGATTTATAAGATCAGAGCTAGTTCATCCCTAATCTACTTATAGTGAATGTATTGATCCACTAGAAAGGCTCTTGAAGAATATGATGGTTCATGGTTTGCTTGTAACCATTGTCAAAGTATTCAACTACGATCATGCACAAAGGATGCAGCATGTTAGTGGGTAACTTTAGAAGAGCTATAATGAATAGAAATATTTATGCTCAAGGATTCAATCATCATTTGATTTGCAAGCAACCATCGATAAGGTTTAAGAACATATGATAGTCCTTCCCAACAATGAAATCTTTTGCTAACATACAAATGAACTCAAGGGATGTGCAATAAATACGATGATATCCCACCAATCAATACTTGTGAACTTACAGATACATGTAGCAACCAATATGCAAGCGGATAAAACAACCTACCAATCAATGTGCATAAAGGAGTTGGTAGAAAATGCGAACTCCTACGAACCATCGTAGGAGACTTGTTACATATATAAATCACAGCAGAATGTATAAAAAATATACTATCCTGTGAGCTTATGTAACCCAAGGCAGGAGATTAGTCAGTGTACTATGACCCGCCTACAAAAATCAACAAATAGTGCACGACAGTCTACCTGTACGAAGCAGCGAACAAGTCTATTCAGAAGCTGCTACGCCACGCCACCGGATCTGCAACATTCGTACAAGCAGACAGAAGGCGTCCACAACTATTTCAAAATACCCCTGCACGTGCACTATAAATTGTATACACATAGGTACACTAAAAGGGGTAAAAATAACCATAAAACCCGCATGGGCCCCGGCGGCGAGCGTGTTATTGGTACACACGTGACGTCTAGGGATGCTGCGCGGGTTGACAAGTAAATTCAAGTTCGAACCCGATCCTCCTATACGGATCAATAGGAGTCGACAAGGTTTGAACCAACAAACAAATATGTGGCCGTGACGACCATAATATTTGTTTTAATACATTCATATTAGGCCTCCAATGCCTATAACAATATGAATTCACTAATAAAGGCTCAAAGCCTACAAAACCCGATCCCTGTGTCGACAGCCCGACAGAGTTGACAAGGTTCAATCCAAAAGAGAAATGACCCTGAACACCCCGATGATGGCCGCATTGATTGGTTATCTCAACCGGAGGGGTTCACAAATACTTTCAAATTCCATTTCAAATAATCCAAAGCTCCACCCAAAAGTCCATACAAAATCCAAAATCCCAAAAATATTTAAAAAATGAAATAAATCCATCAACGCGCTTAAAGCAAAATCCATCCGCCCTCCGCAACAGTTTGTCGAGGCGGACAAATTCAAATAAACTCTAGCTTACAAAGAGCCAAATGCCTAGTCGAAAATATCACTAGGATCCATTCTCAAACAATATATTGCTAGTAAGGACGTGGTACGTGTCCTCTAACCGGCAGTTTTTCGCCGCCAAATGGCACTGCAGGTAAACGGTTATGACTCGGGGCCCTCTGAACCAAGTGGTTTTGCCGCCAAATGGCACCACAGATAGCGGTTATGGCCAGAGCCAATACGCTCCTTAATGGCGTTAAATCCTTGAGATATGAATCAATAGGATATGATCGATAGGGCACAAAGCCCTCTGTTAGCTAAGGTGGATTTAAATTTGTCCCCTTAGACAAACATTCAACCCCGGTCTATAAGGTCCCCTTGAACGAAGCAACCCATGGCTGCCGACAAGGATCCTTCTGTCAGGTTGGGTCGACTACCTCCTCTGACTAAGTAGACCAGGGACCACGATGACTCGGGATGACGGAACCATGGGATCTTGATCGGGTCCATCATCCATTCCCCCACCATCCGCTTTAAGTGCAAGATGGTGCAATTTCTACTTTTAAATATCAAAATCTTCAAATCTTCCAAGCTCAATTCTTCAATTCCAAACTTCCAATCCTCAATACCCAACCCTACTGCTGCTACTATATGCCAGATAACACGTATTTCTATACATATCTGATTGACGACTAGCCTTAATCGAAAGTTCTCTCTCGTAATCGGGAGGGGTAATTAACTATAGGGGCTTGCGCCTATAGGAAACCAGAACTCAGATCATAAAGTCCTCACAAAATGAGGGCGAAATCTCTGGGTAGTGTCTTATCTACAAACCCATCTGCCTTCCAAAATTTACCTCGGAACTTAGTTCGTTAAAACTCCCTCGCCGAATAAGAAGAGCGAGCGGAGGCCGGGGACGAATTTTCGGAGCCCACAGATTTCTGGCGACTCCACTGGGGATTGGTTTCTCTTTCCATCTCTGGCTAGTCATTCATAAGCTATAGTAGCAGCTATATCAAATCGTACTCAAAATTCTGAATCTTTCAAAATGATCATTCAAGAAATTAAATATTTGAATTTTCTAAAGAATGATCGTTCAAAAATTTTTATTGAGATAACGTATTTAGCAGTATTTTAGATTTATATTATTTGAATTGCTCGCTAATGTTATCTTCTCTTATTTTTGTGTTCTGTGCAAGTCTCTGCATTTTGAAAGTGCGGGGTGATATATCAGATTATGATTACTAACCCTTGCCTTTCATTTATGCAGATGGATCTACAGAACACCCCGATGACCGTCCAACTGGGACGAGGAGCCAGGATTCAACTGGCTAATGCTATTATTGAGACCGGAAATGCTGGAGCTACCATCCAGTTTGGTAGCGTTGACTTCCCGGCGATTGCTGCAAGGAGTGCCACCATTCCTGCGAATGGTAGGAATGCTGAGAAGTCTGCCAGGAGATTCAATGCTAATGAAGCTCCTATCCGTCGTGTGCATCTGCCGGCACAACGACCTGTTGCTGAAAATTCTCGTGGGAGAATTTCTGTGTTTGAGAGGCTGTCACAGCCTGAGGCCCTGACCACCAGGAGAACTGTGAATGGTGGAAGAATCTCCGTGGTGACTGCAAACATCACCACTCTGTCAACCAGGTTATCTGCACCTGAAAAATACGATGCTGAGGCCTCCTCATCTGGAGGAAGGCCTACAAGGAGGCAGAGAAGAAAAATGAATGCTGAACTCCGAGCTCAGCATCAACAACTGCCGATCCATCCTTCCAATCTGTCGGCCCAAGAGCCTGAAGCCAATGTTCCCACTCGGAACAAGTTTACTGACCTGAAGTGGGTCAAAAGAAATAGCTCTACTGGAGAGCTAAAGAAATCTTTTTGGGATCGACGGCCTGAAGCCCCAATCCCTCCAAAGAAGAAAGAGCCCGAAACTTTGTCTGCTCGAGTATACAGAGTCCTGAAGACTGTAAAGGAGAAGGGGTTGAAGAAAAAGAAATTCCAACGGCCTTTGGTGATCGAGGCCAGGAGAACCCCGCCAAAGGAGCGTCTGTCCTTTGCTACAGAAAGAAGAGAAAGACAGTATGTTTCACGCGGTGAACATCGGGGCGTGACACCTGAATTACAAATTCAGGGATCCGCCGCTGAAAGGTCCCGGTGGAAAGGGAAACAAGTCTGGAGGCCAAAGCCTCGAAGAAATGAGAAAGATAGAAGAGAAAGGAGGATTGATCTGGGCGTGACATCCGGTGAAGCTTCCCGGAGATCCGCCCCCATCTACAAACAATATCAGAAGTGGGCCCCAAAAAGGACCCATAATGACATTCCTATAGACGGTAGACACCTTGGAGAATCCTCCAGGGGATCCCGTCGCCCTCCATCTCCTCCAAAAGAAGAGACTAACTTCGATCGCAGCCCACTAATCGAAGAAGTCCCCGTGCCTAATCAAGAACCGGAAATCCAATGGCGTCGTCGTTCGGAGATCCGAGTACTGGAGGAAAATATAGATGATCAAAATATGGAGGGAGAAGAATTCTTTGAAGGAGAAGAAAATATTGAAGAAAACATTGATGAATTTATGGAGGAAAATTTAGAAGAAAATATTGATGAATTTCTAGAGGAAAATCTAGAAGAAGAAATCAAAGAAATAAATAATACTCTGGACATGGAAGTTGTCTATATGGTGAGACACACACCAATGTTAATGAGGAAACCTATTTATGATGAGGGTGAAGATGAAGACGATCAACAACCGCCGATTAGGCGAGTTTATCACCGTCGTCGTGAAGCTGGGTCCACCACTGGCAGAGGTGGTCATTCCCAAGCAGAAGAAGAAGGAGGAGAAGCTGAGGAGAATCCCTTCGCTGACGATAATGTCACCCTTGCAGACATGCAAAGACATATGAGGCGACAAATGAGAGCCAAAGATAGAGAAATTTCTCAGTTAAATGAGAAGATGACTGAGATGATGGCTCAGATGGGGGCAATGATGCAGATGATGCAGAGAACTGTTGCTGTTGGCGCCATGCCCAATCCTCCTCCGGATCCTCCAAATTTTCAAATGCCTCAAGTCTCGGGAGTACGAGGTATTCCTGAAGGTGGTCACGAGGCTCATAATGTCATCCGTCAGCCCACTACACAAAATGTTGCAAGTACTTCTGAACCTGTGACCGCTGCACAGTTGGAAGGAATAATAACAGAAAGGATCAGGGCTATCATAGCCGTTGATCAAGCAGAAAAATTAGTGGGCAAAGGTCGTCCGTATCCTGCTGAATACGACCAAGTACCGTACCCAAAAGGATATTCGGTCCCAAAGTTCAACACTTTCAATGGTAATAACAACCCCAGACAGCATCTGGCACAGTTTAAAGCCACCTGTGGGAATACAGGAGGAAATGACGCCCTACTCTTCCGACAGTTCATTAGTAGTTTAACAGCGACTGCTTTCGAATGGTATGCTGAACTGCCGAATGATTCTGTGAAAACCTTCGCAGAATTGGAAAATATGTTCGTGAAAAGGTTCGCTAGTGCAACTGAGAAGATAACAATCGCTGACCTCGCTCTGGATAAAAGAAAAATAGAAGAATCAGTGACCAAATACATCACTCGCTGGCGAAATTTAAGCATGAAATGTGAGCAGCAGTTAGAGGAGGAACATGCCGTACAGTTGTTAATGGGCAACATTGATGATAAGATGCAACCCTTCCTGTGCATGGCTACAATCAATACATTCCAAGACTTGCTCGACAGAGTGGCCAAATTTGAGAAGCTGAATTTCTCCAGATCAGAAAATCACTCTGATAAGCCCAAGAAAGCCAAGGCCCCAGGTGCTAGAAGGGGTGAGGCCGACTCTACATTCTTCTCTAGAGCTGATAGAGAAAAGCAAGTGATTTACAACGTAGACAAGGGCAAGCAGCCGATGCAATATCAAGAAAAGCCCAAACAGGTCTACAACTCCAACCCCCAAACAAAAGCTGATATTTAGGGGGAAATGATAAGCCACGGACTTTATCAGGCTGGAGGCCAGAGACAGGCAATAGGAACTGGTGATAGAACGTTTCCAATCCCTCAAAGATAAAATGAATAAAGAATATTCATTCAAAAGGGAGAGTGTCGCCAAATTATTTCGACAAGTGTTGAAATCGGGGTTTAGAACTGCCTGAATGCAAGAGACCCGAAGAGTCGAAGCACACTGGTGACCCAAATTATTGCCCATATCATCGGGTACTCAGCCATCCTATTGAAGATTGCTACATCTTTAAGGATTGGCTTGAAAGAAAAATATCAAAAAGGGGAACTAACATTATCCGACAATGTGTTGTCTCCCCCAAAAAAGAATCAACTCGGGTGGTCACGTCCTCTTCCGTACCCCGGGTTGAAGAAAGAAGAAATGAAAAGAAGCCAATTCAAGAAGAAAAGTGGGAGACTGCGGTCTCCAAGAAAACTGTAAAAATGTTGAAGCAACTCGAAGGAGTTTCAGGTATAAAGTGGAAATCTCCTATTGAGCCAATGATAGATTTGAAGGCACTACCAGTGGTACGACCTTCTACTTCAAAACAGTTTTCCAACCAAGTTGGTTCTTCAAAGACTGGAAAGAAGAAATCATCCAAGAAGAAAACCAAGCTGAAAAAGCCTAAGGAGAAAAAGACTGCAACTCAGAGAGTTATCAACAGTTTGGATGAATATTATCAGACCGTGAGGCGACCTATCAAGCTCGCTGACTTCATGTCGGAGAGCTTAAGATCGATGAGGCTGAAGAAGGAGATGAAGATTCTTTTCCCAAAGAAGTATGTCGGGTCATCTCCGTGGCGCCGAGTACCTCGATAAAAGAAGAAATACACAGAAGAAGTACCCTCTGAATCCTGTATGATGGTTTTGCCAATGGATTACAGTTCGGGAGGAGGATTTATATTTTCCAGAGGGGAGACGAATCAGACCCTAGCATAGCGTCTCGGATGGGACATGTAAACCTGGGTGGTGATTCTGAATCAACGGATGAGTCCCTAGACGCAACGATGGCTGACTCTGAAGAAAATGTACAGTTAAATGACTCTGAACCGGAGGAGATTGCTCAAGTGCAGTTAAGAAGCGAAAAAATACTACCGCCTCCACCGAAGAAAGGGGTCTCCAATAAAGATAAGGAAAAAGAAATAATTATCAACGATGATATATTATCTCTGAAGATCTTAAGAAAAAGAACACTTCATCCAAGGGGATAGATTACAATATCTTATCCCATTTGAGAAAAATCCCAGCACAACTCAGTATATACGACGCCTTGGTGATGTCTAAAGACCTTCGGGAGACTCTGATTCAGGCTCTCAAAGATCCCGAAAGATACGAGGCGTATTTTGCTGAACGAAGTTTGACTGAAGTTCTGCAAGCTCGTAATGAGCCATTCATTACTTTCTCCGAAGAGGATATGATGCTCGGAACTGCAGACCATAACCGTCCTCTGTACATTACTGCAGAGAGCGATAAGCTGATCATCAGTCGAATCCTGATCGATCCCGGATCCTCCATAAATCTGATAAGTTTGAAAGCATTGAGATCCCTCTGCCTTGATGTGGAACACCTCGGGCCAGATAAGTTGATGGTGCATGGTTTTTCAACGAGAAAAAGGGCAGAGAAAGACCCTTGGATCATTTATGCTGCCTCTTGTATTTGGAGAGCTCCATACAGAAGCTAAATTCCATGTGATTGATGCGGATACTTCATTCAAGGCGCTACTAGGCCGTCCCTGGTTGCATGAATATGGCATTGTCCCGTCAACATTACACCAGTGTATGAAGTATCTCAAAGATGGAGAAGAATTCAGGATCTCTGGTGACATTCAACCTTTCACAGTTCATGAAGCAACAGTTTATGAGGATGCACGGTATTTTATGCCAAAGAAGCAAAAGTCTTCGACCTCCCTCGAAGCTAGAGCATCAAACTCAAAGGCTGCAAAGCGACCTGAACGAGAAGATGAGAAGAAGCAGGTGGGGAGGAAGAAGGTAGTGCCGACTCTTCCCAAAATGCTGACCATTCCAAAAGAAAAGAAGCATGTACCTCATCTTGGGAGTGACACAGATGAAGATGATATTACTCCTGCTAAATCTCAGAAAGTATGCCAGTCTACGGATGAATGGAGTAGGCATGTTGAATTTTCAAACGATGATTATGACTACGACTCTATTTATATGAACACGGTGCAAAATGTGTTCTCTAGAAGAATTGACAGCCTATCGATTTCAGATAGTGTGCTCGTAGTCACACGTGTTCCCTTACAACACTTCAAAGAACTTATTTCGCGCGAGGTGCATAAAGTTGAAGAACTCGCAACTCTCTATCTGCCTCCCCGTAAAAATGGGACTGTGCCAAAGAATGTGTTATATTCCACGGGAGTTCGTGAAGAGGAGAATCATGACTGGGATTGCATGATCCTCGACTCCGAAGAATTATTTCCTACGAGGCTACCAAGGTTCAATACCAAAAATATTCAGAAAAATGCTACGAAAAAAGTCAATATTTCCTACCACCAAACGACAACTTCGTACAAGTTTGGGCCTCTGGTATGGAAGGAGTCCGCGTCCGTTACGGCAGAAGGATACAGATGCATATAAAGGTATCGGATTCATCAAACGAAAATTCCTCCGGAAAGAAATTTGTCGCGCCATCACATGCATGGAAATTGAATCCGAAGATGATGTGATGCTGAAGAGACATACGAAGCTGATGATTATGATGAACAGCCCGTAGAAGCTGAACCTGCACCAGAAGAGCTTGAAGATGGTGGACAAGGCAGCCACTATGGATGAACTAAGAGAAGTCAACTTGGGGACTGAGGAGGATCCTCGCCCAAACCTTCATTAGTTCACTCCTACCCGAGGAACAAATAGAAGAAATAAAAGAACTTCTCTGTGAATTCAGGGATTGCTTTGCCTGGACATATGCTGAGATGCCTGGCTTATCCCCTGACGTAGCAGTTCACAGATTAGCAATCAAACCGGATGTAACGCCCGTCAAACAAGCTCCAAGAAGAATGAGACTGGAGATTGAAGAACAGGTGATCGCAGAAACGAAGAAGCTAATAGATGCAGGATTCATCCGAGAAGAAAAGTACGCTGACTGGATTGCTAATATCGTCCCAGTGAAGAAGAAGAACGGGCAAATTCGTGTCTGTATTGACTTTAGGGACCTCAATAAGGCGTGCCCGAAAGACGATTTTCCACTCCCTGTATCCGAACTGCTGGTGGACAATACGTCCAACTATGACATGTTCTCCTTCATGGATGGATCGTCAGGATACAATCAAATCAAAATGGCGCCTGAAGATGAAAAACATACATCGTTCAGAACGCCCATCGGGATTTTCTGCTACACAGTCATGCCCTTTGGCCTGAAGAACGCTGGTGCCACCTACCAGCGGGCGATGACTCACATATTTGATGATTTGATACATCAAAAGGTCGAGTGCTATGTAGATGACCTTGTTGTCAAAAGTCTTGGCCGAAATGATCACTTAAAAGATCTCAGAATAGTATTTGAGAGAATCAGAAAGTTTGATCTGAAAATGAATCCTCTCAAATGTGCTTTGGGGGGTCTCCTCCGGCAAATTCCTGGGGTATGTTGTTCGTCATCGAGGAATAGAGATCGACCCAAACAAAATTAAGGCGATCACAGAGATGCCACCACCAAGGAACCTTTGACAGCTTCGCTCACTGCAAGGACAACTGGCTTTCATTCGAAGATTCATATCAAATCTATCGGGTAGGTGCCAGTCATTTTCAAAGCTAATGAAGAAAGACGTCCGTTTCAAATGGGATGCAGAATGTCAGGAGGCGTTTGATAGCATCAAGAGATATCTGTTGAAATCCGCCCATTCTAGCAGCGCCAATTCCGGGGGAAGCCTCTTATACTGTATACAGCTGCACTAGAAGAGTCCCTCGGAGCACTATTGGCCCAGAATAATGAAGAAGGAAAAGAGAAATGCGCTCTACTACATCAGTCGAAGGTTGATTGGAGCAGAAAGCCGTTATTCCCCAATTGAAAAGCATTGTCTGGCGCTAATTTTTGCAGTTCAGAAACTCCGCCACTACATGTTATCCCACAAAATCACACTGATATCAAAGATCGATCCGCTGAAGTTCTTGATGACAAGACCAACGTTGACAGGTCGTCTAGCCAGGTGGGCAGTATTGTTATTGCAATTTGAAATCATATACATGCCACAGAAGGCGGTGAAAGGACAGGCCTTGGCAGATTTTCTTGCTGCACACCCAATCCCGGCTGATTCTCCACTAAATGATGATTTGCCCGATGAGCAGATTATGCAGGTCGAGGGGAATGAAAGGCTACCATTCTGGGAAATGTACTTCGATGGGGCATCGTCGATTAGACCTGTCCGACCTCCAAATATTGCAAGAGCCCGAGCCGGCATTGGCCTCATTTTCGTAGCACCGGAGGGAGGTATAATGAGATTTTCATTCAGCTTTGACTGAACCTCGGACCAATAACGAAGCCGAATACGAAGCTTTTATTAGCGGGGTTGGAGATTGCGATCGATGTCAGAATCCAACATCTCCAAATCTTTGGTGATTCTCAACTTGTAATAAATCAAGTACTTGGAATTTACAAGGTTGGTAAAGTCGAACTAGCCCATTACCACCGATGAGCCCTCGAGCTTCTAAAGCAAATACCAAATGTCAAAATGGCTCGAGTTCCTCGAGGACAGAATGCTAAAGCAGATTGTTTGGCCAAGTTGGCCAAAGAAATGGCGAACATCAACGAGGAAAGACCTATATTCATCGGGGTTTACACTCGTAGGGTCTTGGAACCTGCTCTACTACAATTCCCGAGGGCAGAAGGAATTCCGGATTCAAGTCAGCAGGATGAAACTCCAGTTGACCCCTCGCCTCTCCATCAGATCGTTATGGAAAATTATCCAGAAGAACATCATGTGGCCAAGAGACGTAAAGCTAGTCAAGCTTCAGAATCGTGGTGGCATTGTTTAGATATTGAAGTCGAAAATGATTGGAGACAGCCATTCATTGACTACTTCAAGGAAAACAAACTCCCGACAGAAAAGTCTATGGCTGCACAAATCCGAAAAAGGGCGTTGCGATATGCATTTGTCAATGACATGTTGTACAGACGAGCCTTTGATCAAATGTGGCTAAGATGCCTAGGGACCAAGGAAGCTGATAAAGTGGTGACAGAAGTCCACGAAGGGCTTTGCGGAGCACATCAGTCAGGTCCCAAAATGGCCGCTAAAATTAAGAGAATGGGTTATTATTGGCCGACAATGGTCAGAGATTGTATTGACCACGCAAAGAGGTGTCACGAATGTCAGATTCACGGTGATGTTATACATCAACCTCCAAATCCACTACACCTAACAATAGCTTCCTGGCCATTTGAATGTTGGGGCACAGACATAAATTGGGCCAATAGATCCGCCATCATCAGCGGGGGACACCGTTTTATTCTGGCAGCGACGGACTACTTTTCCAAGTGGGCAGAAGCGGCTCCATTCAGAGAGGTCACATCGGAACATGTGATCAATTTCTTTACCCATAATGTCGTTTACAGATTTGGCGTGCCACGCCGGATAATCTCAGACAATGGTACTGCATTCAAAAGTATAAAAATCTACAAGTTCGTTGATCGGCACAAGATCGATTGGCGATATTCATCCATATACAATCCAAGGGCAAATGGATTGGCGGAAGCCTTCAACAAGACACTGGTGAAATTGTTGAAGAAGATTCTCACCAAGAACAAAAGAGAATGGCATACGAAAGATGGCAGAAGCGCTATGGGCGTATCGTACGACTTATAAGACGCCAACCAAAGCCACTCCTTACTCTCTAGTATTTGGAGTTGAGGCCGTACTGCCATTAGAGATTGAGTTACCGTCACTTCGGGTAGCAATTCAGAATGATCTCACTCAAGAGCAAAATGCCCGCCTCAGAATGGAAGAGCTCGACGCACTTGATGAACGCAGGTTACAAGCTCAACAGAACCTAGAAATCTACCGAGGAAGAATGGCAAAGTCCTTTGATCGAATGGTGCGTCCTCGATCATTTCAAGAAGGGGAATTGGTCCTGGTGCTGAGGAGACCAATCATCCCACATCGAAAAATTGGTGGCAAATTCGTATCCAATTGGGAATGCCCCTTCGTCATCGAGAAAGTGTACCAAGGAGGAGCTTATCAGTTGATTGATCTGAATGGTCAGAGGCCTATGCCACCTATAAACGGTCGACATTTAAAGAAATATCATGCTTGAAAAAATTCCATAACTAATGTATTTTGTGATGAACAATATTTTATATACATAGTTGTCAATGCATGCTTATATTTTGAAATTCTCTTGTGTAGCAAGAACGCATTTCAAAATCCCCCATCAGACTGGGGGCATTTTAAATATTTATTTGGGTCGACATCGCGCTGCGTGCCGAGATCCCCAAATAAATATTTAAAATCTCAAAGACAAAAAGCCTATCCAAAATGTCCCTGCGAGACAGGGGGCATTTTAAATATTCATTTGAGTTGACATCGTGCTGTACGCCGAGATCCCCAAATGAATAGTTTAAAATCTCATATTCAAAATCTATTTCATTCTGAAATGTCCCTGCGAGACAGGGGGCATTTTTAAATATTTATTCGGGTCGACATCGCGCCGCATGCCGAGATCCCCGAATAAATATTTAAAATTATCAATACAAATATTCTTTTATGCTAAAGAATACAAAGATTTCTTTTTCAAAGTCTATGCAGGTGGTCTTTCCAAGAGTTAGAGACAACACCTTCTACAACAAACCAAGACTCAAAAGTCAAGAAAGAGATTTTTGTGGCTACGCACTCCTACGAAATTGAGCCGAAGAAGCTTGAAGTCTTTTGACGGCCTGAAGCTTAAGGTTCGAATGGGTGTAAAAGGTCGGATCCAACACGCCCAAATATGGCCGGATCGCTGGCAGCTCCGTCTACTCAACAAGCCATAAGAAAGGCCGTAGTAGCGGAACCCCCACTTCGTCAAACCCGTCAGTAGGGACTGTAGGAAGTACGAAGGCGAATTTGACTCGACAAGTTCAAGTGATCGTAGTCTGCAAAATTCTCCTAAGTGACTGGAGAATCAAAGTTCCAGTAGAAGGATGAGTCTCGAACAACTACTGAAGGTTCGTAGGCTCCAAAATCTTCAACCACGAAGGATGACTCCAAATCTACCAACTTCAGCAAAATCAGTATTGGGTTGCGCAATTCCCATAGCTCAAGTCTGAAGCCTGAATGGGTGTAAGAGGTCGGATCCAACAAGCCCAAATATGGCCGGATCGCTGGCAACTCCGTCTACTCAACAAGCCATAAGAAAAGCCGTAGTAGAGGAACCCCCATCTCAGCAACCAGAGGACGAGGAGCTATCAAATTCTAGCTCTCCCGATCTGATGAACTCAAGTGATTCAGATTAAAGTCTTCTCAAGTGGTTAAGGATCAAGATACTACCTACGTTCGGTACTATCAACTGAATCCAGAACCTGCAAATCCTTCAACAAATCCGTAAAGCACAAAGCGAGGATCGAAGGAATTTTTCTTCAACAAGTCCGTCAAAGCACAAAGCAAAGGACCGAAGAAAATTATCCCAAAGTTCGTGAAAAGCCCAAGGCTGAACTAAGAGGATTCCGTCATCAACAAGTCGGTTATGCACAAAGCTCTGGACCGATGACTTTTCGCCACCGACCTAATACAAATCTAAGGGTTTAGGTCACCGGCATCTACTCCTCCAACAAGCCCGCCAAAGCTAGAAGCATAGGGCCGAAGGAACACAAATCACCTGACAAGTCAATAAAGACAAATCAGAAAATTCTCCATCAATGTCCACATCACAAAACACAGGACGAAAGAAGTCAGTATCTCAACCTTCCATTGATACATCCAAGAGATCTACGGAGAAGGAAAATCTTAGTGTGACATCCAAGCAAAATTTTGGAGATCCACTAAATAATCAGTTTAGTGTGACATCCAAGTAAAATTTTGAAGTCAAAGCTGAAGTCAATGCAGGAAAAACCATTTAAGTTCGATGTTGTCGGAGCACAAGTGAGCCAAATCTCATAGAAGTTAAACTTAAAACCAAACCTCGCTTGAAGCTCGTTAAAGTCAAAGTCCTCCGTCGAAGTAGAACTCCCACGTAAGTAGGTGTTAACCTCCATGTAATAACCAGAAACTTGCATACCTTGTATACATCGAGAAGCAGACCAAATCCCATAAAACCTGCTCAAATCCCGCATACCTCAGACTGTTGAAAGATCCCCGCGTCTCAGTCCGTAAATCCCGCAAAATCGCTGTAGCACAGCGCCGTTCCGAGGTGTCTGCAGAAATCCCGCTTTCGCCTCGATCTCGCTCCCATGAGCGTCGTTAAATACCCAGCTCTCGTCTCCAACTCCTCCCACTCCCGTCGACCCCATCTCCAGTCGCTATTCTGCATCTCCCTTCGGCTTCCACACGACCGACCTCCTCCTCTCTCTCCCAACGCACGCCGAATCCCTGCAACCCGACGACCTCTGCCAGACTCCAAGCCGTCGACCCCGTCCCGATCCCCTTGCTTCTTCCGGTCCAGAGAGAGATAGAGAGAAAGAGAGAGAAGAGAAAGAGAGCCGAATCTCCCTACCTGACCGAACTCCTCTTCAAGCCGCTCGCGCCCCTTCTCCGATTCCTTTGTGTCGCCGTTCGATTTCGCTCCTTCCACGACATTCCCTTCTTGCCGGATCGGAAGTCTTGACATTTTGATCGGGCGCAAGAAAGGGAGCTCGCAAGCAGTGAAGGTAACTTTCTCCCTTGCCGTGCGCTTCTCTGGCCGGATCCCGTAAGCAGAGAGATAGAGAGAGAGAGGGAGAGTTTATTTGTTTTGATATATTTAATTAACTAATATTAATTATAATTAATTTTAATAGTTATTTTTAATTATAATTAGTTATTGATTATATTAATTATAATTAAATAGTATTAGTTTTTATTAATTATATTTAACAATTAATTATCATTAATCATTATTAATTATTATTGATTATAATTAGGTATCACTAATTATAATTAATTATAATTAATAGATTAATTATAATTAAATAGTTAATTATAATTAATTTTAATTAATTATTTAATTATTTTTAGTTATCATTTAATAACTTTAATTATAATTAAATATAATTAATGGATAATTATAATTAAATAATTAGTTATAAAAAAAAAATGTATGCACCCACTCCTTGCCTCGACATTCGAGCCCCCATCACCGATGGTCCGTCAATCCGCTGGCCGCCAAAGGTATAATTTTTGGAACTTAGTCTCTCTCTTACCTCGACCTGCGTGTCGAGTCGGTGGTCTGCCCATGCACGCTTTTCTCTAGCGTGGTGGGAGGGGCAACCGGCGCGACACCTACGACGAGGTAGGACTCCTCGATCCGTGTGCCAACCCCGACGACACTTGCAAAGGTATAAGCTCCTAAACTCTAAACTCCGAGAACTCGATCCCGGCGCTTGCAACGAGGCGAACGACCAACTCATGCACGCTTTTCTCTAGCGTGGTGAGAAGGGAATTCGTTGCGATGCTTGCGACGGGGCGCGGGTAATCAAAACCCCATTTTCGGCGTTAGCGTCGGACCGGGAAACCAACTCATGCACGCTTTTCTCTAGCGTGGTGGGAAGGGAACCCGGTGCAACGCCTACGGCGAGGTGGGGTAAATTATAAAACTGCTTAATTTAAACCGGTGCCCGCAACCCATGCACGCCTTTCTCTGGCGTGGTGGGGAATAAAATAAATTACGGCCGCGGTGTCCTCTTTTGAGGGCACCTACCGTGCACGCTTTTCTCTAGCGTGGCGGGAGGCCCAGTTTTCCGTAGTTTTCCCCTAAACGGGGGAGACGCCGGAAGGCTGCCGAAATTTCGGGTAAATGCAACGCTACACTTGGACCTCATTTGAACTCAAAAGAACAATGGTGGACTTGGACTTGATTGCACTCGAATGACATGCAAGAACGATGGTGGACTTGAACTTGGAACTATGTTCAGAACTCAAATCAAATGACTAATAATAAATTGAAAGTGCTAAGCTTAAATCATTTGGAAAGAAATTCAAATGAACCTGAACTCAAGTGAACTTGAGTTTGATACTTGTGGACATACATTTGATGAACCTAATCTAAGCTTGAATTTTAAATTCAAAGAGCACATAGAATTTTAACAGTGGAACCTGAACTCTTGCAAAGGACTTGATTTGAACTCAAGTGAACCTACAATTTGAACAACTTGTACTCTCATTTGAACTTCAACAAAGACTCAAATTTGACTTGGATTTGAGCTTGTTACTTGAAATCCGAACAAGGAAGGAAACTCATTCTTGAACTTGCAAATGAGTTATAACGAAGATTTGAGTTAGAACATGATCTTGAACTCAAGGTAACAAGAAGATTTGAACAAAAATATCAAGACTCAACATGTATTCAAATGATTTCTCAATGGAGGAATTATAAAGGATCTTATTTGGAAGATACTCAATGTTCCTACGGAATTATCATTCTAAGAAGAATGTGAGAAGAGTAATCCATCTAAATCTCATCCAAGCAAACAAGGACCCATGTGTTAATCCTTTCCAAAACTTTGACATGGAACTTTTTTGATGATAATATGCAAGGATCATCTTAGTTGGGATAAAGATGTTGATAAGTGATGATTTTAGACTTATCATGCATATTGAATCATCAAGGTAAGAAGTTTGCAAATGAAGTTTATCCGTAAGCAATCAAAGAAGACTAAGGAACTTAATTTGATTATAAACTCATGATATAAGTTTTTGGACCATACCAATTGATTTATAAGATCAGAGCTAGTTCATCCCTAATCTACTTATAGTGAATGTATTGATCCACTAGAAAGGCTCTTGAAGAATATGATGGTTCATGGTTTGCTTGTAACCATTGTCAAAGTATTCAACTACGATCATGCACAAAGGATGCAGCATGTTAGTGGGTAACTTTAGAAGAGCTATAATGAATAGAAATATTTATGCTCAAGGATTCAATCATCATTTGATTTGCAAGCAACCATCGATAAGGTTTAAGGACATATGATAGTCCTTCCCAACAATGAAATCTTTTGCTAACATACAAATGAACTCAAGGGATGTGCAATAAATACGATGATATCCCACCAATCAATACTTGTGAACTTACAGATACATGTAGCAACCAATATGCAAGCGGATAAAACAACCTACCAATCAATGTGCATAAAGGAGTTGGTAGAAAATGCGAACTCCTACGAACCATCGTAGGAGACTTGTTACATATATAAATCACAGCAGAATGTATAAAAAATATAATATCCTGTAAGCTTATGTAACCCAAGGCAGGAGATTAGTCAGTGTACTATGACCCGCCTACAAAAATCAACAAATAGTGCACGACAGTCTACCTGTACGAAGCAGCGAACAAGTCTATTCAGAAGCTGCTACGCCACGCCACCGGATCTGCAACATTCGTACAAGCAGACAGAAGGCGTCCACAACTATTTCAAAATACCCCTGCACGTGCACTATAAATTGTATACACATAGGTACACTAAAAGGGGTAAAAATAACCATAAAACCCGCATGGGCCCCGGCGAGCGTGTTATTGGTACACACGTGACGTCTAGGGATGCTGCGCGGGTTGACAAGTAAATTCAAGTTCGAACCCGATCCTCCTATACGGATCAATAGGAGTCGACAAGGTTTGAACCAACAAACAAATATGTGGCCGTGACGACCATAATATTTGTTTTAATACATTCATATTAGGCCTCCAATGCCTATAACAATATGAATTCACTAATAAAGGCTCAAAGCCTACAAAACCCGATCCCCTGTCGACAGCCCGACAGAGTTGACAAGGTTCAATCCAAAAGAGAAATGACCCCGAACACCCCGATGATGGCCGCATTGATTGGTTATCTCAACCGGAGGGGTTCACAAATACTTTCAAATTCCATTTCAAATAATCCAAAGCTCCACCCAAAAGTCCATACAAAATCCAAAATCCCAAAAATATTTAAAAAATGAAATAAATCCATCAACGCGCTTAAAGCAAAATCCATCCGCCCTCCGCAACAGTTTGTCGAGGCGGACAAATTCAAATAAACTCTAGCTTACAAAGAGCCAAATGCCTAGTCGAAAATATCACTAGGATCCATTCTCAAACAATATATTGCTAGTAAGGACGTGGTACGTGTCCTCTAACCGGCAGTTTCGCCGCCAAATGGCACTGCAGATAAACGGTTATGACTCGGGGCCCTCTGAACCAAGTGGTTTTGCCGCCAAATGGCACCACAGATAGCGGTTATGGCCAGAGCCAATACGCTCCTTAATGGCGTTAAATCCTTGAGATATGAATCAATAGGATATGATCGATAGGGCACAAAGCCCTCTGTTAGCTAAGGTGGATTTAAATTTGTCCCCTTAGACAAACATTCAACCCCGGTCTATAAGGTCCCCTTGAACGAAGCAACCCATGGCTGCCGACAAGGATCCTTCTGTCAGGTTGGGTCGACTACCTCCTCTGACTAAGTAGACCAGGGACCACGATGACTCGGGATGACGGAACCATGGGATCTTGATCGGGTCCATCATCCATTCCCCCACCATCCGCTTTAAGTGCAAGATGGTGCAATTTCTACTTTTAAATATCAAAATCTTCAAATCTTCCAAGCTCAATTCTTCAATTTCCAAACTTCCAATCCTCAATACCCAACCCTACTGCTGCTACTATATGCCAGATAACACGTATTTCTATACATATCTGATTGACGACTAGCCTTAATCGAAAGTTCTCTCTCGTAATCGGGAGGGGTAATTAACTATAGGGGCTTGCGCCTATAGGAAACCAGAACTCAGATCATAAAGTCCTCACAAAATGAGGGCGAAATCTCTGGGTAGTGTCTTATCTACAAACTCATCTGCCTTCCAAAATTTACCTCGGAACTTAGTTCGTTAAAACTCCCTCGCCGAATAAGAAGAGCGAGCGGAGGCCGGGGACGAATTTTCGGAGCCCACAGTAGGTAAGCCGACACTTGTCAAAGTCAAAGCCAAGCCTCTAAATGCATGAAGTTGAAGTCATGTCCGTGCTCACTCAAAGCCCATTGAAGTTATGCGTCGAAATGAGAAGGCATTGAGGGTAGAGTCGCTCAACTTCCTAAGCTAGGGCTAAGGGCATAAAATTTCTCTTGATGTCACTCATTATTATAGGAGAAAACACCGATGAGATAAAATTTACACAAGATAAATATTTTAATCCCGATATGTATGTCTTAGGGGCATGTACATCCTGAGTCCAAAGTAAATTTTACTCTTAATAAACCTGACACAATTTTGAACATCTCAGACACGTTTCAGGGCTTATCTGAGTTGCGTGTATGTGCTTAAGAGGTGTTCATGCTTTAAAGGACACAAATCATTCAATTTTTGGAGAAATATAAAAAATTTTCACCAGGTATTTGTCTCCACAAGAAATTTATGAGAGGAGAAATTTTTTTGAAAGTAGTTGTGAGTAGAAGAATTCTAATTTTGGCTAACAAGTCAGCTGTGTCTGAGAGACGAACCTTGTTCTTGCAGACATTAACCCAAATAAGATTGCCTGCTTTCAGCTTTTTGTCAGATGGCTTAAACTGTATACCCACCTGCAAAACCAAATAAAGATAGCATCCTTCAAATAGTAATTTCTCAAAACTATCATGAATAACACAGTACTAAGTTATATAATAAAACATCCAAGCAGCCTAAGCATGTTGGTTCAACGCGTCCAAGCTTTTAAAAGCTATAAAGAGATTCTCTAAATGATAAATGAAAGCATGACCCTTTCCGTAAAAAAAAGGGAAAAACAAAACACATCAACAAGATAATAATCTAAGATGGTCCCGTTATGAAACTTGAGCAGTGCCACATTGCCTCAAATCGTTCATGAAACTGATCAAACTTCAGGACTAAGATGGTCCCGTTATGAAATACATTTGAGGACACAAAATAAAGATATAGGCGACAAACACAGATACACACGGCCATAGAAAAAATCCTATATTTTACTTTGTAATTCCCAAGCCAATAAATAATTAATCAATGTTTTCAAAAACTGAAGTGTGAAACAAAGTGCTTGACAATTATTTAAAATGAAACGCAACCTTCAACATTTTAATTTTTATATTTTTAAAAAATATTCAACTATATAATGATAATATAAATTAAAGAATAATTAAAAATAAGAATTTTGTACTTAATAAAATGCTAGTATTTATCATTTTTAATTAGTATCATTAATGTAACACACCAAAATATGATCATATTACCATGAAGTTAATTATGCAGTATATATTTATCTTGAAATAATATTACTATAAAAATTAGTATGGAGCAGGTTTTAAATGAAATAAAGTTATAAATATATAATATATGATGGTAGTTAAACTTAAAACAATCAAATTGTAGGTGTGATCCAAATAGAGGAGAAAAAAAAGGTGTTGAACTTGTATGAATGAAGAAGAAACCAGAGTAAATTGCCCGAGAAAAATAAACAAATATGTAAGAGAAGTATAAAATTAAGTTAGGTGCTGCAGAGATGAGAATATACTTAGGAGGAGGATTGGCTTTAAACTTAGAGAAGGAATGCAAAACTAGTATACAAGCGAAAAAGGTTTGAGTAGCTCTAGTGGAAGATAATCTAATAAAGAATCGCCTTATATGGTTTGGTCACATAAAACGGCGGCCTTCCAATGACCCTGTTAGGATATTAGATGTATTAGATTTAGCTTATGGTAAAAAAAGGTTGAGATAGACCTAAAAAGTCTTGGTTAAAAAAATTGGAAATGACCTTTCTTTATTAGTTTCAAATGAGAATTTGACTCGTAATAGAACACAATGGAGAAAAAAAAAATCATGTAGTTGATCCCACATAGTGGGATAAAGGCTTGATGTTGTTGTTGAAATAATATTAAATATCACACCAAATCAAATTGCAGATTATATATTTAATATTCATTCTATTAATCTTAATCCATTTTAAGCTCTAAATATTTTCTCCATTATTTTAACTTTTCACTTATTCCTGCGGATGTTTTACCAATTAAAATAATGTCATAAGAAAATTACAGACAGAGGCTTAGAACATCTTTTCTAAGCATCTCCATAACTATTATGAAGTATGCGAACTTAATGTTTATACTTAATTTAATCCTATTGTAAATGAGAATTCTTTGGTCAGTGCATAACTATTAATACAAGTCAAAACTCCATCAAATAATTCTTTAATAATTTCAACATACCTTTAACACACTTTCTTTCCTTAACACCAAAGAATATCACATTACTCGATCATAAGCTTTTCAAGGTCGATAATAATCATATAAAAATCCTTCCAAGCATCATTTGGTGAGAAATTAGCCTTAATAAAACAAAGATCAAAATTTCATGGCACTATAGAAAACATAAAAGTATAATAATAATTTAAGCTAATAAACATACAGTTTCAAAATTATTAAATTTAATGTATTAAAATATTCAGTTTCTAAAAACTGTATGAGCCATGGGTGTAATCTCTGAGCGAATTAATCTAACAATACATGATTTAATGGTAACACTGAAAAGTGTAAAATGCTTATAGCAAGCAATTTTTACTCAGATTAACATGATATGCATGATGCTGAAGCAACAATTAGCAAATAATCTGTCCTGCATATCCTGAACATTAGATAAAAAAAAAAAAAAGTTAATATCCAAATTTTGGAAGCGAGCATTACAATAGATCATACTTCAAAATACAGAATTAATGATTTCACAAGAGAATAAGAGGACAGATACCAACTCAAGCTAAATAAAGAAATGCTTGGCCGAATAACATTATGTCAAAAATAAATCTTCAAAGATCCGAACAAATTTCAATTAAAATTGAATTATAAACACAAGACTATACAAAATTAAAAAAATAAAAATTAAAAAAGGATTATTGGAACTCACAATAAATGGAACTGGAGCATCAAGGAAATCAAGCATTTTTCTCGGTAGCACCTGACATATTGCAAACAACATTTTTAGACGGATAATATCAATCAGATAATAGAATTTACAAAACATAGAAACAAAGAATAACAAATAATAAACCTTAGCAAACGAAATGTGCCAGCTGTGTTGCAAAAAAAACATGTTGATAAAGAAAACCAGAGCAGATGAAAAAAGGTGTTACTGCCTCAACCTAAATCAATGCAGGCATTTGTCTTCATGAGCTCCAAAATGGATGCTTTCAGTTTCCAGCATCAAAGATATGACTACAACCCCATATCACCAAAAATATACCACATGCCATCACGCGTAAGAATATTCATGAAATACAAAGGAGCAGGTAAACCTAAAAAAAATTAGCATTTATTCGTGCCAATAAGAAGTAATTTTATGACTTCGAGGAAAATTCCTTGTCTTCATTTATCTTTTAAATGTCTTCAGCAATTCATAGCAGGCAATATCTATGTTGCGAAAATTTGGAAGAGTGGAGTATCATCAGGAGTGAATTTAGATCTCATCGGGATGTTAAAAATATCCCACTACCCAAGTGCTTTACCCTGCCGTCAAAAGTAACTAGCAGCAGATAAGCCAAAATGCTATGACATAAGCAGCTTATTAAGAAGGCTTGATTAGGCTGCATTACAGAAACTTAGTATGCCAACATGAAACACATAATTATCCACAAACGTAATAGAAAGGCAGTTCATCCTTTATGATCGATTGGGAAGAGATTTAGTGATTTTCACTACAATTAGTTTCCACGGGACTTGGAGTTTAATAGATGGACGATTTGTGTTATTTTGAGTAGATTTGATGTTTTAATTGATGAACAAAAGGATTAAAAAGTGATTTGGAGTTATCATTTTTTATAGAAAAAATAATATCATTATGAAAATTACAGACTTGATCCGTAGTTACTTCTACAACATAGATTATAATGAATAAAGTGATACTTGAAAAGCATATTTGTGTCTTCCTAGGGCAAGCCTTCCCGGTGATGAAGAAGAAGGTGAAGGAAGCAAGGGTCAGCTGTGTGATAAGGCAATTGAGTAGGACATTGCCATTATGAAGAAGAAGCTTGTGATGGCAATAATTCCAGATTCACTAGCATAGTTGATGACAAGGGTGCCGGGTATGCTTGATCTGAAATAGATAGAGATAGTCGAAGTGGCCATGCTAACAAGTGAGAGGAGAGATAAATAGGAGATAGAGGGAGTGATGAGGGTCTCACTAGCTTAAGCCAAACTAAGTGTATCACAATCATGATCAACAAGCCCAGGCCTACAAAAAAAGGGGGGTGAAATTTTGGTTCTAAGTATGCAATAAACTGAATACTACCCACAAGATGCTAAAAACTGATTCAACTCTGAAGGGTTTCCAAAATTTTGAGGATTTTTTAAGGCCCCTAATCCTTACAATCACATGGACAATGCATTATTTGGCAGCAGGAGACGTCATGCTGGACAAAAGCAGTTGCAAGCTGCTGAGTCAATGATTTGAAGATCTTTCATCTGTCCACCTTCATCTCTCTCCCCATTAGAGATTCTTCTTCCTCTTGCATTATATCACTTTTTTTATTCCTTAAAAACAATGTCAATAGCTTAATAGCTTATATTAAAGTAAGCTTCAACCGATACTGATTAATTATAGTGACCAACGAAACTCAAAACATTAACTCAATTTGAGTTGTACCAAAAACAAATCAAAGTGACAAATCATATGTACTGCAGGATGTCTAATTTTCAAGTTTGAACACCTGAAGAATGTTATCATAACTAATTCCATTTTATGGGAAATTATATTAAAAGTATAAGAAATTTTGCTGATTAAGATGGAGCAGTTAAGTTCATAAGTGGTGGGTAAATCTAATATCCATAGGTGATATATGATAGTTAAAGTACTTGCCGGAAGAAACAAGCTCTGCCACTCAAAAGGTCGAATCATGGGAATAATTGAGAAAACAATGGCTGATAAAATTCCCTGTACAGAAAAGCAAAGCAATGAATCAATTAAAAAAGAATAGCCATACACCAAAAATATAACGGAAATTTGCTTAGCAACCTACGTGTCATTCTTTTTAAATCTAGGCACAAAAAGAGTTCAAGACTATCATTTGCACCAATAGTTACAGCTGGATTGTTGAAAGCACATAATTTTGTTAAAAAACAATCGAACTCATAAAAGTTCCTTAGTAAAACATTAAGAGTTATGAATGCATATATACCTGCAACTGCACACAGAATTAAATGAAATCACTTGCAACGGACAATTTTATAAAATGCACACCGAGACTCAAAAAAAAAAAGAGAGAGAACAAAATTTCCCGATATTATCACCATCATCATTAATTTTTATCAAATTTATTTGTGATTAGATTAATGAATAGTCCTCATTCATTCCCATGGAGAGCTACATTAGTTCTCAAATAAGGTAATAACTTAAACTATAGGAATTTAGCAGATGGACCTTAACCGGATTATTGATATTTTGAAGTACTTAATAGTAAAACTCAGGGATTAATTTAACGCTGAAGTTTTTTTAACCTTACACAGCTGCTTCATCCTTTTAATGATAGAAGAAACATCAAAACCAAGCTTAGGCTAACCATCACGCTCATATGGCTGATATTATAGCCAACACGTGACCAGAAAGAACTTCAAATTTGGAACTGACATGCTGCCAAATTTCTTATCCTAAATGGGGCTCTAAATGTGGTGAAATTATTCTGTGTGGATACGGACATCATCCCAAGATGAATCTGTAACACCCCAATTTACCCCCTAACGGTAAAAGGAGTATTACTAGCATAAACCTTTCATTAGTTGATCATATGATACTTTTGCACATTTGATGACATAAAACATCCAACAATTCAGCTCTCATATATCACATCAAATGGAAGCAACTAATAACTTTAAATTTTGACATAAGATATTTATAGAGTCATTACAAAAATTCAAAGTAATTTATCACAGGAAAGTTTACATACCTCAAGTTTAGACTTCAAACAAAGATAAAATACTAACATTATATAACATAACATATATAATACTTGTCAAATTAGTCTGATATAATCTTCTCCTTTCCCTTTCTTGTAACAACAGCCAGTAAGAAAACACTGGTGAACTGTGAGGCTCAATAAGAATTTCACAATTAAATTTCATAAAAATATGGAACCATTAAATAATAAGTGAAACCAATTTTAGAAAACATCATACGTTAAACTATAATAAGAAAATCTCATATAAGGCCATGTAGCAATAATCTTTTCCTTCCACTATTGACTATACTGAATATCAACTTTAGACTTTTAAGAGATTGGTTTACATTTAGAAATCCATTCAATAGAGCCCAGGTAAACCTGGCATTATCGCCATTGAATTACACAGATGTCCCTTTTGCCTCTTTAGAGGTCCCTTTTTCCCCACCTGCTATGCAGGTATCATATTCTCTGGGGTCCCTTTTGCCCCATATACAATACAGGTTTCATAATGGGTCCCTTTTGCCCACCTGATATTGCATACATCATATCATAACCAACCAATCTTTATTAATTTGATATTCAGCATAATTCATACATGTTCTGATAAATATAAATGCATCTAACAGTTACATCATATAAATATCAGAATGCCATCATGATTATGTTAATTATAATATTCATAAATTTCATCTATCCGTTTCGTGTATAGAATTTTTTCATGCATGAAATTTATAATTTTATTTTATAATCAATGAATCATCAACTAAAATACTAACATTTTCATACCTGTTCATACTTCATATTTTTCTTTGATCATATGAATCTGATTTACTACTGCATGGCTAATTGAATATCATATGCATAAGATAAAATCGTATGTTTTAATTAGAACTTTGCATTCTTACCTCCTTGTTGAGGAGTCTCCCCCAATCCTCCACTACGAACTCTTCTATGATTGTAAGTCACTACGAAACCTTCTCTTTGCATGTATGTATTTGATAAATCCTAACTTCTCTCTTAACCTTCATTCACTTCACTGATCTCTCAATTAGTTTGCACCTTGCATCACTGTTAATTCTTACCCCCTTGATTTCCTCCAAGTGCTTCTCCTACAGCAACTTACTGTTTCTATCAACAATGTTCTAAAACACTACAGATTTATCACAGAAATCTTCCTTACCGATGCCTGAAACAGTGATTTCTGCAACTCCCTACAGTCCCGCCCTCAGCATTGTTCCGCCTAAGAAAGCACTCTCAATATGCTGACTGAATAACAGTAATACATGCACTATAATGTTTCGAACCAAGCCACATTGAATGCATACATTGTGCCGAAGATAGCTACAGCAATTCCTGTATTCCTTCTCTGCTTTGCATACGGAATCTATCTCAGCCTTCCGGTTCCACCATTACACGTGAATAACACTAATAAATTTGTCCCACTCCAATAACTGCCTTAGATACTTATCCGAATTCCTTTGGCTTCATTGAAAAACGAATTGAATAAGGATTATAACTGCCCTTTTCCAACCAAAGCATCTATTCAGTCATTAGGGATTTATCTAATTATCTATTTAACTTATATTACTAGATTCTTTTATCTGTTAATATTAATATAATAAACATTTAGTATTAAGCTTATATATTTAATATTAATCTATTTAACAGTAACTAAAAAATCATTATTCATCCATTTAAATTTCTACAAAGATGCAGACATTTAATAAACCATTTTATTTATTAATTTAAGCGTACATGTTTGGGTCTTACAGAATCAGAGTGTGCCATGTAACCCCTTTGTTGTGTCCCGCGACTATGTACCTGCCGTGTACCAGGTGACATGGCGCACTCTGATTCACCTCCGGACGGTCCGGTGTCCGCACAAAATAATTTCACCTGACTGTGAAGGAAGATGGGTTTGTAGATAAGACACTACCCAGCGCCCAGAGATTTCGCCTTCATTTTTTGAGGACTTTATGATCTGAGTTCTGGTTTCCTATAGGCGCAAGCCCCTATAGTTAATTACCCCTCCCGATAACGAGAGAGAACTATCGATTAAGGCTAGTCGTCAATCAGATACGTAGAATATACGTGCTATCTGGCATATAGTAGCAGCATGGGTATTGAGATTTGGAAATAGTTGAAAGTTTGGAAATTTGAAAGGGTTTGGTATTTAAAATTGAGATTTCACCATCTTGAACTTAAAGCGGATGGTGGGGGAATGGATGATAGACTCGATCAAGATCCCATGGTTCCGTCATCCCGGGCCATCGTGGTCCCTGGTCTACTTAGTCAGAGGAGGTAGTCGACCCAACCTGACAGAAGGATCCTTGTCGGCAGCCATGGGTTGCTTCATCCAAGGGGACCTTGTAGACCTGGGGTGGCTATTTGCTTAAAGGGACAAATTTGAATCCACCTTAGCTTACAGAGGGCTTTGTGCCCAATCGATCATATCCTATTGATTCATATCTCAAGAATTTGATGCCAATAAGGAGCGTATCAGCACTGGCCATAACCGGTATTTCGTGGTGTCATTTGGCGGCAAAACCACTCGGTTCAGAGGGCCCCGGGTCATAACCGTTTACCTGCAGTGCCATTTGGCGGCAAAACTGCCGGTTAGAGGACAGGTACCACGTCCTTACTGGCAAGAGATTGTTTGAGAATGGATCCTAGTGATATTTTCGACTAGGCATTTTGCTCTTTGTGAGTTAGAGTTTATTTGAATTTGTCCACCCTGGCAGACTGTTGCAGAGGGTGGATGGATTTTGCTTTAAGGGTTTGATAGTTGGATTTCAATTTTAAATATTTTTTTGGGTTTTAAGATTTTGAGATTATTTTTGGATTTTTGTGGGTATTTTAGGTGGAGCTATGGACTTAGGATATTTGGGAGACATTTGAAAATATTTGGAAACCTCTCCGGTTGAGATCTGCATTCAACACGGCCATCATCAATCTTTACTTATAACGGATCAACGTTTTTTTTTTTTTTTTGACATTGGATAATGATTGATTGTAAAGGTGTTGTGACATTTATCGCCTTCACTTGAGTTGTATTGCTTGCATGAAGTTCATTTGGATGAAATCACTTCAAGCAAATTACATCAAAGCCCACAAGTTCTTAGCATATGCTTGTGTATGAATTGTCACAATCATTCATGCTCTTTGTGGATCTTTCAAGCCAAACAATTTGCATGACCCTTCACTATCATTTGTGAGTGAATGATGCTAGAGGTCACACATTCTTCATTATCCTTGAACATAACTTGTAGTTTGAAAGGGACTTCATTGTTTGGATGATAATTTTACTAAGCACCTTGTGTCGATTGCTTGGCGCCAATCATCTTCAATTCACTTTCAATCACTTAAAAGCACAATAGAGATACATTGCTTCTATTCATGGCATGCCTCATTTTTGTTCAATCAATTATCACTTAGGAGTGAATTATACCCAATATTACAAATCGATTTTCGTGCTCCAAAGTTCTCATATGGATGGCTTTGTAACCAAGCCATACCTTCTTACAATTTTCTTTTTATGTGCTCTCCAACATCTCCATTACAATTGAGATGATAATTGTAAATTCTTTATTATCCAAAACTTCACCATAAAGCATATGATCAATTCATACATGAATCTTTGATTTTATCAATCATAGTTCGTGATTTTTTTTTACTTTAATCATCAAGCTTTAATCCAAATTGGATTTACAATCATTTATTCAATGCTCATTTGAATTCAAGTTTTGAGTTCAATGTCCTCATTTAGCTCATTTAATATCAATATTCGAACTCAAGTCCAAGTTCAAAACATTGGAGCCTTGCTTCATGTTCAAATTCATCACATGTTCAAAGTCATTTGATTAAAATCCATTTGAGTCCAAGATGATTTCTTTATCATCCAAAAATTAGTGTTTAAACCAAGTTTTAGCTTGAGCTCATTTTTATTTAGATTCAAGTATCTTATTAATCATTTAAGTTTGGAATATGTTTCATGCAGTCCAAAATCAAGTCTCCTGTTGTCCAAATAATGTCCAATATTTGTTCAAATATGAGCATGAGTTCAAGTCCAAGCTCCAAGTCTGAGTTCAAGTTAAGTTTTGAGTCTGAGTTCAAGTCCAAGTTCTTGTCCACCTTGCAAGTTCAAGTCAAGCTCAAGTTCATCATTTTTTTTAAAGTCCTTGTCTTATTTCAGACAAAATTTCGGCAGCCTCCCGACGTCTCCCCCGTTAAGGGGAAAAAACCAAGAGGTCGCCTACCCGCCATGTCACTAAAGACGTGCACGGTTGGTGTTGGTGAGACACCGCGGCGGTTGTATTTGTTTTTCTCCCACCACGCGCAACAAAGGCGTACATGGGATTTTTTTAAAAAGGATTTTTTTTTTTGAAAAGCATTTTTAATTTCCCCCCGCCCGGGGGTACTTATGAGCGACCCCGCCTCGCCATAGGTGTCGCACCGGGGTCCCATCCCACCACGCGCACTAAAGGCGTGCTTAGGGCGGTTTTCCGGTTCGCCACGAACATTGAAGTAGAGTTTCAGGTGCTTACCCGCCTCGTCGTAGGTGCCGCACCGGGGTCCCATCCCACCACGCGCACTAAAGGTGTGCTTGGGGCGGTTTTCCCGTCCGCCGCCAACTCCGAGGAAGAGAATCTGAGTTTAGGAAATCCGTACCTTCGCGGGGTTGGTGAAGTCGGCGAGATGCACAAAACACAACAAATTTCCCTTCTCCTTTTTTTTTCTCTTTTTCTCTTTTCTTTTTATCTCTTTTCTCTTCTTTTTTGTTTACGCACACATATATACATAGGTAAACTCAACAATTAACAGTAATAAAGTAATTAAATAGCACTATTGACGGATTAACAAAAATTGATAAAACCAGTTACAACAGTTGGCTTTGATAACTAACATCAATAATAATAATACTGATAAAGCCGAGTAGAGTCAAAACATACTAAAAGAAAGTAATTAACTCCACTGTATGGACCTCTATCAAAGAGATTTACTTGAGACATTAAGTGGGGACTTTGGGCTTGGCTTGGAACGAGTACAGAAAAGAAGAAAAAGATTAGTGGTGTGGGCTGATTTGAGGTGGTTTTGGATAGTTGTTTGGGGTGTTTTGAATAGGCATTGTGGGCTTTTGAGCTTAAAGTGGACTGCATGATGCCATGTTACATCAATACATTTATCTGATTAAAAAAAAAACTAATCCTCAATTAAAGCATAAGCCAGCCATCACATTATTAATTTGTTTTACTTAGTTTTGACTTAAACCTCAAATTAACAAGTCTCAAAAGCTCACTGCTAGCTTGCTAAGATGGCATTGAAATACTCATTTTGCCGTCAATTATCCTTGGCTTACTCCTAATAAATGTGAGAATGAACAAAAGAAACAGAAAACAACAAAAGATAAAATCTCCCTTTTTCTGTTATGAAATTTTCTTTTCACATGGAGTGTCAGGACTCTTCTTTTTTTTTTAACCTTAAAGCAAGGAGGAGATCGTTCACGGTTAAGAAATCTGAGAGCTTCCACTAGTGCGGATTTGGTCTGGTAGCAAGTGTCGTGGCTTACAGGCAATGCATAGCAGACATAGTTCATTTGTACCAAGTTGAAATTTGTTCTTCTGTGAGTGAAGTTCTCCATTTAAAGGACAACATGAGATCGGTTTGAAGCCACTTGGATTCTTCCTAGATACGTCCTTGGTGCATCTTTCAATTGAATGATCATTGATGGAAGGAGAGGCTCGGCCTTTGATTGCTTGGCGAAGGATCGCCCACTGCAAGCAACTTCGGGATAGAGGAGTAGCGGTTTGAGACCTCTCCATTCTAGGGTAGTCCTCTCTGTAACCTTGTAAACGGTTTGGGTCAGAGGAGCTCGGAGTGTGTTTTCACCCGAGAAAGTTGAAGCTTGGAGGGCTTGAGCTGGTTGCGGCAAGGAGGAGACGGACAGAAGTTTCAGGTGGGGATTTCAGCATTTGGAGCTTGCCAACGGTTGGAGAGGAACAAACAAGAAGCTACAGGGATTTGACAAGAGGAAGCTTACGGTTTGGTGTGGAGTGGACCTTGCTAGAGGCTTGCAGGTGTTTGGAGCTCAGGAGATGGAAGCTGCTGCTAAGGGAACAACAGGTAGAACCCTGGCATCGGTTTACTGAGCTGGACGTGAAGAAGAACAGGTTGGTTGTGAGGTGGAGAAAGAACAAAGAACCAGAGCTTGAGCTTGAGTGTGGGATTTTCTGAAAACCGAGCCAATAAAAGCTCCTCCTTTTTGTTGTTTTAACGACGAGGTTTGATTTACTACCAGGCAAGGGCAAATTATTGGGTCAGGTTACCGGAGGCGAAAAATAAGTTCGGACATCCAATAAAAATTTGCCGTGTCATCTTGCGCTTTAGTTGTGCTTTTTGACTTGCGCTTTAGTTGCACTTTACCTGCGCTTTAGTTGCGCTTTTTGACTTGCGCTTTACCTGCGCTTTAGTTGCGCTAATTTTAAAATAATATTTTATTAATATTCGGACCTATCTCTGCATTCGGTCACCTGACCCAATAATTTGCCCAAGGCAAGAGCAGCGTCCAAGGCTTGTTCCCTCAGCGGGATATCAGGGATTTAGAGCAGATTTGAGGAATGCATTAATTCAGATTTGAGATTTACTCTGACTTTCCTCTTTTGATTAGATTCATGGATAACAGTAATAATGATTTTCCTTAATTGATAACTGCATTAATTAAGGAAGACAATGATGTCTCAGTAACTGAAATAATCTTGATTTGCGCGATTTCCTCGAAAGTCGTGTGTATTTCACCTCGTTTTATGTGTCAATTTGCCGAATATTAGAATTAGACAAATTAATAGTGGATTTGGGGTATTGTTGATGTCCCGGTCGCAACGACACAGTCCGTTTCGCAATCGGACGTCGTTTGGGCGACGACGAGGCCCAATTTCCATCGAAATGCGAGCCTTCACATCATATTTGAATAGCTTCAAAATTTGCGACAACACCTTAAACGATCCAATTGGATCAAATAAAATGTAGACTCTTAATGCCAACGACATTCCGGACGCAACGACGCCATCCGTTTCTCGATCCAACGTCATTTAAGTATCGTTGAGACCTCATTTCCGTCGCAACGCAGGCCTTAATATCATATTTACATCGCCTAGAAATTCACCACCATCTCAAATGATCCAATTTGATTAAATAAAATGTAGACTCAGAATGTCGACGATGTTCCGGACGCAATGACATTGTCCGTTTGTCAATCGGACATCGTTCTAGTATCGTCGAGGCCTCATTTCCGTCGTAATGCAGGCCTTAATATCATATTTGCATCGCCTAGAAATTCACCACCACCTCAGATGATCCAAATTTATTAAACAAAATGTATATTCTGAATTTCGACGAAGTTCCGGACACAATGGCGCTGTCTGTTTGTCGATCGGACGTCGTCCGAGCATCTTTGAGGCCTCGTTTCCATCGTAACGCAGGCCTTTATATCATATTTGAATTGCATAGAAATTCGTCACCATCTCAGACGATCCAAATTCATTAAATAAAATATATATTCTAAATGTAGACGACGTTCCGGACACAATGACACTGTCCGTTTGTCGATCTGAAATCGTTTGGGCGACATCGAGGGCCAAATTCCTCAATATGCAAGTTATTATCTTGGGATCCGTGTCACCATTACGATTGATCCCAATTAATCACAAAAGATGTATATTTTGAATGTTGAGGACGTTCCGGACGCAATGGCATAGTCCGTTTCATGATCGGATGTTATCTGAGCGACGTCGAGGCCTGATTTCCTCGAAATACGCGTTGCCTCGAAATTCATGTCACTCATTAGGATGATTCAAATTAAACAAATAAAATACAGTTTTTGAGTATTTGTAATGTTCTGAACACAATGACGAAGTCCATTTGTTGATCCGATATCGTTTGATCAACCTCGTGCTTTAATTTTGAGTGTCGGTCATCTCTTTTGACCAATCTCATCCGATTCAATTACGAGGGGCCTCGACCTAGCAGAATTCAGTGTCATGATTGCAACGATACCATCAGTTTGGCATTTGGAGGTCATTTGACCCCTTAAGTGACGTGTTTCATCAATGCACATATTGTTTTATTTACCAGTTTGAGTCCTTTCTCGCGTGGTCTGATGTATAGGGGTCAACACTCAAAACCTTGCAATCGCGGTACACATGAGACTCATCTTTTCATGACCTCATATCAACACGTCCTTGCGGTCATGCACAGCACAGGATATCATTGTTGCATCTCCCACAATTTCTTCATGACGTCAAACCTGACACCGCCATAAAACAGCTACTCGGAGATCTTGTTTTCTGGCCCTATTTATTATTAACAAATAACTAAGTATACGGATTTGTACGTTGTTGATCTCCATAATTTCTCCATAAACAATCTATTAAAATGCGATGAAAATAACGTACAATGGTTGTCACGACACAAATCCATCAAAAATACCCTGATTGCTATCAAAATCATTTATCATCCCCCGATTTACAAAATAGATTGCACCAACACATCCAAAGCGTTGAATTTACCAAAAAAAACTTCTCTCGCATGCAATTCAATTGGATACATCAACAACAACGAACTGACTCAATGTCACACAGATTGGCGCCTATTTGTAAAAAGTATTGTATCAACACGTCCAAAATGTCAAAATTACATAGAAAAGAGGCTCATATTTTTTGTGTTGTCACACGATGAAAATTCAAACTTTCAGCCAGAGGCGATGCAAAATTTGATATGCATGAGGAACAAGAAATTTGTGTTAAAACATCGATGTATCAATCAATTTCACTTCCTTCTAACTAAACAAAAAAAATACGATCCTTCGCCTACCGCTCTCTATCCAAAAACACCACAAAACTTGGGTTATCTGTACCCCCATCTCATTGTCACAGGCAATGTCCCATATGCAAATTTGAGAAGGAATAAAATTCAAAAACCAATCAATCCCAAGATCCCATCTAACGAACTCAAACTCCAGCTCCCTCCCTTTTCACCACTTTCTCACAACCAACCTTGCAGCCTGCCACTCTACCATAACATATTTCTCAATCCCAACCAAAATGAGCCCCCATCTCCTCTACACCCCTGTCTTAAAAACCTGCATACCTATGCCCAAGACTCCTGCTCTAGTCGAAAGTCCAAAAACCCTCGACACCTATGCTATAAGGAAGTCGCAATAAGGGCTCGTCAGATAAGGCATTGATGAGACTACGGCATGTGAATGCCATGCTATTGACCTACCTTCTCCTCATTCAACTAGTACTTTGTTATAAACTCAATCTTGTAAGGCCAACAAACTCCATCTCCACCACAACATGCACGTCAACCAACCACAACTTTCGATCTTCCTCAACTTCAACAACTGTCAAATACTCCCTCTATCTCTTCTACACTCTCCCTCTACATCTCCTAATATTCTTTCTATTTATATCTCTTCCCTATCACTCTTGTTTTCTCTCCTCTTTTTCTCACTCTAATTTTCAATCTCGTCTACAATCCCCCTCTCCCTCTCCTCTCTCCCTCTTTTTTCTCTCTTTCCCTCACTATCTTTATCTTTCTAACTCTCTCCCCTTTTTTCAAAAAACAAAGAGAAATGGAAAAGGAAAAGTAGAAACATGAAATTTAACAAAAAAAATGTATCTTCTCACTGCAAATCTTGTCACCTCAAATTCATTTTCGTTATCGCTTGCATAAGTTTTGTTATGAAAGCTCAAAATGAAGTACCAATGTGAATTGTTTCGTTGCAATACAAAAATTTGCAAATTCAATGCTCATGTGAATTATTCCCACATAGTAAAAAAAATTTGTGCACTTTCCTGCAGGTTTTGAAGATCTATGCACATTTTTTAAGCATGGTGGGTATGAAAGCCCCCCAATTGTGATGTCTCACAATACCAACAACAACATCATCCCACTATGTCAGGTCGGCTACATGAAGCTTTTTTCTCCATTGTGTCATATTAAGAGTTAAATTCTCATTTAAATCTAATAAAGAAATGTCATTTCTAATAGTTTCTAACCAAGAATTTTTAGGTCTGCCTCTACATTTCTTAACATAAGTCAAATCTAATACATCTACTTTCCTAATCGCGTCATTGGAAGGCTGACGTTTTATGTGACTAAACCATCTAAGGAGACTCTCTAATCTCATCTTCCATTGGAGCTACTCCAACCTTTTCACGTATATGCTCATTTCGTATCCTATCTCTAAGAGTAAAGCCACTCATCCACCTAAGCATCCTCATCTCTGTAATACTTAACTTAATATTATGCTTCTCTTTTAATGGCCAACATTCTATACCATAAAGCATTGCAGGTCTAACCACCATCTTATAGAATTTTCCCTTAAGTTTGAGGGGGGCTTTTCTATCACACAACCCCGATGCATTCCTTCACTTCAACCATCCAACTTGAATTATACTAATAATATCCTCATCTATTTCACCATCACTCTGAATAATAAACCCAAGATATCGAAAATGTACTCTTATTAATGACTTGATCACCCAAGTCATGACTCCCACTAGATCTATTATTACTAAAATTACACTCCATGTATCCAGTTTTAGATCCACTCAAACGAAAGCCTTTAAACTCTAAGTTTGACCTCCATAATTCACGTTTTTTTTTCAACTCCGTCTCTAGTATTATCAACAAGAAGAATATCATCAGAAAAAAGCATACAACAGGGTAAAACCTCTTGCAAATGTCTAATGAGAACATCCATGACTAAAGCAAAAATATATGAGCTTAAGGCTAATCCTTGATGTAATTCAACTAAATAGGAAAAATACTTGGTCAAACCACATTGTGTTTGAACACAAGTAATAGCTCTTGCATACATATACTTAATAGCTTGAATATAAGCATTATTAACCCATTTCTTTTCTAGAACACTCCATAGCGCTTTTCTTGGAACTTTATCATATGCTTTCTCTAAAACATTAAATATCATATGCTTTCTTCATAGCACTTCTCACGATACCAATCATACATATTTATTAACCATGGGGGGAAATCTAGCACCGTCTACACAATAAAAATGTCAGGAGATTGTCTAAATTTTCCTTGAACGTCACCTAAAAAGGACAAAATTAAAATGACATTTTGACATAAACGCAGTGAAATAAAATATAAATACAAATTGAGAATGAATGAATGCATATATATATATATATATATATATATATATATGTATATATGTTAAATGCAATGCTTGGCATTTTGAACAAATGAAATTAAACACAAACAGAGGACATACAAAAGACTTTACAACTCACCAAAGAACACAAGCAAAACCACCTCACCACCTATAGAATTTTATCTACGATTCAAAGCACTCAGATTGCACAATGAACAAAACGAAATTAAGTGAATTGAACTGAACAACTCTCCTATTTATAGGAGAAAACTGATTCCTTCCATGACATAGATAAAATACAAAAGAATAAAGACAAAAGTATTATTTTTCATATACCTAAAAGATTCTATCTCGCCTTCTATGCCACTGAATCAACAACACATACATGTAAGTGGGCAAAAAGTGTTTTTTTTTTTTTTATGAAATTTCGTGTACCATTCAATGACGAATACTAAAGCAAACAATCAAAACTCAAATATTTTAAATCATGCATTCATCCCATCAAATTCAAATGCAACAAATCATATAGCGTGCCACCACCTTGAGAATCATGCTACTATCTCAAAAAACATACCACAATCTCAAGAAATGTGTCACTCCATCAAAAAGCATGTAACTACTCTGAGAGGTATGCCATAATTCTAAAAACATGGAAATGAAACATGATAACACATCAACAAAATTTATAAATGTACCACACAAATGCATAAAAAATGTATAGATGTACTACACAAATGTATCAAAAAATATAAAAGTACATCGTGCAAGCATAACAAAGAAAATGTAAAATGCAATGAAAAGTACGCTAATGCATCATGCAAGAATATCGAAGAACGTGCAAGCACACTTTGTAAGCATATCAAAAATCATATAATTGTGCAAATGTGTCACACAAATGCATAAAAAAAGTAAGTACGTTATACAAATGCAATAAAAAATAAATGACAAGGTGCATCATGCAAATGTATTGAAAAATAAGCAAGCACACTAAAATCACAATGCCCATATGTGTTATTATAAATATGTTAATATCAAAACTTAAATATCAAAATATCACACAGGCTAAAAATAAAATGAACCACACAAATGAAAAAGAAGCTCACAATACAAATTCAATAAAAAATGTGCAAGTGTCTCATGTATGTGCATTAAAAAATATGTAAGTGTGCTAAAATCAAAATGACCATATGTAATATTATAAATGACATAATATCCAAAATTGAAAATCAAAATATCAGGCAGGATAAAAATGAAATAAACTCAAATTCCTCTCTATTAGAAAAATGTGCAATTTCTATACAAAGCCTGTAATCATTTTAAATTTATAAACTTATAATTGTTTGCAAGTGCTCCGACGATCATGCTAAATATTCAAGCTTAATATTTGAAAATGCCACGCAAAATAAAACTAGAATGAATTCAAATTTATCATATATCAAAAATCTTGTAATCAATTTTGAAAAGTGAGTGATCATTTTGAAGTTCCACAAAATTTCTCTTTTAAAATTAAATTTGTCAGCATAAATGAACAATGTTATCGAGTAGCCTGCAATGTCTACAAGGTCGAGTCATAAGTTTCACATTTAGAGTCTAATCCCCTTCATAAGGATTGGAGCCGATAAAATTTATGCAATCCTGACAAGCATTTAAATAAAATTATGTGAATAACCAAATCCTTTATTAACAAGTGAACAAAGTTGATAATGTTTTAAAATAACTAAATGCAATCACCAAAATACACCCATTATTGGTACTATAAATAATCATAACTAGAGAGATCAACTTTCAAAGATTAAGTTCACATTTCTAGGTACAAATGATTAAAACAATAATTTTACTCTGATAATGACCGTGTTAAAAGAAAATCTCAACCAAAAGTGAATATAAATTTCAAAAAGCTCCCAAATTTCAATACTAATCATTCGAGGCTTAAATTCTAATAAACTTTTAAAAAAGTAATATTTGTGAAATGAAAAACCTAAAACACTTTAGTTCAACTGCAAAATGACACTATTAAAATATAGTTACACCAAAAACATGTAAGTTCGCAAACAGCTTTAAACTTTTGAATAACAAATCATAGGGAGCCCTTGATAGGGCACAGAGTCCCCTGTTAGCTAGTGTTGACTTAAAATTTCCCACTTATATAAACATCTGCTCTAGGATTAGAAGGTCTCCAAGACAACACAACCCGTTATTCCCAACAAAAAATCATTTGGTCATGTTAGGTCAACTATTTTCGCTGACTAAATAAACTAAGGTTCATATCCTGAGATGATAGAACACAAAAATCTTGATCAAATTCATCATTATTTCTCCTACATTCATTTCAAGATAAAGGTGGTGAAATTTCTCTCAATCATAGGCCAAATTTGCTACTACTATACATCAGCACTTGCTATCTTATTACTAGTCTAAATCAAAAGTTCATTCTCATCATCAGGAGTGGCATTTAACCATAAGATCTTACACCTATGAAAAATATGAAATCAAATTTTAAAGTTCTCTCGTAAAACGAGAGTGAATTTTCTAAATATTGTCTTATCTGCAATCTAATATGCTTCAAAAAATAAGTCAAACACAAGCTTTCTCATCAAAGCCAAGTAGGATGTTTCGGAGCCTACATATGTTAATGGAGGAAAAAAGATAAGTATAGTTGATGTAGAACTATATGCGTAATTGGAGATTTGCATAAAGATTTTAAGAGCAACTTTAGATTCTCGTTAAAGCGATTAAAACAACAACGTAAAACAATTAAGTAGTTACTTTCGCTTAGGCTAAACTACACAAGAGACTAAGCTAGATCAAAACACATAGGAAAACTAAAACGTTGCATGCGTAGTAGTTTCCAACTTAACCCTTGTTTAACAACGAGATCTAAAGCAAAGAAGTAACAAATCCTACGAGTACTAGTGGATGGCAATAAAGGGACACAATCTCTCGCTTTGAACAAATTCTCATGAAGAATTCGGAATTCAAAAGTAAAAGAATCAAGAAGGAGAAAGAATCACCTTCACGGAGAGACGTCGTAGAAATCCCACGTATCTTCCAATGATTGTTCCGTCCAAGGCTAGGTGAGTCCTTCTCGAAGAAACGTCGTGATGAGCAAGGTTAACTCACGTGCCGGATTTATCTTCCATCTCCAATCCAAGTAGGAGCTATGCCTTGAGAGGAGGGTAGAAAGAGGGGGGGGTGGGGGAGAGGTTGGCCGGCGGGTTGTGAGAGAGGGGGAGAGGCGGCTAGGTTAGGGAGGCTAGGTTAGGTGGAGTGTGATTTGAGTAAATCCCAAATCTGAAATTATGTTTTCAGATTTAATTAAAATTGGAGGGAAAAATCTTGAATTTTGAATTTCAAAGATCATACATTAACACCCTTAATGGGGCATTAAAGGAGAGAGGCCCATTAATGGGGGCCGGCGGCATAGAGAGAGGGGGAGAGGGGTTAGGGGAAAACAATTATGCGTTTCCTAATCCGCTCCGATGAATTAATGACGAAAATTTCAAATCCGCCCAAATTCAAATTTGAATTTGACACGTCATTGAAACTTTCCTAATTTGGCGTCGGGCAAATATGGAAACTTCCACAATGAATTTTCAAAATTTGAAAATTCGTAGGGAGGACGAGACGGGCCGGTAAAAGGTGGACGGGAGGGTGGTGGTGGCGGATAGGCCGGCGGCCAAAGTGGTGGCCGGCGGGATGAGGGGGGAAGGTGACGGGTTTCTTGGAGGAGGGGGAAAATTCGGGAGGTAAGTTAGGAGGCGACGATTTGTGGTAGTGGAGGAATAACCTGTGGTGAAAACGGAAGGTAAACGTAGAGGGAAGGTGGGGAAAACCAAGAACCACCGGTGGTGGTTGTTGGGTACGACGAGTGGCCTCTCCTAGGCTCCACCTAGTTATCAACCTCTCTCTCTCAAGCTTCTACAAAGAAAGCTCCAAGAAGACTCATGTAAGAAGAAATTGTAATATCATTCATTAACCATGAAAATACAAGAAGGAGGCTATATATAGCCCATTACAAAGTCATGAAAAATAAAAGACTAAAATACCCTCGGGGGGCTACAAAACTCAATCCCTCAAACAAGGGCAAAAAGGGAAAAGTGCAGAAATAAAAATACATCAAAATAAAATGACCAATCTAATAATCAGAAATACATCGGGCAGATCGTGGCCGTCAATCTACGACCACGTCGACGGTAGACTTTCCAACCGATGTCCCCATCATTCTCCCGGGGTGGGAGAAAACTCGACTCCGTCGAGTAAGAATCTCTCTCGTAAAGCTCCAAGGCGTCTGGGTCTATCCGCTGCAACTCCTCGCGGTCTATCCACGTATCCTCCGATTCAGGTTTTCCTCTCCACCTGATCAAGTACCTTATCCTTCCTCCTTCTTTTGTAGAGATAATGTCATCACTCAAAACTGTGTCCACTTTATCAACCATGGGTGGTTTGGGAATGGTAGGAAGGGGGGGCAAATTTGGGTTTTCCAATGGTGGGGTTATATCAGGCTGTTGCGAGAATGGGTTGGGTAGATTGAAATCAGGGTCTTCATAAGCCACTAGATCCTCAATGTTAAAGGTCGGGTTGACGTTGAAATCCTCGGGGAGGTCTACCACATATGCATTGTCATTAATTTTCCTTAATATTTTGAAGGGCCCAACACTCTTGGCGTGTAGTTTCTTAACGGTTCCTTGCGGGAACCGTTCTGGACGGATCCGCACCATCACGAAGTCACCTACTTTAAAAGTTTTAAATCGTCGTTTTAAATCAGCATATAACTTGTAATCTTTGTTGCTCTTTTCAATATTTTGTGCAATTTCCTTATGCAGTTCATGCAGATGTGATGCAAATGCAGATGCAGATGCAGACTCAGAAATTTTATACCTAGAACTCATAGGAATCAAATCTAAAGGTTGTCTAGGCTTAAACCCGTATACAATCTCAGAAGGACTTAGACCCGTGGTTCGGTTGACAGAATTATTGTACGCAAATTCAGCAGTAGGTAGGATAGTGTCCCAGTCTCTAATATGATTCCCAACCAAAGAACGCAGTAAATTCCCTAAACTTCTGTTAACTACTTCTGTCTGACCATCCGTCTGTGGGTGAAAGGCAGTGGAGAATTGTAGCTTAGTACCCATCTTCATCCACAGGGTTTTCCAGAAGTAACTTGTGAATTTAACATCTCGATCCGATACAATGGTTTTGGGCAAACCACGCAAGCGGACGACCTCATTAAAATAAAGCTTGGCAATGTGAGAGGCATCAGATGTTTTGGAACAGGGGAGGAAATGAGCCATTTTAGAAAATCGATCTACAACCACGCATATGGCATCATTTCTTCGCAGTGTCTTTGGCAGGCCTAAAATAAAATCCATACTGACGTCCTGCCAATGACAACTAGGCACGGGTAACGGAGTGTAAAACCCAGTGTTCTACTTACGTTGCTTGGCCAATTGACACGTGTGACACCTAGCAACCATTCTACCAACATCCCTCTTAAGGCTTGGCCAAAAGAAATGGTACTCAACAGCCTCAATCGTCTTATCTCTACCAAAATGTCCAGCGAGGCCCCCAGCGTGAAGTTCCCACACAAGAAATTCCCTAAGAGAAGTGCGAGGTATACAAAGCTTTTGGGCTTTGAAAAGGTAACCATCATCCAAGAGGAAATCGTCCACGAGGCGGGTGCTGCTCGTGGACAGGGAAGAGTAAATTTCTTTGAAGTCTGGGCACTCAAGGTAATCCATCTTCATCTGATCAAAACCCACGACTTCCGCTCTCAACTCAAGAGTAGTCATCATCCGACGGCTGAGAGCGTCAGCAGCCTTATTCTCGACCCCTGCCATGTGTCTAAGAGTGTACATGTACTCCTGGAGAAATTCCACCCATCGGCCATGTCGGGCATTAAGTTTCTTTTGAGAATTGATGTATCTCAAAGCCTCGTGATCCGAAAAGATGACGAACTCTTGCGGGAGCAAGTAATGCCGCCAGTAGCGAAGGGATTGGATCACGGCGTAGAATTCCTTATCGTACGTGGAGTAACGTTGTCTAATATCATTCAGTTTCTCGCTGAAATAGGCTACCGGGTGACCCTCCTGGGAGAGGACTCCTCCAATTCCGACCCCCGAAGCATCGCAGGTCACTTCGAAGACTTTAGAGAAGTCAGGAAGTCTCATCACTGGGGCTTCCACCATTCGTTTCTTAATCTCATCGAATGCTCTGGTGGCAGCCGGGGTCCAATGAAAATCACCCTTCTTAAGACAATCAGTGATAGGAGATACTATGGTGCTGAAATTTCGGATGAATCTCCTATAGAAGGTAGCTAACCCGTGGAAGCTGCGAACTTCCCGGATGTTCTGAGGGACGGGCCAGTCAACTATGGCTCTAACCTTCTCGGGGTCGGCAGAAACACCTTGTGCAGATACAATAAAGCCTAGAAAGATGACTTGGTCTACGAGGAAAGTACATTTCTTAGGATTGGCATAAAGTTGTTCTTTTCTCAAGACATCACAAACTTGCCTAAGGTGGTCAAGGTGCTGATCAACGGAATGGCTATAGATAAGAATGTCATCAAAATAGACGACAACAAACTTACCCATAAAGGGGCGCAACACCTGATTCATCACCCTCATAAAAGTGCTAGGGGCATTACTCAGTCCAAAGGGCATGACTAACCACTCATAAAGGCCATCTTTCGTTTTGAACGCGGTTTTCCACTCATCACCGGGTCGGATCCGGATCTGGTGGTATCCACTCTTAAGATCAATTTTGGAGAATAACATTGCACCCGTCATCATATCGAGCATGTCATCGAGCCTCGGAATAGGGAATCGATATTTGACGGTGATCTTGTTAATAGCACGGCTATCAACACACATTCTCCAAGTTCCGTCCTTCTTAGGTGTGAGAAGGATCGGCACCGCACAGGGACTAAGACTCTCCTTAATGAAACCTCGCTGCAGTAATTCGTCAACCTGCTTCTTAAGCTCGGCATGTTCCGAGGGGTTCATGCGGTAGTGGGGCAGGTTAGGTAGGGAGGCTCCAGGGACGAAGTCTATAGCATGCTGAATGTCTCTAAGCGGTGGTAATTGATCTGGGAGATCATCGGGAAAGACATCAGCATACTGTCCTAAAATTGGCTGTACCTCCTCAGGAATGGGCTCGTCAGATTCAGTGGAAATCTCACGGCCAACTAAGGCAAACAGAGGAGCGCCTTGGGAAACTTCACTAATCAGAACCTTGGCGGTGACAAGGTTCATCCCCTTTTTGGGTTTGGTTGGGTTGGATTTCGTGGTATCCGTAACTCGGGGTTGTGATGGCAAGAGCTTAATCTTTTTGCCCACATGTTCAAACACGCAGGTGTTCGAACGACCATAAATGTGGACATCGTTATCGTAGATCCAGGGGCGACCTAGCAAAATTTGTCCAACATTCATGGTCAACACATCGCACCAGACATTCTCCTTATAAGTGACAAAGGAGATGGGTACGTGGCTTTGTTCCTTCACCTCCAAGGCGTTGGAGTTGACCCACGATACCTTATACGGGTTGGGGTGAGGAACGGCAGACAGACCTAATTGCGATACCATGCTGGAGGAAACAGCATTAATGCAACTACCACTATCCACTATGACTTTACAGTTTTTGTCTTTGATTTTGGTGTAGGTATGGAAAATTGTGGCCCTACGCCAGTCATCAGTGGGTGTCGGGTGGGATAGAGCACATCTAACCACGCAGATGGGAGAGGTATCCGACTGTCGAAGGCAACTGAGGACCGTGGTGTCGTCGTCCTCTTCGAAGTATTCGCCTTCTTCCTCAACTTGGTGGACCTGATCAACCTCGGGCTCGAGATCGTCCTCAGTTACTTCCTCAACAATCGAAACCTTATAAGGACTGGAGCACTGAGAAGCGATATGCCCATACCCCTGGCATCGAAAGCATTTGGTCCCGGGACTGGACCGAGGGGCATCCGTGGTGGGAGGCTTACTTCTAGAATCAGATCTAGGTGCAGGTGGACCCGTGGGTGGTCGGGTCGTGCTCCCCGGAGTAGGTCGTGAAACAGGAGGGTGCGAGGTGGAACTACCGGCTGGTCTATACGAAGGTCTAGAGTCATGAGATCGACTCGGATGCTGAGAACGGGATTCCTCTAGATCAAGCACTAGGCTGTAGGCGTTCTCCAGAGTAGTGATGTTCCGGGCAAAAAGTTCGTTGCGTAAATCTTCCAGCAGTCCGGTACGAAACAACGACAAAATTTGCGCGGGGGTGGTTGAAGTCTCCCCTTTGCAACGAATCAGGTAATCATCGAAGGATGCAATGTAATCCTTAACGGGTTTGCTTCCTTGGGTAAGTCGGTTCCACCTGTCAAGGAGTCTAGGGAAGTACGAAGGAGGTAGGTACTTCTGCTTAAGTTCATGTTTCATGGACGCCCAATCAGTAATGGGGTATTCGTTGCGGGACTCCCTAAGACTTTCTAAGTTCGACCAGAATTGGCTAGCCCTTCCAATAAGCTTCATCTCCGCGAACCTAACCTTTCTGGCTTCAGAAATGTTATACCACTTGAAGAAGCTATCCATACCTTTGATCCAATCAAGGAAGAGTTGGGGATCTAAGGTGCCATCGAAAGTGGGAGCTTCTACCTTGATATTCTTCATCAAGTGTATGTCGGGGTCATGGTTGGTGTCGTGTATGTAATGAGGATTTCGATAAGGGGCATGTGGGGGCCCATCATCTTGAAAAGTTTCATCCCCATACATGGAAGGTGGCCTAGAAGGTGTGTAGAGGGGTGCTTGGTTCCTTCCTCGTTCTAGGTTATCGAACCTATCAGTTGTCTGTCGTCGAAGCTCCGCAAGGTCAGACTGGTTTTCCTTAAGTTGCTGACTAATCGCGCCCATTTGACCTACCAACAGGTCTAAAGTTATGCTAAGTTGCTCCGGGTCCATTTCTAAACACTATGGGGGACTTAGAGGGTTTTCTAGGAAGTGGACAGCAACCTACAGCAGGGAAAAACACTCTATCGGGACTCTAAATGGTGCTGGAAACTCTTGGACAGCAAATTACAAAGAAGGGTTAAAGTCCTAAATGCAAATGCTGAAGTGGGGAAGTGATTGACAACACTTAGGCACCTAAACGGTGAACCTACAGCACACTATATGTTGCAGGAAACAATGTGGACAGCCACTAAACAAAGTGCAAAGTGATTCCTAGACAACTAGACGAGTTAATACTAAGAGGGCAGCAAATATAATGCAAAACCAACACGTATTGCTTACTAAATGCATGCAGAATTTTCTGGACAGCAAATGTAAGTGTCGATTAAAATGTTTTTATAGATGTTATGCATGCCAAAATAGTTATGCAAGCCTAATTAATAGCCTAGGATGAATTCTAGCAAAAGTATCGCATGCTAGCCATGCTCTGATACCAAGATGATGTAGAACTATATGCGTAATTGGAGATTTGCACAAAGATTTTAAGAGCAACTTTAGATTCTCGTTAAAGCGATTAAAACAACAACGTAAAACAATTAAGTAGTTACTTTCGCTTAGGCTAAACTACACAAGAGACTAAGCTAGATCAAAACACATAGGAAAACTAAAACGTTGCATGCGAAGTAGTTTCCAACTTAACCCTTGTTTAACAACGAGATCTAAAGCAAAGAAGTAACAAATCCTACGAGTACTAGTGGATGGCAATAAAGGGACACAATCTCTCGCTTTGAACAAATTCTCATGAAGAATTCGGAATTCAAAAGTAAAAGAATCAAGAAGGAGAAAGAATCACCTTCACGGAGAGACGTCGTAGAAATCCCACGTATCTTCCAATGATTGTTCCGTCCAAGGCTAGGTGAGTCCTTCTCGAAGAAACGTCGTGATGAGCAAGGTTAACTCACGTGCCGGATTTATCTTCCATCTCCAATCCAAGTAGGAGCTATGCCTTGAGAGGAGGGTAGAAAGAGAGGGGGGTGGGGGAGAGGTTGGCCAGCGGGTTGTGAGAGAGGGGGAGAGGCGGCTAGGTTAGGGAGGCTAGGTTAGGTGGAGTGTGATTTGAGTAAATCCCAAATCTGAAATTATGTTTCAGATTTAATTAAAATTGGAGGGAAAAATCTTGAATTTTGAATTTCAAAGATCATGCATTAACACCCTTAATGGGGCATTAAAGGAGAGAGGCCCATTAATGGGGCCGGCGGCATAGAGAGAGAGGGGAGAGGGGTTAGGGGAAAACAATTATGCGTTTCCTAATCCGCTCCGATGAATTAATGACGAAAATTTCAAATCCGCCCAAATTCAAATTTGAATTTGACACGTCATTGAAACTTTCCTAATTTGGCGTCGGGCAAATATGGAAACTTCCACAATGAATTTTCAAAATTTGAAAATTCGTAGGGAGGACGAGACGGGCCGGTAAAAGGTGGACGGGAGGGTGGTGGTGGCGGATAGGCCGGCGGCCAAAGTGGTGGCCGGCGGGATGAGGGGGGAAGGTGACGGGTTTCTTGGAGGAGGGGGAAAATTCGGGAGGTAAGTTAGGAGGCGACGATTTGTGGTAGTGGAGGAATAACCTGTGGTGGAAACGGAAGGTAAACGTAGAGGGAAGGTGGGGAAAACCAAGAACCAGCGGTGGTGGTTGTTGGGTACGACGGGTGGCCTCTCCTAGGCTCCACCTAGTTATCAACCTCTCTCTCTCTCAAGCTTCTACAAAGAAAGCTCCAAGAAGACTCATGTAAGAAGAAATTGTAATATCATTCATTAACCATGAAAATACAAGAAGGAGGCTATATATAGCCCATTACAAAGTCATGAAAAATAAAAGACTAAAATACCCTCGGGGGGCTACAAGACTCAATCCCTCAAACAAGGGCAAAAAGGGAAAAGTGCAGAAATAAAAATACATCAAAATAAAATGACCAATCTAATAATCAGAAATACATCGGGCAGATCGTGACCGTCGATCTACGACCACGTCGACGGTAGACTTTCCAACCGATGTCCCCATCAATAGTAATAACTTTAAATGATTTGAAAATAAATAAATAGATTTTTTCTTTAAATAAGGATTGACTATGTTCATTCCTGAGATAAATTTAATATTCTGTCTTCAAATTATTATATATATTTTTTCTTAAGCTATTTAAATTATCTTAAAAACTTATGCATTTACATTTCTTAAAATTATAACTATATTAAAAATATTTCATAAGATTATGCACATTAAACAAGATTACAAGATAAATATGTGATATCTTAAATTGATCTTTACGGAAAAAAAAAAAATATTTATTTATAATACTAATGTTTGACTAATATGGACTTCAAAACTTGTCACTTTATATTTGGCAAGAAAGTTACTCTTCATTTATTGCGAAGTTACAGGTTTTATATTCATATAAAGAATGTAAAGAGTGGCAAGGTAGTTGTGGACTTCGAAAATCTCTAATCGGCTCAGTGATATTCAAGCGATTCCAAGTTTAATTTTTAGAAAAATAATCGGTTCACTAGCTTAGTGTCAAGAAGGCTGATAAGGGTTAGGCTTTCAAATTTGCTAGCTAATAGTCTTCCTCACAAAATGTCAAAATAAGGTTATGTAGATCCTCACTCAAAACGCCTAATGGTTGAGTAAAACTTCCAAAACTTCTCCAGCTTAATACACCACAAGTAATGCAAAACAAAAAAAAAACTTACAAGAAATTCAAGAAACTTATGAACGGACCAAAGATATTAGCTTAAAAGAGTCTAAACTCCAAGTCCAAAATCCGTAAATCCTTTCATAGGCACACTCATTGCAAAACCATAATCGAAGTGTTTTCCAATAAATACATGCTTTCAACAATGAATCAAGTAAAATGAATTAAAGTATTCCCAATTGACAAATTCAGTTAACAAAATATCATAACCAAAATGGTTAATATTCACGATTAAATTGTTTTAAAATTCAAGAAAATATATTATGGGCTTTTCTTTCATTAATTATGTAATTAAAATGTAATCACAACTAAAGGAACTCAACTCAAATCATTCCCCCAAACAATAATCAATCATTTGACGGTCAGACTAGGACACTCATTCATCCCTCGAACCAATTTGTCATAACTCGAGAGGATAATTCTCATAATAAAAAAGCCCATAAATTCGGAGAAAATACATAATAAGCTATTCTCATAATGAAAGTACAATCAAACTAAAATCATAACCAGAGAAAACTCAATTCAAATATATTCCCCAAAGCTCCAAATATATATATATATATATATATATATATATATATATATAAACACTTAAAAGTTAAACAATAATCAGCCTATTTACACTCAGAGCAGCCAACCATCTATCATTTTGCACCAATTTGTCAAGAGTGACATATTTAAGTTTTCCTAAAGCCCACAAAAGTCCAATATCATATCAAATTTATTCATATTATTACACTTAAAAATCCAAAGCCAATAAGGATGTTTTCAGTGCTCTCTGACGAAGTGCATAGTTTAATGGGCATCAATATATTAAAATTATAACCTAAGCCCAAATATTCCACAATAGTTAAATATATGATTCATTGTTGATGTTCATATATGTCACACAATCAACACAACCGAATATAATGAAAACTGTTAAAAATCCCAACTGTCCCTTGACACTTAATCCCACGGCCAATATGGGAATTCGTGGGAGGCTCACTTGGATCACGCCAATCTTTGTTAAATATTAGTCGTCCCTTGACACTTGATCTCACGGCCAAGATAGGAATCCGTGAGAGGCTTACCTAGATCATGCCAATTCCTTTCTATATTTGGGCGATTGATTTAGGAAAGATTATATTAAGGCAAATATGCATGATTTTGTAGTTATTTATTTCTTTATTAAGACATCTTGTATAGATCTATAAATAGTGATAATTTTGTATAATAAAATTAAGTTTTTTCCCTCTCAAATTCTCTAAATTTAACATGGTATCAGAGCATTCATTGCATTGGCCGGAATTCTGAGTTTTTTAACTACCGGACTTTCTGAAGGAAAGGTCGGGCCTTCCCTTCAGAAACGAAAGGGAGTGAGTTATTGTTTGTTCGTTCATACATACGTCGAACCGAGAGGAGGGAGAGTGCTTCATCCCGCGGTCACTGCGTTCGATCGAGAAAGAAAAACATCTTGTGAACCCCTCTTTTGTGCGTGAGACCGAATGGGACGAGAGAGGTGTTGGGCCAAACCAAGCGGGATCGTGTGTCCTTGAAGCTTGCCTCATGAGGAAGCCTTCTCTCGCATGCGTTTGGGGCGGAACCGAGAGGAGCCAAGAAAAAGCTTGTGTCTGGATGAGAGACCATGCGACTACATGGGATGAGAGACCATGCATATGGACAGTTTTTGTCTCGCCCACTAAATTTCTCATGTCCTCATCTGCTTCAAATCCTGTCGACATTCATGATGCCACAGGTTCCCACCATCGACCTTCATTGTTGGAATTATGAGGAATAAAAATTCCCACCACCAGCCTTAATTGTCGAAATTCTGAGGAATATTGTTCTTTCCATCGGCCTTCATTGTCAGAATTCTAAGGAATACAAGTTCCCACCACCAGCCTTCATTACTAGAATTCTGAAGAGAACAGGTTCCCACCACCGACATTCATTGCCAAAATTTTGAGGATAACAGTTCCCACCACCAGCCTTCATTGCTGGAATTCTGAGAAATACAAATTCCCACCACCAGCCTTCATTGCTAGAATTTTGAGGAATATTGATCCTTCCACCAACCTTCATTATTGGAATTCTAAGGAATACTAGTCTGCTTTCTTTCTGCATCGAAGACCGAGGAGAGATCGAGCAGAAGGGCTCCTCTTATTTGGGAAGGATTATTTTAAGGCAATTATGGATGATTTTGTAGTTATTTGTTTCTTTATTAAGACTTCTTGTATAGATCTATAAATAGGGATAATTTTGTATAATAAAATTAAGCATTTTCCCTCTCCAATTCTCTGAATTTAACAAAAATGACAGCCAATTGATGTGATGCATGCAAAACTACTTCAAAACACATCAACCTCAATCAAATAAGCTTAAATGTTGCACACTCCTGAAGTGGATTGTGCTAACACATCCAAAATATCAAGATTATCTAAGAAAGACCCTCGCAATAGATTCAATCGAATGCGAAGAGAATGACAAACAACGAGCAAGCATCACGCTAAAGTTATTTGAACATTGCCTATTCACAAAAATGATTATGCTGACACCCCTAGAATATTGAAATCATCAAAGAAACACTCACACTCAACTCGACCAAGCACGATCAAAATGGCAAATGACGGATGCGAATTCGCGAATAAACCAATCAATCATCAACCATTTTTCAAAATGGATCGCATCAACATCTATGAAATTATGAAAAATACCTATAAATAATCCTTCATAATGCCAAACAATCACATGATGAAAAAAATATACTACAGGGGCGACATTGTGCAAATGTCGCTCGAATACTACCCATTCACAAAACAAACTATGCCGACACATTTGGAATTTTAGAATTATCTAGAAAGGGCACCAATATTACCTTGGTTGTCACTCAAGTGGAAAACACAAAATTCTCTAATGCACGAGGTAACAACAAAAATTTTGAGACACGCAAATATGAGAAATTGCACGAAAGAGACAATTTTTTTACTTTATTTTTTATTATTTTAAATTTATTTTAAATCAAAATAAAAAATTTAAATCACATGTTGCAAATTTTGGTGTTGATTGGGCCTTGTACACATCATCCCATCGCACCTCTGCCTTATACTCAGCCATGTCGCCATCCCTTCGTTCTCTAATATATATACATGCCCACAAATTCCCCAATGACTAAAAAAAGCCCTTCAATAATAAATCATATGATGCACTTGATAGAACATAAAATCTTCTATTAACTAAGATCAACTTAAATTGCATACCCTTCTGACAAGCATCCATAGTAAATATATATAATTCTCTTGGATAATGTAACTCACAACTCTCAACAAGGATCCTTCGATTAAGTTAGGTCAACTACATCCTCTGATTAAGTAGACTTGAGACCATAACAATCTATGATAATTGAACTATGAGATCTTGATCGAGTTCATCATTATTCCACCCATCATCAAATTTAGGTTTAAGTGATACTTTATAATAATATAATCCTATATAAAAGTGCTTCTATTATATGTTAAACATCTAGCTTCTAACATTTAGCCTTAATTGAAGTTTTCTCTCATCGACGGGAGGGATAATTAATTATAGGTGCAAGTGATTATGAGAAATCTAGAACCATGTCTTAAAGCCATCACAAAAAGAGGTGAAATCTCTCTAATGGATATCAACTGCAATCTAATATGACTTTTAAAATTTTAACCTGAAATATCATAATTCTCTCAATAGAGCCAAGGCACGAATTTTTGGATCCCACAACCAAGAGCCATAAGGTACACTTAAAAGGTCATGAAACCCTTTGTTAACTAAAATCAACTTAAAATTGGTCCCTTCCACAAGCTTTAACCAAAGCTTACAAGGTCTCATTAGATGATGCAACTCATGGTTGCTCATAATGATCCTTTGGTCAGATTGGGTCAATTATGTTTGCTACTTTGGTCAAGTAAAGTCCATGAGAACTTGAGAGGATAGAATCATGTAATCTTGATTAGGTTCATCGTCATTCCCCCCACCATCTACTCTAAGCATATAGTGGTATGTCTTTTCCCTAATCAAATTGCTGCTGCTACAACAATGCTTTGTAAAGCCTCTTGACTACCCTTAATCAAATTTTTTTCTCTCATAATTGCACATATTAAAAACTTTCGAGCATATTATGAAGTTCTCGTAAGAAAGTGGAATCTCCAAGTAGTGTTTTATTTAAAAAAACAATTTATTTTCTAAAATGTTTATCCAAGAACCAATCAAGTATCATAAATTTAAATGGGAATTTTTTGAGTCCATAGAACCTTCCAAGGGAAGATTCTCCTTGCACCGGTATGATGCTTAAATCTTCATTTTAGTCACTCCCATCTTTCATTCTTTTATCTAAACTATTTTGTGATTGGTTTGTTAACATAATTGAGATCATGTCAAGTTTGTTGTATAATCATTTTTTATTTTTTTATAGTGTGGAACTTAATTGTTGTAGAATTTTATCTTTTGCTCTAAGAGTTCTTATGAAATTTCAATTTTTCGCACCTCCTATTATATGGCTTAGTGAGAATTCAATGTGCTTCTAAATTTGCATCAAATGAGACTAATCCTTGTAAAAATAAAAAATTGGAAAATTATGATTTTTTTTATGAATCACATCCTAGGTTTACATCAGTGACCCCTAGAGCTTAAGATATTCTGCATCACTTGATTCCCTATCCATGATCTTCTCCATATTCTCTTCAGCAGTAAATTCGGAAAAAGGGATGCAAATGTTCAGTCTAAGGAACTTAGCTAACTTTCACGGCTTTTCCTAAAAGTTAATAAAAATGATAAAGGTAAGAAAACATGTTATGCAGGCTGGGAGTGATGGATGAGGTTTTCCTAAGGTGTGGTAATTACACTCGTGAGAGGGAATTCTATGTAAACAAAAAAGAAGTGACAAAAAGGCCCTACTCAGATTGAGCACGCATGGTGTTTTGCTTAAATTATATCATGATCCTTCCAAGGATAGACATGGTGAGAAAATTACTAGCGTTGCACGGTTAAACATAACGAGAATAAATTTAATGGGTCTAAAAATCAAAAATCAAAATAAAATTAAATTGCAAGATTTTGAAACTTAAATTTTACAATTTGAACTTACCAAATTTGGACATCTGACTACAACTTGCTTTTCCAATAATGCTGCAGTGACAAGTGCCAAAACCTAAAATATAGAAGTCTTGTTTACCTTCAGATAGAAAGTTGAATTAACATGAACAACACAATGTCAACTGCTAAAGAATAACTATGATGTTTTTAAAATGAAACAGTACAAACTTGAACAAACCAAGTCTCCATTAAAAATTAATTTCAGAGTCTAAAAATGTAACCTAAAACCATAATAATACAGAGAAAATTCTTGACAAAGGAAATTTGATAGATTTTCACTATCATGAAATAATGAGAATCTAACGCAAGATAGTCAGGGGAGGCATTACACTTTCAAGAGATAGAGCTCGACAAACTGCTGCAACGGTCCAAATTGAGAAGGCAAAAGCTTCTTCAGCAGCTGCTAATCTCGAGCTGAGCTGGTTGGAGGATTTCATATTATGAATTAAATGCTCTGCAGAAATGCATAGTATAAAAAATAGGCAATATGAAATGAAGCATCTTACCTCATTAAATTCAGGATGACCAGGTTTATCAAAGTCATAATTGCTATCCAATTCCAAAGAAGATGCATCTGGACGACTATACTTAATTGGTTGCAAATACTCCAACGGGTGAAAAATTATTTCCTTGCCACGGGCGGGTATTGGAAGGGCATGATAACCACATACAATTTGCAGGGGTTCATTATTATTTGCCTGGTACCCAAAAAAAAAAAGAGCACTGACATATACGGTAAAAAAATGACAAAGGAACTAGCAAAACCAGAAAATCATACATAGAAAGTAAGGGTACCTTAGCCCATTGAATTACTTTCATATCAGCAGCATTCGCTTCAAGCTTTGAGCTAAATTCGTCCTCATCATCTTCTGATCCCACACCTCTAACTGAACTGTCCAAAAGAATTTAAGTGTATTCAAATAAGCAATTAATGACACAAAATTCACACAAGAAAAGTAATAAGATGTGTGTATCCATAAGGAACACAAACAAACTTGCACGAAGAAGTTCTAATGTTATCAGACCACACAAGAAATATCTGACGTCATTTTTAATGAATTATAATACTGCTCTCCTACACGACGGCTGCATTCTGTCTCTCCTAATTTTGTTAAATCAAATATGAAAATTTTCAAACATTTTTACAATATGCTTTCTCAACCAACTATGTCTAGTCATGTTACATCCGTGCCCTGTGCTTAGCTAAGCTTTCATGATGTAGGATCAAGGTAGAAGCACAAGCAGAACAGAGAAAATCAATGGAACAGTGCAAGCTTCGCAAGCTGCAGAGCTTAATTCGTATATTTGGGAATATCAAGCATGTCCAAAACTTACAACCAAAACAATTATAAGGTCACACGCCTCTTACTAAAACTGTAATAACAACTAAAAAGCGATACCATGTACTAAGGTGTAAAAAGTAGTACTATCAGAGTAAGTGGAGAAATAACTGATGGGGACATCAGATTTCGACACGTGTACCATCGTCGACGGCGCAGATCGACGGCTTCGATCCAGAGCCTCTACTTTTGAGTTTATAGCTTATGTCATTTTGTTTTATTAGTTTTTTCGAGTTTGCCCCTGAGGGCATTGTTTGACTTATGTAGCCCCGAGGGCATTATTGTCTTTTCTTTTTTTTTTCATTTGGAGCCTCCATATATGAGGCATGATGCATTGTAATTTTTAGTTTTTGATGAAATGAAATTTATCCCCCTTTGTTCTCTTTGTGAGTGCATTTCCCTTTGATCTCTTAGTGAGTTCAAAGGGAGAACTAGATCTCTCCGTAAGTTCTAGACTTAATTCATGCTCGTAGTGTGAAGGTGAGAAGCGCAGAAATTTAAGGCGAGGAAATTCTCAGGTTTCTTCAAACAGGCCTTCCCCTTCATCCATTGCCGCCTCCATTGAGCCCAGCCAAGCCGACGGCCTCTCTGGCCATCCCGTCCTGGCCAAGCCGCTGGCCTCACTGGCCATCCCGACCCAGCAAAAGCCCTCCCGGCCGGCCCCAGCCAATTCTCCCTCCCGCCGGCCCAAAACCCCATCCAGCCACCGCCGGCCAATCCAGTTCACCGGCACCTCCATCCCTGCCGCCGCCCCTATTTTTTTTTCTTCTTTTCTGTTTTCAAATTCTGAAACGTTTGGGTTTCAATAGCCTTTAATGTTACCTAAATTACCTCCTTAACTTAAGCTACCAAATAAATTGGTTGGATTTGAAATTCAAATTCAAATTCAACCCAATTAAGTGCTTAAGTTAGGAAACCTTTCTTTTATCCAAAACTGAATTGCTAATTTCAGATTTTAATAAAATCTGAGATTAATTTTCGTGGACCCCACTTGCTTAATCCCCTCTTTCCCCCTTTCTCTCTCTTGGCCGGCCCCTCCTTGAGCTCTTCCCTCTCTCCTAATCACCCCATAAATTCCACAAATTCAGCCCCTAAATCCTCCCTATTAACCGCCCCCTCCTCCTCATGGATTTAATTTGATTTTCAAATTAAATCCCTCAAATTAAACCCACCAAAACCACTTCCTGCAGAAAATTCCTGCAGTTTTCTCCTTCCCCACCTTGGCCGAACCACCCCAACCCACCTCCTCTTGGCCGTTTCTCCTCCAACGCCTGAGTTGCCCCTCTCACCCACTTGAGAATATCTCGCGGCAACCTTTCTCCATCACCGACAAGGATGAATGGAGGAACCCAAATGGAATTTCGGGTTTGAGTACGACCGCAACGGAAGAGTCGACATTCTCCGTTCCCCCTTCTTTGACGTGGGATTCGACTTCGACGACACCCCGGAAGAGTATTTGGACCGGATCTTACCAACTCTCGTGGACTCTATAGACGATCACTTCTCCGTCTATACGTGGATCATCGAAGGCCGTCCATCCGCTCCTTCGAACCCGACTTCCAACCCGGCGACAAGTCCTCTCAAGGTCACCTGTCTACTAGTGGCGTCGCTAAGCCTGCTCACGGTTCTCTTCCGCTAACCTCCACCTCAAATTGAGTGACGGATCCTAAGCTGAAGGGTCTAAATTTTAAATTTGGGGCTTTGGTATTTTAGCTATTTGCAATACTTGATATTTTTTGATGTTATTTTGAAAAGCTTTCAAATCTCGTACTGTAATTTCTTGTTGTTATTTAATCATTCATATTTTAATCCTTGAACTTCAATTGATAACGCATAAAAGTTTTAGTGACAAGCTTGATTCAATATATTATTTAATTTCAAGTGCAATTCTCACGACATTTCATGATAGTTTCACATCAATAACTATAACGAACTAAAGCAATAAGATAACTTATCCTGCATGAGCAAGATAAAGGCTCGGTACTATAGTGCTCCGCATCATTCGCCACGGCTATGAAAATCATTGATTACTCCTGAATCAATGGTATCATCGTTGTCATCTGGTAGTGAGTACGGGTAAAGATCCGCCACATTAAAAAGTATGTGAAGTGTTGAACTCTGATGGTAGATCAATAACGTATGCATTGTTATTGATCTGGTGCTTAACTGTAAAAGGTCCAAACTTGTGGCGTCCAAGTTTAGAGTAGGTTCCCGGAGGTAACCGCTCCTTCCTCAAGCACACCAAAACTAAATCTCCCGTGTTAAAAACCTTCTCTCGGCGATGAAGATCGGCACTCCGTTTATAAGCCATATTGGACTCCTGCAGTTTAATACGCACCTTGGACAGCATTTCGGAAAATTGCTCAGCCATTGTCGCCGCCGCCTTGTTAGTGCACTTAGGAATCACTGCAACATCAACAATAGTATTGGGAGACTTAGTATAAACAATACTAAAAGGACATCTACCCGTCGAACGGTTCGGCATCGAGTTGAATGCAAACTCCGCTTGCCCCAAGACGTCGTCCCAAAGTTTAGGATTATCCTGTACCAAGCACCGCAGCAAATTGCCCAATGTACGATTCACCACCTCCGTTTGGCCATCAGTCTGCGGGTGATAAGAAGAGCTAAGTTGGATATTAGTGTTCATACGTTTCCATAGCTCTCGCCAGAAGTGACTTATAAATTTGACATCACGATCGGAAGTAAGTGATCGTGGAACACCATGCAACCGAACAATCTCTCTAAAAAATAGCTTAGCAATGTTGAGGGCGTCGAATGTCTTCTTGCATGGTATGAAATGAGCCATCTTCGAAAAACGGTCAACTACGACCATAATAGAGTCGTTACCTCGACGAGTACGAGGCAAGCCCAGGACAAAATCAACACTGAGATCCTCCCAGATGGAGTTGGGCATGGGTAGAGGAGTATAAAGGCCGGTGTTTTGCCCCCCACCCTTATAATTTTGACATACGGAGCAGCGCTCGACAAATCGAGCTACATCACGGCGTAAATGCGGCCAAAAAAATTTAGTTTGCAGTTAACTTACAGTGCTATCCCTCCCAGCATGAGCTCCGAGTATGCCTCCATGTACTTCTTTAATCACTTGTTGCCGCCAAGATGAATTAGGTATGCATAAAAGATTACCTTTAAAAAGAAATCCATGCCGAATGGAGAAGTCTTTCATCGGTTCTGCCTTCAAGCATTGTTGCCATGCTTCACCAAAATCGGTATCTCCTGCATATAAATCCTTCAGTGACTCAAGACCCACAAAATCTGTCTGCAATTGCGTAATTAACGCTGCCCGTCTGCTTAAGGCGTCCGCCACCCTATTTTGCGCTCCACTTTTATGCTTGAGTACAAATGTGAACTTTTGAAGGAACATTAGCCACCGAGCATGCATCCGGTTGATATCTTTTTGTGTGTTAATGTATTGCAAGGCCTTGTGATCGCTGCATAGAACGAAATCTTGTTGAAGCAGATACGGCTCCCATTGCTTCAAAGCTCTTACGACAGCATATAATTCTTGTTGGTATACAGACCATCTTTGGCGGGCAGAACTGAGTTTTTCGCTAAAAAACTCTATGGGTCTATTTTCTTGTGACAATACTACACCAATACCAATTGCCGATGCATCGGTTTCCACTGCGAATGGTTTGCCGAAGTCTGGTAAAGCAAGTACGGGAGCTGAGGTTAGGGCCTCTTTAATTTTCTCAAAGCTGCTAGTCTGCTCGTCACCCCAGTGAAAGGAACGGGATTTTAAAACCTCAGTTATAGGAGCGGTGATGCAGCTGAACCCTCGTATGAATCTCCTGTAAAAATTTTCCAAGCCGTGAAAGCTCCTAATATCTGTGAGTGATGCAGGAGTTGGCCATTCCCGAATCGCAGCAACTTTGCGGGGGTCGGCACTCATTCCTTCACCCGAAATGATGAATCCCAGAAAAGAAACATAAGCAACTGCGAAATCACACTTAGCCATATTTAAGAACAATTTGTGTTGTCTCAGATTTGTAAGGATGCTTTCTAAGTGGCTCAAGTGGTCTTCCATGGTACGGCTGTAAACCAATATGTCGTCGAAGTACGCCACACGATAGTATTTAAGAAACGGTTTCAACACTTCATTCATCAACCTCATGAAGGTGGATGGGGCGTTGCAAAGACCAAAAGGCATAACTCTCCACTCGTACAGGCCTTCACGCGTCTTAAACGCTGTCTTCCACTCGTCGCCGGGACGTAGTCGGATCTGGTGATACCCGTTGCGTAAGTCCAGTTTAGAAAATATTTTTGCGCCCGCTAATTTCTCTACCATTTCTTCCATCCGAGGCATAGGAAAACGAAATTTCACCGTGATTTTATTGATCTCCCTGCTGTCTACGCACATACTCCACGTGCCATCTTTCTTTGGAACCAATAGTGCCGGCACTGCACATGGGCTCAAACTGTGTTGTATCAATTGCTTGTCCAACAGCTCCTCGACGATTTGTTGTAGAACTGAGTGTTCCCCTGGACTGAGCCGATAATGTGACAAATTAGGCAGTGTCGCACCCGGTATAAAATCAATCTGATGCTGGATTTTCCTCAAGGGCAGTAACTCAGCAGGCAAACTATCAGTGCAAATATCAGTAAATCTGTTTAGCAAATCCTTCACCTCAGCTGGCCAGTCCTTGTTACTGATATTAGATGTAACTTCTTTCACTATAAGGGCCATCATACTAGTAGTTTCCCTCCAAGCATTCAGCAATGCCTTAGACGAAACAGCAAACAATGCATTGTTCTTCTTGAGTGTTGTACTCTCAGAACACGGGTTATGTGGTACCAGGCGTAGCCGTCTCCCTTTCCAATCCAGTGAGTACGTGTTAGCTCGGCAATCATATATAGCTCCCATATCATATTGCCATGGCCTGCCCAAAATAATATGGCACACATCCATATCCAGGACATCACATAAAACTTCGCTAACATAATGTTTCCCGATTGAGAAAGAAACTTTGCACAATTCGGTCACCGCCATGTCAACCCCTTTCTTGACCCAGCTGATTTTATAGGGGTTAGGATTTTTTGTAGTTTTGAGTTTCAAAGCTTGTACCACAGCACTTGAAACTACATTCTCGGTGCAGCCACTATCTATCAATAGGTCGCAGACTTTTCCACCGATTGTGCATTTAGTTTTAAATAAGGCATTCCGCTGTGAAGTACAAGGCTGCTTAGGAGCTAGCAGCAATTTTTCCAATACACAAATTAGAGACTCGCCTACATCAGCTTCCACATCCTCTTGGTGTTGTTCTTGCTCTGGATTATAATCACTTCCTTCCTCTTCCCCTTCACCATCAATCAACTGCAATTGCGGGCGTGAGGGGCACTCGTTGGACTTGTGTCCCATTTGGAAACATCGGAAGCACTTAACGCTAATGTTTTTTGCGTATGGATTATCCTTGACGATGGTCTTACCACGACCCACTGATCTGTCATCTGTACCACGCCCAAGTGCATTCGGAACCCCCGCGGTGCCAGGGGAAGTCGCCTGCAATTTTCCACCCGTAATCCATGCAGGTTCTGTAACTCTGTTATTACTATTAGACTGTTCCATCACTGGTGAATTCCTTTTGAAAGAATAACCCTTGTTATGTCTGAGCAACTGCATATCAATCTTTAGAGCATAATTAACAGCTTGTGATAGTGATCATATAGAATTCAGTTCCAATTTATCTTGGATGGCCTCCTTCAATCCTCCGATGTACCGTGCGACCAACTAGTTGGCTGTCTCGTTCAAGTTGTTCCTAGCACTCAAACGATAAAATTCTTCAGTATAATCATTGACAGAGCGGTTACCTTGGCGGCAATGTTGATACTGTTGATACAACATTTGTTTGTAATCGGTAGGAAGATAATGCCCGCGTAACATCTGCTTCATTCGCCGTCAACTCTTCATTGGTCCGCGCCCTTCCCTTCGCCTTGACTGTAAAACCTGCTGCCACCACGCACTGGCCCCGGCCTTGAGTCGACACGCCACATATCGCACTTGCTTGATTGGTTCAATCTCCATATATTCGAAGGTCTCAACTGACCTCTCCCAATCTAAATAATCTTCTATATGTAATTTTCCGTCAAAAAAGGGTATGTCCAGCTTGACCCGGAACTCACCGTGTGGACGAGTCATCACCCAGGGATGCCTCCGACGGTGGTTTGGTAATTCTTCACCCGAATCAGAGACGTCTGAATGTTGCGCTTCCATGGCCTCTGCATCCGAATCAGATGACTCCACCGCCGCCATCACACACCGTGGACCGTGAATGTTCCTCTGCCACAATCGATCAGCCTCGTCACCACGCCGTGCCGCCGGAGCGTCTCTATTGGGAATCATCCGATCTAAGCGGATAGTGATCTCCCTGAGCTCTTGGCGAATCTCCTCATAAAATCGATTTACCTCCATTTCCAACTCTTCTGTCCGACGACCCAATCCTCGGTGCGCCGCCCATAGAGCTTCCAGGCTGTTGTCGCCACCGGGAGCCACCCGCCTGCTGCCTTCGGCCATCTAGCTCTGATACCAATACTGATGTAGGATCAAGGTAGAAGCACAAGCAGAACAGAGAAAATCAATGGAACAGTGCAAGCTTCGCAAGCTGCAGAGCTTAATTCGTATATTTGGGAATATCAAGCGTGTCCAAAACTTACAGCCAAAACAATTATAAGGCCACACGCCTCTTACTAAAACTGTAATAACAACTAAAAAGCGATACTATGTACTAAGGTATAAAAGTAGTACTATCAGAGTAAGTGGAGAAATAACTATAACGAGCTAAAGCAATAAGATAACTTATCCTGCATGAGCAAGATAAAGGCTTGGTACTATAGTGCTCCGCATCATTTCATCATTGATATTTTAGAATATTTACTTAATAGTATTGCAACATATCATCTACTATATAGAAATTTATTGTCCCCACAAAATAAACATCAGCCTTGGAAATATGAACTTCAACTTGTCATAACCGAAAATTTTTATCAAGGCAATTTGACATCAAACCATTTAATTATAGATTATGACTTATTTTAAAACTTTCACCAAATTTATTTCACTTACAAAATAAAAATAACCCACCGATTAACCCACCATTTAAGTCTTCGTTACTTATGTCCAAAAACATTATCCTGAAGACTGGTTGAACTTCATCCAATCGCTCAAAAGATTAATGTTGCAACTTGCTTTATAATATTTTCACATTAAACCGTTGTAAGGATACTATGCTCTAAATAATAAGCTCTATTAATGAAACTCATCCCTGCACAACGATGAAGTGATGACTAGACATCACAGAGAAACCCAACCATGATTTTACATTGATCCTACAATAACTGAATGGAAAACTGGAGACTGGATACAAAAAAAGAACAGCACAACACCTCCATGAATTTCAGTTAGAGCACCTATAATTATCGGTATGTCCATAGAGTTACTTGTTTCAAAAAATAAAAAAGGTATACACCAAATGGAACTTCAGATATAATCATCCTTTCCACTCTGGACACCAGGTGAAAAGTGTCAGACAAGATCATCAAAGCCCTCTAAAAGCGTTTGTTGACGAATATTTTTGCATCGAATCGACCCCGATCGAGCCCGACTAGACTTGATTGTACTCGATCAACCCAATCGATCGTTGTCGAGGCGAAATTGATCCAAATTAAGCCTCAATTTAATTAAATTCAATTCAATTTAATTAAATTAAATTCAGTTTGATTAAAATTAAATCAAATCAATCCGAACCGAACCATTTCGAGCGTCGTCGAGCCCAATTCGATGCAATTCGACGCGATTCGGCGCCGATCTGAGTTCAATTTCACAAAATTAACTCGATCGGACCCAAATCGATCCTAGTCGAGTTCAATTTGAACTCAATTTCAGCCCAAATCAGTCAATTTAGGCTAGATTGAGTCTCAAAATCAAAAATTGATACTTAGTGATCAAATTTTATCTCAGTTACCACCCAAATTTGTGTCCGATCATGTAGGGAATGTACTCAAGTGCAAATTCCCTCATTTATCACATAGAGAAAGCTGGATTGGGCGTTAAGGGCGGTGGACTTGCTTAGTGCATGCGCCCCTAAGAGCACGAAAGGTAGTGGGGAGCCTCATTCGGCTCCCCTGGTCTCGTCCGTCCCGAGCAAACGAGAAAGCAAAGAGCGAGAGAGGGCAATTTCCACGCCCAGGCCTCCGTTCCGCCCCTCCTCGCATGTGAAGCCTTCGTCCGACCCCATCCAAGGCTTCGGCCAAGTCATATATGGGGGTAGGCCAGCACAAGTAAAGGAGAAAAACCTGATGAGGTAAGCATATACTCTTAATTCTAGAAATTGAGAATTTGAACCCAACCTTGAATGAAAGAACAGCTTCAATTTTAAAAATTGGGAATCTGGATCCAACCTTAAATTGGAAAGCTGAAATGGTGCAAAAGCTTATAGTCATCATATGACTTGTTTAAAAATGTTGAACAGTTGGAAAGATGGAGAGTAATGCTATGCACTTCTTATGTTCAGTATGGCATTTCAATGTGTGTTATAACCATGTTAGTAATATTAAGCATTTCTTGATTTTTAACAATATTATTATTATTTCTTATACATTGCTGGTGTATTTCATTGAGTCATAACTCATTAATAATGGTTGTACAACAGGTAAGCTATGATGCACCGACACTTCTCCTTAAAGAGGCGTGCAGTGTCCGACATGACACACCGAAAACGTGTCCGATTAAAAAATATTAAATACAAATTGGACACGCGTGTCCGACACGTGTATCTTAAATATTTTATAAATTTTTTTAAATATAATTTCTTGTATTTTGTGGGATTTAAACTAAATTCCTTATTTCCTATCCACAACACCAAATCAACATCCGCACTTAATTCTCAATCATCGAATATTCTCATTTTCATTTCTTTTTGGCTGTGAAGATATTTTCATCTCCTCACTCGGTGACTGATAAATGTCATCGACGTCTGACTCTCAACGCCTAAAATATTAATTGTTGCTTTTTGAAACTTACCAAAAAATAGCTAATATACATGCTCGGTACCGCTAGGTATCGCTAGGTACATGCTCGGTACCGCTAGATATCGCTAGGTACCGCTCAGTACATGCTCGGTACTGCTCAGTACATGCTCAGTATCTTTTCATACAAATAACTTACGAACTTTAAAAACAAGCAGAACTTCAAGTATCATCATCTTCCTGTTGTGAGAGAAATTAGAGCACATACTCATTTATTCACTCAATGAAGAGGAATAAAATAACTCCACAAAGAGCTGAAGATTTAGTTTATGTGCATACAAGTCTTCGTCTTCTATCAAGTAAAACCCCACTTTATATGACATGTGATAACAAGATGTGGGATGTTGCTAGAGATGAGTTCGAGTGCCTTGATGATATGGGATTATTGGAGGTTGCAAATCTTTCTCTAAATGAACCAGAGTTGGAAGCAATGATATTCAATGATGATGATATTGAAGGCCAAAGATCAACCTCTGAATCTAATTCTATCATTCCGTCTATTGAGTAGTTTGAACCTTCATATTGTACTAAATAGTTTTTTGCTTATATTTTTGTGGTTGTACTAGACATTTTGTACTAAACATCTTTGTGTTATAAGCTAAACAAATTATCATGAAATTGATTTATTATTGCTTGTCATTTTTAAGATATTGTCACCTTAATTTCTATATATTATATTAAAAAATTATTATGTCGTGTCCACGCCACACCCGTGTCCTATATTTTAAAAAATTGTTGTGTCCCGTGTCCGTGTCGTGTCTATGTCGACGTGTCCGTGTCGGTGCATCATAGAAGGTAAGTGAAAGGAGTCTGTAAGGCATTAAAAGGGTGACTATTCTTTTTGGGTGTACATATGTTTTGGGTGTACAAAGAAATCTAAAAGAAGATCTGAATGATAACTATGCAGACTTTTGGGTATGTAAGAAAAATTTTAAAGGTTTTTTAGTAAGCTCTATATTTCATTTGAAATGTACATTTCTGTTAAGATATAATATTTATGCTTCCTATTATGAACATTTTGAAGTGTTATGATTAGTGAGATTAGGATAGTTTTGACTACTTTTTACTTATCCAATTCTATTATCAGCATTTCAGAATGGGGTAAGGAGACGGTCTATTTAAATTCTCCTTCTCTGTTACACTCTAGACTATTGTAGGGGTTAAAATGGGGTGTGACATAATTTAGCATCACTAGTACAAAATATATCACCTGTAGATGGACTCCAAACTTTGTACACGTTCTAATTGGCATCTGATAGAATGATAAATTGTTGAATTCGCCTCTGGTGAAGCTTGTCCATTTTCGAAAGCTCCATTCACTATTTCAAAACTGTCAGAACGATATCCAGAATTTTCTGAGGTCAAGTCATCCAAACATTGCCAAGACCTTCTGGACTCCTTATCCAACTCCCTTGCATGACTTGTGTCCGAAACTTCACTAAAGGAAGCACTTGCTGGAGAATGGAAACCTGATTGACAGAATAACATTGGTGCAGCCTCCCTCTCAGATATTATAGAAGCTGAAGATGAGGTAAGCCCTGCTACACTGTCAACTGGTATTGCAAATCCCGTCAAACCGTTCAAGGATTCCCTGCCAAGGTAATCACAATCCTCATCAACACTTTCATGCTCTGCAATTACTGGAGGAACAGGTTCAATAAGATTCATGTCGCTGACATATTGAGTTATCCTGTCCAAGCGCTCTTGTGAAACTATGCTGCACATAACAGAAACCTGCTATCAATATAAGGTCACAAATTATAAGCATTGAAATGGAACATGTTAAAACTCTGTCAGAACTAACACATTACAACATTTATTTATTTAAAAAAAAAAAGAAGAAGAAACAAGTGTTTAACGACAAAAGAAGCAAACCTGTTTAACATCTCATAGTGCAGTTCAAAAAATGGAACTCGCGTAAGTATGCAATAACAACGTGGTGCAGCTACCAAAAAGCGGCTTGGCTTGTAAGAAGCGATAACTGGTGAGACAGCACCTAAAATACCTGGGGCCCTCTGAACTATCTCTTGAACATGTAGGCATACACCATATAATGTTGAATTATCTGAAACCTGGTTAAACATGAAAAATATTTAGTAAAGATGTACCATAATAAGCATATCCTGATTACCACAGAAACATCTAACAAACGCAAAGACTTCTTAATGATCAATTTATTGATGTTAATATCAGTGATGAAAGCACCAGTAGTCAGAATTCTGGCAACAGGTGTTTATCCTGAAACAAACTTCATAAACACTCAAATTTCAAGATTTTATCCGCAATTAAAAAAGAAGAATGGATTACGCCTTAGAGCAAGTCAGTTAACTCGACAGAGTTAAGCATACCAAAACTTTAAGTTGGATTATAGTATGGTGAGAGATAAAAACATTGCAAAAGATCCCCTGGAAAGAAAATAATATTAATAAATAAGCTTATCCTTAGTCCAATGAGCAGTAAACAAAATTAATAGAAATTACTTAGTAGTTTGTGACGAGTGGAAAATGATACCAGGAGATCAAGGCATTCATGGTTTAAAAGGTATAAGAAAAATGGTATAACCATAGATGCATGAGAAATTAATGTGTAAATAATCATTTATTAAACAAGGAAAATTCCTAAACCAGAACTTCATATCGTAGTACAATCACGGCTAGGCACAAGAAAAAATCACATTAAAAAGAAGAATGATAGAAAAAGAATGCTTAGTGCATATGTATCATTTGATAGAAATTTTGATATTATATGGCTTTATATAAGTTTTTTGGTTTGAGATGTTAGCATCCCGATCACAACAAAGAATAATTATTAAGTTTTATATAATAAACAAAAAAGTGAAGTGCCTCTGATGGAAACGTGCACAATTCTTTTACATGGTTCTCTGAAGAAGGTGCTGGAAGTTCTCCAAATAAAATAAGCATAAGCCAAACAACGGAAAAATTAAAACAAAATGAAGATGATGCTTAATGTGACGAGAAGAGACCAAGGATCTAAACCAGTAATAAATAATCTAATGTTCAAAAGGTGCAAAAGAACTGTATATTTCCAGAAAAGAGTAAGTTTTATGGTATTTTGGAATAAGTGTCCAACAGAAATGCATGATATAGAAATTCTTAGCTACATAAACACATTCAATGATGCTAGGTAAAAGGTACAAAGGAAAGCCTGAAGTAAAGTGAATTCATGCATGAAAAATTAATTGGGAGCATTTCCAGCTCAATTATGCACTAGTTATGGCAATGAAAATATTATATGTGATAATGTCAATATCTGGTTCCACCAAATTGGTAAGGCTTCGTTTTCCAAAGGTTGCATCCCAAATTGAAACAACTGTCGGGATTGGAATGTTAATTGAAACCTGAAACTTCATGTGCTTACGTGAGGATATACAACAAAGAATAAAGCTAAGAAATAACTCACAGACCTTAAGGCAGAAAATAAAAGATAAATCATCTCTTGCCAGATGCTCCTGCAAAAGAGATTAAATAACACAATTTAGGCTACATCGTTGGAAAACTAAAAGCATGAACAGGAGTATTACTACAAAAGCAATATTTTCACAAGCCTAACGACTACTGCCAGAAGAAAAGAAAAATCATAATCTTGTTACATCAATAGAAATGACCATGATGAGAAAAAAAAATCAATTTCGATTATATGCAGTTTCTAGAATAATAATGTCAATTTTGATAAGAAAAAAAGTACAATATAGTGAGATATACAAAAGAAAATAATGAATATTTGGGTTTGTAGAGAATACTTAGCATATCTATAATTGCAAGTTTGAGTGCTTCGAGCTGTGGTTAGATTATCTCCATTATGGTGGGAACAAGTTGAGCCATTGAAACAGCTTCTCCACAAAATAACGTTGAGCTTGTGTACATCAACCATTCCCTACACCCTGGATTGGTGAAAGATTGATGCATTGCGCATGCAATTATATTTATTTTGGTATTCTACATGAAACTCAAAAGAAATAAAATACCTAAGGTCCCCCCCCCCCCCCCCCCCAACGCACGCATACCCACAGAAATCAGGGAAGTGATTAAAAATCAGGTGTAAGAGTGGGAAAATTATATAGGAAAGGGTATAATTACCCTTTTACCTTGCATTTTTTTCCTAGTAAGAATGATATTGAACCCATTTTGAGTGAGTTAGCCCTTAACAAAAAATCAGATATTTCAATGTTGGCTCGATTAAAGTTTGACTTGGTTGATAGGTTTAAGTTTCAAGTTGTAGAGACAAAATAATTAATTTAAAATATTTTTTTAATTACTAATTATTATTATTAGGAGTGCATATCTGTTATTAATATTTTCTAAAAAAACATATATAATCTAGGATGTATTATAAATATAACACACACATACAAATATGTATTTGAATTCAACTTCAAAATTGTGCCATCTGGTTGCCATATAAAGCACCAAGTGTCACCTCCTAATTTTATGCACCCTAATTTAGTACATTTGAATTCAAATCAAAAGGTGACACACTTGGTACATAAAATTAGAAACTAACACTCAATACATTATATGGAAACCACATGTGTTGAACCCTACACATCAAACCACGCGGCAAAATCGGTGATTTAAGCAATACGCGCATTGACGAAACGTGTCACTTGAAGGGTCAAACCGATTGCGCCGTGGCAATCAGGACATCGAGTTCACCTAAGAGGAGACCCCTCGCAGTCAACTTGGACGATATCGTTGTAGCTCCAACCTTACGACCAAACCCATGCTAGATCCACTTAGATCCCATCAACCCCACCTCCTCTGTTCGTCGCTCTTCACTACCAGACCCGACGCACAGCCAAGCCAACACCTCCAAGCCCTCTTTTCCCCTCTTGCCGAACTCCAACAACCAGACCTCCATCCCCAAGCCCTCCTAGCACCCGTCGAACTCCACCATGCCTGAACCGCCGCCACTCGCTAGCTGAAAACAGAGCCACATATTCAAACAGTCTGCCAATTTTGCCAAGCTATTGTAGTAGGTGCCGCATACAACCTCACTCATGAGCCTCTCTATTAGCCTGAACAGATCTTCCCTCCACACCAAGCTTTTTCCTATTTATTGTCGTGGAAGTCCCATGGAAGTCCTTTGTTTTGAACAGCAAGAAAGATTCTTCAGTGCCAGCAAGTGACAACCTTTTATTTTCCTTTTTTCACTTTACTACAATAGCTTTCATACAACCCCACTCACCTCCTTACTATTCAAGCCTACTCAATCATTTCAAAAGCCCACCACTTGAAAGCCTACATCCCCCTCTCCACTCAATAGCAAACAAAACAGCACCCTATTCCACCTTAAAAATCAGCCCCAACCATTTCATCCAACCCAAATCTACCCTACAAACTTCAACATTGGCCCAAACTAATTTAAACCAGCCACTTAAAAATAACCCACAAACTCACAATTCTCTCACGTTTGAGTCACCCAAAATATTAGGTATATCTCCATAAATTTTGTATGACTTCTCTTATTGCAATATTAGTTGATTAGTGTTAATTAATTTTACTAATAATGGAAATTATTATTATTGATTATTATTATTATCATTAACTACAACAATGATAATAATAATGATAACAATGGCTTTTAATATTATCATTATCGTCAGTTGAAGTTAAACAAAAAGAGAGTGGAAATTAAAAAAAAAAAGAAATATAAATAAGAGAAATTTATTTGCCTTGACCTACGTGCCGACACTGCCAACGTCCCCCCACCAAGGTAAAAAGTTCTAAACCCAAAAATCCTACTCTCAAAGTTTGAAGCGTTGTGAGCAACCACCCATACACGCCTTTCTTAACACGGTAGGAGGAAGCGCATCGCGGTGCTTGCAACGAGGCAGGTAATCCTCGTGTGCGCTTTTCTTAGCACGGCAGAGCAAAATTTAAGTACTCGTACGCGCCTCAGTGCCACGGGAAAAGAATTGCGAGTCTTCAATCAGGTACCCTCGAAGACTGATGCACGTCTTTTCTAGCATGGTGAGATTGAAGATTACGGCCATGGTGTCATCTAACACCGACCATGCACGTCTTTCTTAACATGACGGGTAAACTATGACTCTTGGAATTTCTCCTAAGCGAGGGAGACACCGGAAGGCTGCCGAATTTTATAATGATAGGGGACCAGATTTAAATGATTGACAGAGGACTTGAACTAGCAAATTGAATGATATGAGACATGAGCTTGGACCTAATTAAACATCAGGGAATGTAATTAAATATCTAAAATGGAACTTGTAATTTGGCGAAATAACAAAATTAATCATACAAGCAACGATCAACTGGGGAATGTAATGACATGCTTAAAATTAACAACACAAAATTTTCAATGGAATATCAAGGGACTATCACTTCAATTGGAATGCAAATATAAATAAGCAAACTAACTATGTAAGACACAAGTCATCTTCACATGACAGCGAAGGACTTATAACAGTTGGTATGGCTCATCTACAAGTAATAATCGACAAAGATTGTATGAAGTATGGTGAACTGCTTGCAGACAACAACGGGAGGCAAGATGAGTGCAATGCATGTCACGATTCTTTTCAAGAATAGAATGTACAAGATGTATAACAGACGAAACAACTTGCATTAACATATGACCAAGCATATCATGCCCCGCAAGCAGTGAAGGTCAACATACAAGTGAATACACCAGACTTCTATGACGTAGGACTGATGTACAGTGAATGCATTCAAACAATAAAATTGAAGTTGATGATAGTCTTCATAGCAGTCATGTAAGAATATACAGTAATCCCTACTACATCCACTTGCAAACACCACAAAGGGGAAATGTCCTGTAGGGTTTAAGCAGGGTCTGGATGATTATAAAAAGATTGTTGATAAATATAGCTTAGCCGGCAGTCAACATCAAGATACAAACAAGCACATTGATCTACATGCAAGTAAGGATAGAAGATCATAGTGAATGCAAATACCCACTAGAAGTGATGGAAAATTTGTCGCAAGCGCGATAAACTACCCACGAATACTAAAAGTCAACATATAGTGGGCATAGTAAATTGCTGATGAATTATGTGGGGAAGTTAATAGTGAATGCAACTCAACTAACAGTTGATATTCATACACAATGTCGACATCCACGTAAGCAAAACAAGGAACTTACAAAGAGGTTAATTTATTTGTCATCGACTCCAATTAATTTGCAAACAAGAACATATCAGATTCTCGCAAATGACGATGGCTAATACATCAAGAAAATACGCCGCTCTCAAGTAAAGACATACGACGTGCAACAAATGCAAGCACCTACGGGCTGCCGTAGGAGACTAGCTATACATACTACATGTCATGCACAAGTAAATATGAAAAACCTCCAGCAGGTGCTAGTATTTGTAACAGCGTAGAATGTTCGTTAGTGCGCAACAATCTACCTGCTTAAAGCAGCAAATGAAACTCAACCCACAATGCCGCACCACCGGATCTGCAACATCCATGTAAGCTGATAGAATGCGTTTACAAATTCCCAAATGAGACCCAGCGCACAACGACGTTGCGCCACTGGATCTGCAATATCCATGCAAGCGGATAGAAGGCGTTTAAAAATTCTCAAATGAGACCCAGCGCACAACGACACTACGCCACCAGATCTGCAGCACCCATTCAAGCGGACAGAAGGTGTCTACGAACTTTCAAATGGCGTGTCGCACACATTCAAATGATAGTTGCCCGCACAACTGATCAACATTAAACATTTTAAAATGCCCCCACACATGCATCACAACATGTATAAATATAAATACAAAAATGCCCTTTAAACATCTGCATAGGCCCCAGCGAGAGTATTGTATTTACACATGTGATTGTCAGAGGACGTGCGAGTCAAGAAATAAATTTAAGTTCAAACATGATCCTCTTAAGCAAGTGGATAGGAGTTAACACAGCTCGAACAATCAAACAAATATACGATCACGATGTCGACTAACATACCTGTTTTAATATGCTCATATTAGACCCTGAGGCCTATAAACAATGAAAATCAATTAATAAAAGCATACAGCCGGCAACGAACCCAATCCTTTGTCAGCAATTAGATAGAGTCAACAAGGTTCAATAAGTAATTACAAAATGCCCCCTAAATACCCTTATGGGCCCCGACAAGTGTATTATGGGTATACACGTAACATCTAAAGATGTTGGGTGGGTCAAATAATGAACTCCAAGTTCTTGCTCAATCCTTCTACGCGAGAATATAGGAGTCGACACGGCTCGAGCTATCAAGTAAATGTACGATCGCGATGCCAACCGAGACATTTGTTTATATGTTCATATTAGATCTTCAAGGTCTATAATAAGAAAAATTCACTAATAAAGATATAAAGCCAACGACGAACCCGATCATTTGTCGGCAAGTTAACAAAATTCCAAATAATTTCTATGCTTCGCAAATGCCCAAACATTCAAAACTTAAAAAATATTGAAATTCAAAATATTTAAAAATTGAAATCAATCACCAAAACACTTAAAGCAAATCCATCATCTGCAATAGTTTGTATAGGTGAACAAATTCAAATATCACTTTAGCTTACAAAGAGCTAATGTTTGGTCGAGAATATTACTAGGATTCATTCTCAAACAGCCTCTTGCCAGCAAAGACATGGCATGTGTCCTCTAATCGGCGATTTTGCCGCCAAATGGCCCTACAGATAAATGGTTATGATCGGGGCCCTCTGAATCGGGTGGTTTGTCGCTAAATGGCACCACTAAATTGCGGCCATGGCCAAAGCCCGTATGCTCTCCAATGACACTAAATTTTTGAGATATGAATCAATAGGATATAATCGATAGGGCACAAAGCTCTCTATTAGCTATGGTGGATTCAAACTTGTCCCCTTAGGCAAATATCCCCCCAATTCTACCCTTGGACAAAGCAACCCATGACTGCCGATAAGAATCCTTCTGTCAGGTCGGGTCAACTACCTCCTTTGACTAAGTAGACTAGGGACCGTAATGACTCGGGACGACAGAACCATAGGATCTTGATCAGGTTCATCATCATTCCCCCAACATACGATTTAAGTGTAAGATGGTGAAATTTTCAAATTTTAAATATCATATTTTTTCAAATACCAACCAATGCTACTATTATATATCGGATATCACGTATATATGGGTACAATGTATTCACTTTGATGACTAGTCTTAATCGAAAGTTCTCTCTCATTATCAGGAGTAATTAACTAAAGGGGCTTAAGCCTATAGGAAACTAGAACTCAGATCATAAAGTCCTCGCAAAATGAGGGTGAAATCTCTGAGTAGTGTCTTATCTACAAACCCAATCTGCCTTCTGAAATTTTACCCCGGCATCCAACTCGTTAAAACTCCCCCGAAAGCGAGGGGAGGTCGGGACGAGAATTTTCAGAGTCCATAATATGGCACAAATTTTAAAGTTGAATTCAAAAACATTGCAAAGCAAGCTACAAATCATGCACATCATTCTTTTTAAATTTGAATATAACACATCATGTAATTCATGTTTTGAAGTTTGACATTTGAATTCAAACACATTTAAAACCTAACACACATCTTGATGTGATTTTAATTTTAACTATCACACCATGCAAATCATTATTTTTCAATTTGAATTGAAATTGAAAACTCAAAACTATAACCATTTACATATCAATTATTATTATTATTATTATTATTATATATATATATATATATATATATAATTCAGTATCATAATCATAAGCCCTATTTTTTAGGGTGGTGATTTGAATAAGAAGCATAAGTGGTGACATGTTTTAGGTTTTGGATATTGGATTTAGGACTAATTTTGCGAATTAGGGATCAAGGTGGAAGAGACAACATTTATAAAGAGTGTGGTTGGATTAAATGAAATTAAGAAGAATTAAGGATGGTAGGAACTTTTGCGATTTTCCAAGATGATGGAAGTCAAGATAAAGCTTGGTTATGAATATCAATTGTCTATACTTGTGCAATATCATGTTCAAAAAAATCAATTCACGCAAAAAAAAAAAAAAGATTTTTAGCCAATTTAATGCCAAAAAAAGAACCTCATAAGATCAAATTAGAAACACAGAGTTTTAAAAATAAGCTAGATAAAAAATGAAGCTTCTAACTTATCTAATCTTTTCAAGATATTTCTTTAAATAAAAATTAGTATGATCAAATGCAATTTTCACAAGAATATTTAGCCTTACGGGGTTTTTAAAAGCGTGAGGAATAGGGTGAAATGCAATTGCAAGGCGACTTAGTGCTCCAACTATGTAAATGCCACCAAGTTTTTTTATCTTTTATACATGTGCAATGAAACAGCAGTTTTATGTTTGATTTTCCAAATAATGCATATCAGCTTGCATCATTAAGCTAAATCAAGAAAACTTAGAAACATTAATGAAGCGGAATGTAAAATAAGATAATATTTCTAAAAAAATGATAAACAAAGGTTTTTCAACCTATATCAAAGATTGAAAGGAAAGGAGCTAAAATCTAATTAATTCCTCATCGCAATAATTTCAAAAAAATCATGAAAAGTGATCAAACGTGCATGATGAAAACTAGGCTCATCATAAGTCTATCAGAAGAATCACTAACAAAAGGAGGCTTAGATCACCGCCAATAGGGTCATCCTATCCCTTTCATTTTTCTCCATCTCCCTCTTGATATTCTCGTATCCCTTATCCATCCAACTATTTTTCCACCATCCACATGTCCACTCTATTCCTTAATTTAACCCAACTTAATTGTGTTTGAATGTGCATGTGAGAGAGAGAAATACAAACGGAAAGATGGCAAGCATCTGATAACCAAAATAACTTTCAATGTTCAAGGCATGCATTTCGCCATCACCAATCACCAAATCTCAATGTAATTCCATTATTACTAACAAAAATTAGGAATGGAAAATAAAGGAGGTGGGGGAGGGGATCCAATAGCCAACAACAGCTCCTGTAGCTATGGGGGTCATTAAGATTATCATTAACCTTATTCTAACTATGTGTTGGTTTTAAGAATCCTCCTCCATATCACAGTTCCATCTTGCATGAATTTACTTCACACAACATCAAGCAAATATGCCTTTGATCTTAATCTTTCCTTCTCAATCATTTCATGTAAATTTGTCGTATTATCTTTGTTAATTCTTATACTCACCATTATACATTTCCAAATCACCACAACATATTTATTTAATATCTTATTTTCAAAAGATGCTAGTCCCATCAACTTATCTAACATAATCAATCTCACTCTATCATTCCTTGTTTTATATTACTACAGTTTTCCTCTTATAATTATAAGTACATTGCTCTATAATTCACAAAAAAAGTAACAACAACAACAACAACAACAACAACATCAAGCCTTTATCCCACTACGTGGGGTCGGCTACATGAATCCTTTTTCTCCATTGTGTTCTATTAAAAGTCAAATTCTCATTTAAACCTAATAAAGAAAGGTCATTCCTAATATTTTCTAACCAAGTCTTTTTAGGTCTACCCCTACCTTTCTTAACATAAGTCAAATCTAATACCTCTACTCTCCTAACCGGGTCATCGAAAGGCCGTCGTTTTATGTGACCAAACCATCTAAGGCGACTCTCTCTAATTTTATCTTCTACTGGAGCTACTCCAACCTTTTCACGTATATGCTCATTTCGTATCCTATCTCTAAGGGTAAAGCCACTCATCCACCTGAGCATTCTCATCTCTGCCACACTTAACTTAGTATTATGCTTCTCTTTTAATGGCCAACATTCGGCACCATAAAGCATTGCAGGCCTCACTACCATCTTATAGAATTTTCCTTTAAGTTTGAGGGGTACATTTCTATCACATAACAAGCCCGATGCATTCCTCCACTTCAACCATCCAACTTGAATTCTGCTGATAATATCCCCATCTATTTCACCATCACTTTGAACAATTGATCCAAGATATCTAAAACGTGAACTCTTATTAATGACTTGATCGCCCAAAGTCACAATCCCTTCAGTAGGTCTATTACTACTAAAATTACACTCCATATATTCCGTTTTAGATCTACTCAAGCGAAAACCTTTAGACTCTAAGGTTGACCTCCATAATTCAAGTTTACCTTCAACTCCCTCTCTAGTCTTATCAACAAGAAGAATATCATCAGCAAAAAGCATACACCAAGGTACATCCTCTTGCAAATGTCTAGTGAGAACATCCAAGACTAAAGCAAAAAGATATGGGCTTAAGGCTGATCCTTGATGTAACCCAACCGAAATAGGGAAATACTTGGTCAATCCACCTTGTGTTTGAACACAAGTAATAGCTCCTGCATACATATCTTTAATGATTTGAATATAAGCATTATTGACTCCTTTCTTTTCAAGAACTCTCCATAGCACTTCTCTTGGAACTTTATCATATGCTTTTTCTAAATCAATAAATATCATATGTAGATCCTCCTTATTTTCTCTATATTTCTCCATCAAACCTCTTAATAAATGTATGGCTTCCATAGTCGACCTACCCGGCATGAATCCAAATTGATTTTGAGAAACATTAGTATCACGCCGCAACCTATGCTCCATAACTCGCTCCCATAGTTTTAAAGTATGACACATTAACTTAATACCTCTATAATTCGCACAATCTTGTGCATCACCTTTATTCTTAAAAATAGGAATTAACATACTCATTCTCCACTCATCTGGCATCTTTTTAGTCTTCAAAATAGTATTAAAAAGTTTAGTAAGCCATGAAATTCCTTCATCTCCTAAGCATTTCCACACCTCTATTGGGATATCATCAGGTCCAACAGCTTTTCCACCCTTCATTTTCTTTAAAGCCTCTCTAACTTCAGTTTTACTAATACGCCGATAAAAATAGAAATCTTTATTTTCATTTAGGGTGCTAAGGTCACTACAGTCAATCTTATTTTCACAATCTTCATTAAAAAGGTTAGCAAAATATCTCATCCATCTTTGTTGAATATCATCTTCTAAGAAAAGTATTTTTTGATCTTCATCTTTAATACACTTCACTTGAACTAAATCCTTACTACTCCTATCTCTTTGTTTGGCTAACTTATACATATATCTTTCTCCTTCTTTAGTATCTAATCTATTATATAAATCACTAAAAGCTAATGTCTTTGCATCGCATATGGCTTTCTTAGCATCCTTACGAGCAACTTTATATATTTCCCAATTATCGGAATTTTTAAAATTAAACCAATTTTTATAACAAAGCTTCTTATTTTTTATCTTTTCAAAGAAAAATTGAAAATTAAGTAACATAATTTATTCCAAAGAATCATAGAAAAATTCGCTACCAACAGAGACCTCTAATCCATGGTTAATCTCTAAATTTCTTTGAGTTTGAGTGATCATAGCAGCAAAACTAATTCAAATTCCTGTCCCAAAAGGGGAACAATTATGTCACCCTTGCAAAAGTAAGTGATAAGGAAAGGTTCCAGTATGCGCAATGGAACATGTCCTAACTCCAACCATTTAAGAAACTCAACAAAACATCCTCATCAAGACAATCGACTTCAAATTCAACCTGATCAATCCTATTAAATCAATGTTGATCTAGTTATGGTTAAACTGAAACAGATCAATTCTCAAATGCCAATTTCACCATAATTCATGTGTAAACTCTAAAAATGGTACCTCCTATTAAATCAATATTGTATCGTTGTTGTTTCTCCTGCATTTACAAGTGAATTCCTTCATTTTATCTCAGTTTTTTCTCTTGTTTTCTCCATTATCCTTGCTGTTTTCTGCGGCGGACAGTAGATTTCTGCTGTAATTCTCTTGATCGGATTGCTTACAAACTCAAGTATTACCTTAGGCTTACTTGCGAACTCAAGTATTTCCTATCAAATTGGTATCGGAGCATCGATTTGGGACCATCGGCGGCTGAAATTCTTAAATTTCAGCGGATTTTTGACATCCGAAAGAAGAGCTCTTGTGATTCTTGGGAAGAGAGATGGGCCGGGAAGAAGTTGAAAGTCTTGGAAGGTGAGATCGGTCAATTAAAATCAAATTTGGAGGGAAAATTCTTTGATTTTCAAAATCAAATCACCTCCAACAATGAAAGGATGGAAGGAAAATGCACGGTGATGGAAAAGATGTTGAAGAAATTGTTGGAGATGAAGACCAATCCTACAACATCGGAAGCAAGAGAGACGATCGGAGGCCATGGCATAGGAGGGAATCCGAACCCGTTTAGGGGGAGGAAAAATCCGGAAGTGGAGATCATTGAGGGAGAAGATGACATGCCACCTCTAGAGCCACTTTCTAGAGAGAAGATGAGTTTGGGATATGACCGAAGGGGTGCCGATTTCGTCAAGAGAAGGGAAGAATTTCATCGCCGATGTGCTGATTTTGAAGGGAGAAGAGGGGAATACGATGAAGGGTTCAGGTATAATCGCTGGAGGAAAGATCGTGATAGTTGGGGAGCACCTCCTTTTCAAGGAATGGGAGGTTATGGAGGATTCAGAGAAAACGGGGGAAACCTATGGGTGAGGAAGCTGAAGATACCCGTCTTTGAGGGTGAAGACAGCCAGGGTTGGATCTACAAGGCTGAACGATACTTTGCTGTTAACGGGCTGACAGAGGAGAAGAAGTTGATTGCGGCAGGATTGTGTTTGGAAGGGAAAGCACTTGCATGGTACCAATGACGTGAAAGGAGGGAACCCATCCGCTCTTGGAGGGAGTTCAAAGAAAGCTTACTAGAATGTTTCCGAGCCGATAGAGGAGGAGACTTCTATGAGCAATTCTTTGACTTAACTCAGGAGGGGACCGTGGCCAACTACTGCGACCGGTTCGAGTACTTGGCCAGCATATTAGATCACATCCCAAAGACAGCTTTGGAAGGAAACTTTATGAAATGGCTCAAACAGGAGATACGGGCAGCAGTTAGAGTTTCGGAGCCAAGGAACCTGGGAAAAGCCATGAAGCTGGCACAGTTGGTGGAAGAACAGAGGAAGATGGAGAGAGTGGCTCGAAGCAGCCATTCAGGGGGCTCACATCGAATGACTACCACCATTTTACCTTCCAGGGGATCAGTACCGGGGAGTCAAAAGGAAGTGCCTAAGGCGAAAATTGGAGGGGGAAACAGGGGAAACTTCAAAAGGCTAACTGAGAATGAGATACATGAAAAGAAGGTCAAGGGGTTGTGTTTTAGGTGTGATGAGAAGTACATGCCAGGGCATAGGTGCAAGGACCGAACTCTTCATGTTCTCACCATCTGTGATGACGAGGAAACTGAAGAGGGAGATGGAAGTGGGTTAGAGACGGAGGAAGAAGAGAAGATGCATATGGATGTTGCAAAAGTTTCCCTGAACTCAGTAGTGGGATTCACTCTTAATCACACTATGAAAGTGAAGGGAGATATAGCTGATAAGGAGGTAGTGGTGCTGATAGATAGTGGGGCAACCCATAATTTCACTCCGATTTGAGTCACATGATAGATAGCAGGGCTAACTAAGATTGGGGTATCTCTCAAGTCTATGATTAGAACCATAGAAGAAGTGGGAGGAGGATACTTGGTGGAGATTCATCGCCTGGAAGGGGTCAGACTGGAGGAAGAGAGGAACATTCTCTCTTCAGTGCAGCCACTCATACAACAATTCACTGAGATTTTTCAACCTCCTCAGGGCTTTCCACCACATAGAGAGTTGGAGCATTCCATCACTTTAAAGGAAGGGGAGACACCCATAAGCGTTCGTCCCTATCACTACCCTCAGATTCATAAAGATGAGATTGAAAAGTTAATCCTAGAGATGTTGGAAGCTGGGATCATCAAACTAAGTGTGAGTCATTTCTCCAGCCCAGTTCTCCTTGTCAAAAAGAAGGATGGGAGTTGGCATTTCTGTGTGGACTACAGAGCTCTGAACAAGGGGACAGTGCCCGATAAGTTTCCAATTCCAGTGATTGATGAGCTCTTGGACGAGCTTTATGGGGCAGTGATGTTTTCTAAGTTGGACTTCAAATCCGGATACCACCAGATCTGAATGAGGGAGGCAGATGTTCCAAAGACAGCTTTCAGGACACATGAAGGGCATTATGAGTTTCTGGTAATGCCATTTGGATTGACTAACGCTCCTGCTACTTTTCAGTCTTTGATGAATATAGTATTCAAGCATTACCTCAAGAAGTTTGTCCTGGTATTCTTTAATGACATTCTGGTATACAGCAATACTATGGAGGAGCATTTGGAGCACCTGAGGGTGGCCTTGGAAGTACTTCAGAAGAATCAGTTGAGAGCCAACTTGAAAAAATGCAGCTTTGCTCCACCGTGGAGTACTTGGGACACGTGGTATCCCAAGGAGTGGCGGCAGACCAAACCAAAATTGAAGCAATACAGAAATGGTCGATGCCTCGGAACATAAGGGAGTTGAGGGGTTTCCTAGGATTCATGGTTTAAAATTGCCCAATATGAGGCTCGCCTTGATGCCCGCCTTTGCGCAATTCCGGTAAAAAACTTCTAGATGCTTACGCCTTAATTTTTTTTATGAGGCTTGTGCCTCAACTTGGTTGAGGCCTGCCTCACCTCACTGGCATGAGGCTTATGCCTCACGCTACATATATTCAAAATTATATAAATCTTGAAGTAAATGCCCGACATTGGACTCTATAGGAGAGGAGGAAGGGGAGAGAGCAGTCCACCATAATGATGATTCAAATGAAGAACCTATTAGTGATGACAGAGTTGATGACTTATGAGTTCTTATGAGATATGTCATTGCTATTTATTTTTGAAAATTGGAATTATATGTTAATGAAAAAAAAATACTGGGATTTGGGAAAGATATAATTTTGAGTTGAACTATATTTCATGTTGTCTAATTATTGAGATATTTTGATTTCACTTCATATCTTATGTTTTTAATGTTTTATATTATTCACTCATTAATATATAAAAAATTTATCATTTTATGTTTACACAATCTTTTGATTTTGAGGCTTATGTCTCGCCTCACGAATGAAAAACGTCTCAATACCCGAATATGCAATTTTAAACATTGCTAGGATTGACTGGCTACCTATGTTGCACCGACACACCTATTTATGAAGGCGTGCTGTATCTGATACATCGATACACCGATACGGCATCGATACTTGTAGGATACGACTTTGCCGTATCCAATTAAAATACTATTTAATTTCAAAAGGATATGCATGTCCGTTGAAAAGCCAAAAAAAATTCGAAAAAAGACATTTCGTATTTACTTCCGCGGCTGCGAGCGAGGTTCTCTCATTTTCGAGATGGATTTGAATCACTTGATGATATAGGAATATTAGAAATTGCTAATCTTTTACTTGATGAGCCTAAATTAGAAGCTATGATATTTATTAAAGATGATATAAAAGTTCAAAGATAAACCACTGAAGAAGCTAATCATATCATTCCTTCTATTGAATATTTGAAACTTCATGTGCTAGACATTTAATGTTTTTGATATTATTAGCTACAAAGCTACAAATGTTGTTGCTTTCATTTTTTTGTAATTTCAAATATTAAGCTTTGATTGCCTTCTTATTTTTTATGTATGTTTTATAAATTATAATGATGTGTCCGTGGCATACCCGTATCCTGTATTTTTAAGAATTGACGTGTTCTATGTCCGTATCGTGTCGCATCTGTGTCGCCGTATCCGTCTCGGTGCAACATAGTTGGCTACTACAGGAGGTTTGTGAAGGGGTACGGTACCATCACGTGGCCATTGACTGAGCAGCTAAAGAAGGACAATTTCTCCTGGGGATAGGCAGCAACTCAGACCTTCGAGAGGTTGAAGAAAGCCATGACCACAGTTCTTGTTTTAGCTCTTCCAGACTTCAACCAGGACTTTATAGTAGAGACCGACGCATCAGGATATGGGTTGGGGGCAGTGTTAATGCAAAACCACAGGCCGATAGCATACTTCAGTCAAGTGATATCAACAAGGGCAAGATTGAAGTCAGTGTACGAGAAGGAGATGATGGCTATTGTCTTGGCGATTCATAAGTGGCACCCCTATCTTTTGGGTCGACATTTCGTCGTCCGAATGGATCAGAGGAGTTTGAAGTACCTTTTGGAGCAAAGGATGGCGACTGAGGAGCATCAACGATGGCTATCCAAACTATTAGGCTATGATTTTGAGATTCAGTATTGGCCTGGGTTTGAAAATAAAGCAGCTGACGTTTTATCCAGATGTGTGGAGGAGCTCCAGGGGTTAGCGGTGTCAATACCACTGATGGTAGACTGGGGGGTATAAAAGAAGAAAATATGTTGAACGAAGAGTTGAAAAAGATCAGAGAGGATCTGGTGACAGACAAGAGTAGCTACCCAGGTTACTATATAGAAATGGGGAGACTGTTATACCAAGGGAGGTTTGTGATGCCTCGAACCTCCATACATATTCCTCACTTGCTACAGGAGTTCCACGATAGCACAGTGGAAGGTCATTCAAGGGTTCAGAAGATATATAGAAGGCTGGCATTTGAGCTTTATTGGAAAGGGATGCATAAAGATGTTGAGGAGAAGGTGGCAAGGTGTGAAGTGTGCCGGAGGAACAAATATATGGCCATGGCTCCTAGAGGACTACTACAACCATTGGCACTTCCAAACAAAGTTTGGGAGGAAGTGTCCATGAATTTCATAGATGGTCTTCCACGATCGGAAGGATTCACGGTCATCATGGTGGTGGTTGACAGACTTAGTAAGTATGCTCCTTCACCCTCTTACAACCCCTACACCGTGGTGTTAGTAGCAGCAATATTTATCAAGGAGGTTGTTAGACTGCATGGGATCCCTGAGTCAATTGTGTTTGATTGAGACAAGGTGTTTCTCAGCCAGTTTTGGATGGAGCTATTCAGGTTGCAGGGCACGACTCTCAAAAGGAGCACCGCCTACCATCCTACGACAGACAGGCAAACAGAGGTGGTGAACCAAAGTTTGGAGACCTATTTGCGGTGTTTTGCTTCTGAAACACCAAGGATGTGGGTCAAGTGGTTACCGTGGGCCGAATATTGGTACAATATATCGTACCATTCAGCTTCGCAGATGACTCCTTTCAAAATGATGTATGGAAGGGATCCCCCGCACCTAGTACATTATTGGAAGGGAAGCACACCAGTTTCTTCAGTTGAGCAGTACTTGGATGAAAGGGACAAGGTGTTGGAGGAGTTAAAGAAACATCTGTTGAGGACACAACAAATCATGAAAAGGCAAGCGGACTCACATAGGAGGGACATGCAATTTGAGGTAAGAGAGAAGGTGTTCCTAAAACTACACCCTTACAGACAAAGGACGGTTGCTAGAAGGAACGAGAAATTGGCATCGAGATACTTCGGCCATATGAGGTTCTGGACAGGATTGGGGCAGTGGCATACCGACTGAAGTAACCTCCATCAGCTACCATACACCCGGTCTTCCATGTGTCTCAATTGAGGAGAGCTCTAGGTGAGCATATCGTTAGTGCAGAGTTACCGTCTACATTAATGGAGGATTTGGAAGTAATGTTAGAACCACTGGAGCTGGCGGGAGTCAGATCAGACAAGGAGGGCAACAAAGAAGTGCTGATTAGATGGAGAAGCCTCTCCGATTTCGATGCTACTTGAGAGTCATTTGAAAGAATGAAAGATCAATTCTCTTCATTTCACCTTGAAAATAAGGTGAGTCTTTGGGAGGAGAGTAATGTTAGGCTGGCCCAGGAGGGGTCGACTGGAACGGTCCAGCCTGGATCGGTCCTCTTCTAGTCCAAACGGAATCGTAAAATTTCCAAAATTTCTCCAGCAAACAAAAAAATATATGATTAATATGAAGAAAAGTGCAGTGAAAATGCAATCAAAATGCAACTAAAACGCAGTGATAGCGCAGCTAAAAAGCAATGAAAGCGCAATACCAAAAGCGCAGTGAAAGAGCAGTGAAAAGCGCCATTAAAAAATGAAGTCATATATTTTGAAGCTATGCAACCAACTTTTGAAAACTGAAGAAGTCTTTATACGAACTAATGCCATAAAAGCAAATGCACATCAAAATCACACTTAAATCACAGTTAAAACGAGACTAAAATGAACAAAAATAACTTAAAAATTTTAAAGCAAATAAAAACAACTTAGTTTTTAAAATAGAAGAACTTGTTACGCTATCGATACCCGTGAATATTTAGCAAAACCGCATCAAAGGCGCAACAAGTTCTTACACTTGTTTGCATGTGGAGATGAACTTTTGCACCGACTGAAATGCCAAAGGAATGGAGTGAAGCATCTGGAATACCGAAGGAATGGAGTGAAGCATCTGGAATACCGAACGAGAGAGAAAGTGAGTAGTGAAATGTCATGATAAAAAGTAAAATGACCTAGCTCCGAGCTTTTGAACTGCAAATTCAAAATTTTTATCTCTGTGTCGGGTCGGGTTGGTCGGACTAACAAGACATAAATAAAAAATGAAATTCAATTGAATATCCACGTGTCAAAATTTAATTGGAGTCCAGACGTAGAGCTAAGTCCCGAACTCCGCACAAAATAATTTCTCTACTTGTTGTTGGTCTCCTAAAGGCCTCTTCAGCGAGCTCCTTGCGCAATTTCCTCGATTCTACACACTGCAAGTCCTGTTAATGCCTTCTTCCCGCTAGCTCCCATGCAACTTCCTCATTTCCCATCATTGAGGGATTTAAGAATTCATGTAGGAATGGTGGGCCCAAAGAGAGAGAGAGAGAGAGAGAGAGCAAAAGGGAGAAGTTCGGTCAAGTGAGTAAAGAACGAGCGAGAGGGAGTGGGCAGCATTTTTGTCCTTATATAGATATGAGGATCGAATGGCCCTCATGCCTTCGAGCAAGGCATGCCTACGAGAGCGGGCCGCATTTTTGTCCTTTTATATATATAGAAATGAGGGTCGAATGGCCCTCATGCCTCAGAGCAAGGCATGCGTACGAGTCGAAAGGTAAGGAGGCAGATTGACCTTTTTTATTTTAATTTAATCTCATTATTCCCAAAATAAATAAATAATAATAAAAAATTCAACAATAATAAAGCATACAGTATTTTTTTTTTTTAACTCTCAAGTCTCATCCCTAGCATACATCAAAATGGCAGCATCACTTCATATGCGATTGAATTTCCGTTTCCATGCGGTGATCCAAGCAACAAGAATGCCTATGTTAGCTATTTCTAATATCTTGAACATACCGACGCAATTCATTTCACTAACAAACACTATTTGGGTAAACTTGATTTTGGTCAATGCATTTAACATCATGTTCGTCGCTATCCATTTTGATTTAGCTTCATTGGATCGTCTTCAAAATAGTTGTTAATGCCAACATTTAATCTTAAACATGTATAAAATTGAATTTCACACGAAAAGCCAATCTATAAGTCAGTAAACCAGTAAAATGCTCTTGAATATTGGAAAATCCTAAAAAAAAGCTAATCAAACAGAAGAGCCTATTTAGAACGGTAAATTACTGGATCTTAATAAGGTAAAAAATAGAAAAAGAAAACTGAACAAAAAAGGCTATCAGCAAAAAAAAATTTCAAGATCATGCAAAAGCAATTGGGCAAAAGTGGTTTTGCCGTGATAAGCTCGTACCATACTACAATTATTTTTGTAACATATCAGTAGATAAGAAATGGTGATGGAACGGAAACTCAAAAGGAATGAAAAAATCCAACGATTACAAAACTCTATTAGCTCAGTTATTCTACGTGGTGTATACATGTTTAATAAATTTTAGATCACTATTCAATAAGATGTAACAAACAAAATTGGAAGCAAAAAAAGGGGTTGAAATGTAAGAAATTGCTGCACCTGTCCAAAAACTAGCTCATTAAGATCACTCATTGATGGTGTTTTCTCCACTAAACGAGCCTGCATCATGTATGTCACCAAAACGTTGTTATCTCAAAAAATAAAATCACAGGAAATGAAATGGTTGCAAGAGAGTAAATATTGCTCCTTCAAATATATTTAGGTAGATTACTGCGGATTTTTATGTTTTTGAAAGCTGAAGATGAACCCCTCATCATGAATTGACGCATCAATTGGACATTATAAAAGGCCATATAGACTAATCTCATCTTAAAAAAAATCGGAGTATAAACTCTAGCGAACATAAGATAGCCAAACCTTAACACCTTCAGGAAAACAAAAGGCCGGTATATCACTTTCCATCATTGCTGCTCTCTTCACAGGAGGATACTTGTAAAGAACCTGCACAATAAACATATAAAAATAAAAATAGTCTTATAAAGAAGCAGCACGGTGGCACGCTGAGTTTCCATTAAAAAAAAGTAATTAAATAATAAGCAAAAATCTGGAAAGCAATTGATACAGCTTACAAGTTCGTAGACACACAATGCACAGGCAATAACTATAAACATAGTTGGTATAAACAATAAAGTAATGTTACAAAGCAACAGAAAATTTTAGGGAATGATAACATGGATAACAGTATACTCCAAGTTCAAATACTAGACAATTAAGATCAAAACATATCGAATGATTATTTACATCATCCTGTAGCTTAAAAGACCATGAAATGCCAAGGAATTTTTACATATATATATATACTACTGTTGATTTATAAAATTATATAACTTTCAATTAAATGCTTTAACATGTCGGCGCACATCCAATTTGCTCATAATGATTAACAGATTTATGTTAGCATGGAATATGTAGAAGCAATTTGCATCATTCTAAAGAAAAGTGTATAATCCAATTTCATTCAAAAAAGAATAGGTTACCCAAAGGTAAGGACCCAACTTACATAGCTAATTCAAATATCCTATGGCACCAAAACTTCTTATAGATTTAAGTACATATGCATTTCAGAAGCAATGTATTCAAGATATAATACAACCAAGGTGAGGTACTGAATTCATATTAACAACTTTTTCTTGAGGTTGAAGGGTTTGTTTGCAGAATTTGCGAACACCAAAGCTTCTGACAGACAGGTTCAATTTTCTAGCTTAGTTTGAAGGCTTTGTTTGCTGAATTTGCAAACACCAAAACTTCTTATAGATTTAAGTACATATGCTTTTCATAAGCAATGTAGTATTCAAGATATAATACAACCAAGGTGACGTAGTGAATTCACATTAACAGCTTTTTCTTGAGGTTGAAGGCTTTGTTTGCAGAATTTGCGAAGACCAAAGCTTCTGACAGACAGGTTCAATTTCCTAGTTTAGATTTCAGGTAATAGTCCAATAACTTGTGCAGCTAAAGATTATGTTGGATAACCTTAAATAGCCTCACCATGCAGTTTTGGACGTTTATCCATATTATTAAACATAAAGATAATCTATTTTTAATATAAAGTCAGAGGTTATGAATATTTTAATTGTTGAGGCATGGGTCTCTGCTTTTTCCAAACTGAAGCTGCATTGTTGTTCCCTTCCTTTACTTTAAGAAAATAGAAAATGGAAAAAAAAAAAGATTTTTTGCCAGCATGGTCATCGAGAAGGATGAAGATTAAGGAATGTTAGTTATGTGTGGAATCTGATTGTGTTGATCAATTGGGTCGTATTGTTGTCTTGGATCTCAGTTCAATTTTTCGTGCTTGTTGGGGGGTGCAATGAGTACTCCCCTTGCTTGGGTTCGGGTGCTTTGTATCTGGAAAAAAAAAAATTCGTACAATGCCCCGGCGTTGTGTACCCCAACTTCCTAATACTACAGAGTTTGCTGGGAGAAACGAAAGATAACGAAGCCTCTTAGCGCCATAGTGTTGTGTGATGCCACAACGCTGCAAGTTGGAGTGCCGCAGCATCATCAGATGGATCGATGGCAGAGGCTTGAGTACCGCAACGCTTTGAGGTAAACTAAACAGTTTTCTTTCTCATTTTTCTGAAGGATGACGTCCATTGGTGTTATTTACTTGACTTTCTCATGTGTTATATGTCAGAATGATGTAAGAGAGGAGAAATAATGAGAGAGTGAGAGAGAAGAGAGAGATATACTTATTTCTCCCAATTTTCATAGTGAGTTTCTTGGTGTGGTGTGACTCCATATTTTTTTTCCTAATTTTGAGTTTTTCCATATTAAATTCAAGTGTCCTTTACTTTCCTCTACATTTACTTTTTGTTTGTTTCATGGTGGTGTTTACTTCCATCCCGAACAAGGACTTCCAAAAGTTCTCACATATGTTGAGTCCTAAGAGGTTTGACACAGGTCAAGCAGATTCAAAAGTTCAAAAACAGGACTCAAGTTTAACTAAAAAAACATGTGAAAATTGCCGAATACTGATGTAAAAAACAACAAATCTGGGCCAGGAAAATATCATTGAATTCAGCAGTTGCTAAATATTGTCAAAAAACCAAACCCCATAGCCCCACCTATTTGAGAAATAAATAAACTGACCTGAGGTTCAAGAGTAGGGATTTGTCCATTATACTGAAGCTTCCTAAGATCTAAAATATCTGATTTTGCCACTTCAGATTCCCATGTCTTTCTTCTAGCGAACGAATGCTCAATGACTTCAACATTTGCATGTGAGTGGAGCCCAACAATGAAGAATTGTTCAAAAAGCAATGTTGGGTCCTTATATAGTTTAATATCCTGCACATTAACATCCCAGTTAACCATTATCAAAGAACATGAGGGGAAATATGCAAGTGATCATTCAAACAAAGCAAAATGGCAATCTTGCCGATAACTTATTTTGTATAAACATATCAATATGATGGTTGGCAATTGAATACTTAACTAATAATATTCATGCGATAGCTTACCACTGACCGGTTGCCAAAATTCTCTATATATCACACCAAAAATTTACTAATTGTTCACATGTATTCAGAGCAAACCAAATAGATCAAAAGTATTATCATGAACTATTCGAATAGAGATATAAAAAAGCCATTTTATATCCATCGAGAATAATATTATTCTAAATGGAAGAGACAAACGCTTGGCTCAAATCACGATAAATTCACAGCCACCCAAGAGTTTGGAATTGAGGTTATGTTATAGGCCAAATCAAGCTGAATTTTGCTTAGCATATTCCTCGCTACAGCTTCTTCTTCTAGCTCTCGTTAGTTCAACAGTGCTACAGCTGATATTTTTTCAATATCAAAATGACTTCATAGCATTGATTGCCAGACTATCAAACTACCATCAATACTTAACAAACCCCCCATAAGAACCTAATTCTTCTTCTAAATGGCATACTGAACAGCAAAATAAATTGGTCCAGAACTACCAATGCACCTAATCATTTCACCTAGCAATTTGATTAGGAGGTAAAAGACATTTAAAAGCATTGGCGGTGCTGAACCAATTGACTTTAAAGTTGAACCGCGTTTTTAATATGGTAAGGGTGTGCTTATTTGGCGAACCGCGTTTTATCCCCGAATGATTGATAGCTAATGCTCATTTCAACAATGTCGTCAACTACCAAGGCATCCACTTCGGTACAAAAAAAATAAAACAGAAAAAAAAAAGGCAGACAACGTTACCCGGTTTTTCCATTGGGTTCGATACCAGAGCCTCTTCTGTTTGGCCATAATCTCCAGATTCAACGTCGCCATCAAACTCTGCTCCCTCTTCTCGCCGTAAACGTTGCTCCCAGCTGTTCCCCATCCCCAAGCCCGCTGGATCTGTCGCTTCCATCGCTGGAAGCTATTGCTCTGAAAATGTCCCACTTGCCTCAGGCTCGCCAGCGGAGACGAAAAACTAGACGTCGTCGCGGACGACGGGGACTCCAAAACCGCAGCAGAAGAACCCGTATCATCTAACGAACCTTCCGGCGTCCGAACCCCTGCCAACGCGTTCTCTGGTGAATACGACGTTGACGCCAGCGAATCCTCCCCCTCGTCAGGCTTCTCCGGCGAAGCTTCTCCATTCATTCCAACCTCTTCTGCTCCCATCCCAGGGCTTAATGTAGAGTATTCAAGCAGAAACGAAAGCACAATATATCCAATCCTCTGAACCTATAAACGCTGAAAGAAATCGTAAAGAACTAAACTCCTTTGGAATCCCTCTACTTATTTTTCTTACTTGGAGAAAATCGTCTGACCGGGGATGAAGAGGAGCAACGTTGAACCGACCGGTGAGAAGGCGAGCGCAGATCGGACATTAACCGCCAATTACGAACAATTTTGGCCGCAGCGCGAATTGCAAAGAAAAAGGGTGGAACCGTGGAAAGGAGTTGAGGCCACGCACGTGGTTTCGTGCGTTTTTCCCGGATATTCTGTCGAAAGATGATATAAAAATAGTTTTACCCCGGATACGTAAAATAGATCACGTAAGTACGTAACTAGGCAAGGATGAATTATCATGTGTCTGTTTGATTGTCTCAAAAAAGGTAATAAATAATTTCCCCAAAAAAAAAAAAATAAATAATAAGAAAATATAATATAAAAAATATTTCAGAGTTATTTTATTGAGGATAAAAGGAATACATGATTTTATTTTTTTATTTAATTTGAAGTAAAATAAAGATAATATAAAATGTAAAAAAACAATAATTAGGAGTGACTAGCAACAGCGTCAATGGTGGGCGGTGTCTGGCAGTAGGCGGGGCGGTAGCGACGGCGGGCGACGGCCGGCAGCAGGGTGGAAGTGGAGATGATGGGTATTGGCATTGTTCAAGCGAACTTTGGAGTTGTGTAAATGTTTCTCCTCAAAATTGGGTGAAAACGGTTTATCTCAAAAATAAATTGGAATTTAATACAATGCATTTAATTTACTTTACCTTGGATTTATTTTTCATCCAACTAAACACCAAATTTTTCAAAACTCCTGCATTCACTTTACTTTACGCTCACTTTACTTCTAACCAAACAACCTCTAATCAAATCATTATTGTAACAACACAAACTCTTCATTATCGAGATATTGTCCACTTTGGCCTAAGGGTCTTATAATTTTGTCCCATTTGTATAACTTTCCAAGAGGCCAGGTCACGTATCCCATAATTTTCTCTAGGATGAGCATGCTTAATTGTGGAATTTCTTAATGAAATTCCAATCATTTGACCAAAAGGTGCATCGAAGTTTAAGAGTTTAGTTTTTTTTACTTAAAGAGTTTCAAAGTCTCTCTCATTTAAGTAGTTGATGTCCTCGTTAGTATTTTTATATCAAAATCATCCACAAGATAGATATGATTATATATGTTACCCTTATAAGTGAAGTGATGACTCCTACCAAATAGCACTTTGTTTCATACAGGTTTCAAGAGGTGGCTCTCATGACTTAGCATTTTGTCTTGTATAACACTTAGTTCTCATCTTCTAGCTAGTGTATTGTTTTGATATCAATTATAATAATCCAAACTCTTTACTATTGGGATATTATCCGCTTTGACTTAAGGGGCTCACGTTTTTGTCATGTTTGTGTAACTTCCTAAGATTTCACTCATTTCAGGATTTCTTCTGGATAAGCATGTTTTATTGTTGAGTTTCTTAATAAAATTCTGACCATTATACCAAAAAGTATCCAAATGTTTAAGAGTTTAGCTTCTTTACTTAAGGGGTTTCACAATTGCACTCATAAAGTCACTGGCGCAGGGAAGGGGGGGCCAAGGGGGGCACGTGCCCCCCCTAAAAAAAAAGCTGCATGGCTTGAAAATGCAATGCTTTTGATTTATGACTGGTATTTCCAGATGTTCTTTGTTGTGCTTAGGACCATAGGTGAATTAGTGCATTCACATCAGATTTATTTATTTTCTTTTTTTTAAAAAAAATAATTGAATAAATTTGATCAGTTTCTTTAAGCTTGATTTATTAAAGAATTCGTTTATTTATGTTCATAAATATATAGATTTGTTGTTTAAAGTTTAGATTGCTGAGAGATTAACAAAATGATTATTTAATAATATTTAAGATTTATTTGTGACGAGTTTATAAGTGTCTCCAACTAATTACCACCACCAAAGGACAACAAGGAAGAGCAAAGGTTCACATGTACATTTTTAATATATGAGAGAAATTGATTATTTTCTCTTATATGCATGCTAGATAAAAGAAAGAAGTAATTGGATTAATTTTTTTTTCTAAATCAAGACAAAGCTATTGATATATCATCAAAAATAATCTTGATCGGGCACGAATTTTGAAAAAAAAAATAAGTTGGAAACTTCAAAAATTAAATCGGAGACCATCTAAACTCCGATTTCAATAAACTTATAGTCGAACTGAACGTCTCGAAAATACAAAACCAACAACACCAAATTCGACTCAATCCGAGCACAAATGAGTCCAAATCAATGACCCAAAGTACATTTGGAAGATTCAAAACATAATTTGGATGATCAAAAGGTTTTTTTAAAGAATGTTAAATCCAAAGACAACCCCCTCATTTTAAAATAGGCCCCCCCTCTTTCGCCGCCACTGCATAAAGTCATGATAGTTATGGGATATTAGTTCATGTTTTACTTTTTCATATATTTTTTTAGTACGAAATGCACAAAAATAATATTTAACAATTTTAAATATATTATTTTTGTTGAATATTAAATATTGTATAAATATATTTATACAATTAGAGGAGGCAATCGGGATGGCGATGCTGACACTAACATTGTGTGGTGGTAGCAATGCGTGGTGGATGAGACAAAAGAAACAATAATGATGGTGGCAAGGCATTAGCAACATCAAAGGGGTGAGGCGATGCGCCAAGGCGACAAGTATAATAGCATCAGCATGACTGCGGTGGTGGAAATTATGTGACAACGCTTAAGTTCCAAAGTAAATCTTTAGAAGTCATATTGGGTTTTAGATCAGACACTATCTAGAGAATTCGCCCTTATTTACGAGGGCTTTACAATCTGAGTTCAGGTTTTTTACAGGCGCAAGCCTCTATAGTTAACTATCTCTCCCGATAGCGAGAGACAGTGGTGGAGCCAAAAGTTTTGTTTAAGGGGGGCCTAACGAAATCCATTCTCGAGGTCGTGAGTCGTGAGTCGTGAGAGATGAGTAAAGGGAAAAACGAACCATTTATGCTTTTCATATGTCCAAAAAAAATGTTTGTGGTTTCTCTAGACTAATAAATAGCTTTAAAAGAAAGAACTACACAAATTAGAGCATGATTTTTTGTTGGCAAAATTGTTGCTCTATTAAGCCACTAAAACAATCAGCTTTAAGCTCCTTTAGGATTTCAGTTTTAGCTTTAGTGTGAAAGTAGAGAGATGAGCTGAATATATATAGTATGGATTTAGTTTGGTGCATACAGCTGCAGCATTTTCATTGTGCAAAAAAAGCGAGAAAAAGCAAAACCATTCGCAGTAATTATTTATATTATTAGCAGTGCAAAAATAATTTAATAATTGGATGATAATTTAATATTTAATAATTAATACTAGGTAATAAATAATTAGTTAACGATAAAAGTTTTAATAAAATCACATTTAAATAGTTAAATATTTTAAATAATTATTAATCAAACAGCCCTATAACTCTACGTCAAAATATCATTTCATCATTCTTTCCACAATGGAAAGTCATTCCTCCCTCTCCCTTTCAATATTTTACCCCACTAGTCTTTCTCTCTCTACAGCTTTAAGCATTGCATGGTTTGAGCAGAAAGTGGATTGAAGACTTGAAATGGAAAAAACTTGTAATAAATAAAATGAAAGTTAACAATTTTTTACGGGAGCTGCAATTAGGATTTATTACTTGGGAATGAAACTGGTATCACAGAGCTAGAAAGCTGCTATAACTAGTGTTGAAATCTATCAGCTCAAAAAAGAGCTCGGAACAACAAAAGAGTGGCTCTATATTCTGATGTTGACCTCATTTTTGTATGAGGTCACCTGGACCAGTCCTGACCCCAGATCAATTTAATCTCTAGACCAATCCAAACTCTAGGATCCTCCTAGAATCCTGACCTTAGGATTTATTCTAGATCCTAGGATCAATCTAAACCCCGGACCCTAGGATCTACCTTGACCTTAGGATTCTCCCAAATCAATCTAAACCCTAGGATTCTCTTAGATCTAGACCTTAGGATCTATTCTAGATCCTATGATCCTTATAGAATCTAATTTTAGAATCTATTCTAGGTCCTAAGATTTTTATAGACTTCAGATCAATTCAAACTTCAAACCAATCCTGACCTTAAGCCAACCTAGATCTCAATTCAAATCAAACCTCAATCAAAATCCAGACTCCACTCCAGTTCAAGATCTTAATCTCCAGTTTAAAATCTTGATCTTGTTTTTGATCAAACATCAACCTTATCCAATCAATTATGATCCTCCAAATGATCATAAATGATTTAGATAACTCAAACTTAATTAATCAAACTCAAAATCCAGATCAAATCCAAAATCCAGACCAAAATCCAAAGGCCCTGTCCTAAAGGCCTTTTCTAATGAATTTTCAAACACTTCGAAACCCAATCAAATGACCTCCGATTCAGAGTCTGTCAGTTGGATACTGATAAGACATGTCTCTAGAGGCAACCCTCCAAATTTGAGCTCATTTTAAGGTCTCTAACCCCAGAATCTAAATCAAAATCCAAAGGCTGTAAAACCTTCAAATATTTACGGCCTATGCCACTAGACCTATTACTTTGAAGATTCTGACCTTAGAGCCTTCACCAAAGCCTCTAGTCACTTCTAGATCATTAATTCTGATATGTTTATCAATAAACTGAATCTTTCTGGACTCAACTCAGCCCCCAGTGAGCATGAGCTCAAAAATGACCAAAATGCCCTTTAAAGGCAATTTTGGAGTTTTTTAAAGACTTCAACATGCTCTTTTCAATTCAAATCCTAGAACCTTTTCCAATGTATCCTAATCACCATTAGGAGTGCACTGAACTCAAGCCCTGACCCTAGTCAAGTCTTTTTGACCATATCGACCTTTTTTACCAAAATACCCTTTAGGGGTTCAAACATCGATTTCAAACTAAACGACCTCCAAATTGCTTGAAACCACTTCCAGCAAGTTTCAAATATCAAACCAAACTTATCGGACCCAAACCCAGACCCTGGGTCAACCTAGTTGACCAAGTCAACCTAGGTTGACCAAGTCAACTTAGGTTGACCAAATATGCCTTTAAGGGTCAAAACGGGCATTTTGACCAAATTGACCTCCCCAGAGTTTGGTCTCCAAATATTATTTCAAATTGATTGAACCCATTTCCAGACCCTGGACTCACCTGATTAACCAAGTCAACCAAGATTGACCTAATGAGCCCTTAAGAGTTCAAATGGGTCATTTCAACCCATTTAACCGGATCAATGCCTTTAAACTTTAAACTCATTCAATTCAATGTCTTGAATATTTCTAAACTCATTTTGAGTCAAACCCAAGGCATTTTGACCAAGTCAACGTATGTAAATTTGGTCAAACTAGATTAAATCCTTCTCTACTCTTCCAAGTTCAAATCCTTAAGCCTCAAACTCCCTTCAACTTGTCACTCCAGAAGTTTAAAATTTATTCCCTGCCAACTCAGCACTTCCACTTGAATGTTGACTAGTCAACTTGGTCAACAAGAGTGCAAGAGAGGGTTTAGAGTGGTCAAAATTGGTCAAAACACCATTTAAATTTAATCCACTCTTCCCTAGTCCTATCCAGCTGTTAGGACATTCTCTAGAACCTTCCTAGACGCCATTCCAACCATTGGATCAAGATCAAGTGGCTTGGGTCACTCCCATGTGTCCATGTGAGGACCAAGAGGCCTTTCCACCTCATTTGTCCTCTTGTACTTTGATTCCCTGCTCCCACCCACTTCTAGGGGATATGTGGCAGCATCTAGGAGCTCCCCCAATTCATCCCAGCCATTCATTTGGCTAGGGGACATCTCAATAGAGGAAAAACACCTCAATCAAGCATCATTCTCTCCCAAGCCCTGTCTCACTCACTCTCTTTGATCCAGAGCTAATCTAGCCCTCAAAATCCCTCAAAAACCTCATCCAGATCTTCCTCTAGCACTTCCAAACTTTCCCCCACCGAATCTAAGCCTCCAAAGCCTCATTGATGAAGAGAGAGGAATCTAGAGAGAGAATCAGGTTATTCACAAATAACTTCCAATCCAGCTAGATCAAGCTCCTAAAGTCTTCTACAAAGTTGAAGATGATCTTAGCAGCTTTCCAACAAGTCCAAGAAGTCGACAATCCGATGGTTGGATTGTAAGTTATTTCCATTTTAAGTTTAAATTTTAATTTGAAACCGTAGCAAATCTACAATGCATGGAGCCTCCAAACTTTAGGCATTGTTAGATTATGTTTCCCTCTAGCTACAGTTCAAATTTCATGTAATTTCGTTGAGTATTTTGAAAGTTATGAGCATTTGAAGTTTTCTAGCTCGGGTTCAACCAGAGCCGTCCGATCGCGCCTTCAGCGTGATCGGACGGCCCAGATCTGGCCATACCGCATGAACACGGGTGCTGAAGTGGTTAAATGGCGGGCCAGCCGCCACGTGGCGCGTTCTCATTGGGCGCCGCCATTCCGCGGTCAATTTGACCAAGGAAAATTAAAAAAAAATCAAAAAAATGCCCAGATCTTCCAAAATTCATAGAAAATCGAATATTTTACCAAATTTAACTTGCTTAGGCTCGTTGGAAAGGTAATTCCATGTAGTTTTTATTAAAATTAAAATAAAGTTGATTTGGTCTCTGAACTGTGAGATATTAGTATTTGTTTGAAATATGTTTTTTGCAAATTTCTCACAATCCACTGATCAACTTGAGCCCAAATTTTGGTGAAATATTATTGGGTATCTTAGGCATGTTAACTGATTTTTCTAGGGTCAGATACCCAATGGTTTTCTGTGATGTGAATTTTCAAGATAAAGGGTCTATTTTGGACTTTGAATTTTGAAAATTCATAACTCCTTAAATTCTCAATGTTTTGTTGTGAAATTTCTGTGGTATGGATGCATGTATGCCAGGGTTAGACATACCAAATTTCAAGCCAATTTGAACAGTAGAGACACCTAGGAAAAATAATTAAGGACAAGGTCTAGAAAACTTATAAAAATCCTAGGAAATTCTACACACATCCAATAGGGATGAAACTTGAGAACTATAAACATAGTGACATTATACACCTTAGGTTCACATTTAATCCAATTTTGAGTTCATTAGGTTATATAATTAAGCAAATCAAAATCAGCCTTATTAAGGTCTTTAAAATTTCAAAAAATTACACTAAATCAAATTTAAATCCAAAAAATTCAAAAAAGACCTCTAACTGACTGGAATCATTTCCTTAATCAATGAAAATTAAAACCCCCTTGATCAGACATCAAATAAAACCTTAATTTAATTTTAATTGAAAACCAATATTTAATTAAAATAAATAATTAATAATAATTAAAAATTCCCAAACACTTGAGAATCACTTCTTAGGTTATCTCTGACATTTGAAATTGATTTCAAGGAGTTTGGAATTCATTTGGAGCAAAATCAAGAAAACCCTTATAATTAAACAATTTTAAAAATTCAATAAATACATCAAACTTTGAAAAATCATAACTAACTCTAGAAAACTTCAAATTGACCAAACTCACTTGCATTCAACTCAAAATCAAGTCTAGTATTTATTAAAAATTTCAAACCTTCAAAAATCAGACAAAGTCAAAAAGTCAACTTTTTGGTCAAACCTAGGTCAAATCAGTTCAAAACTTCAAACCTTCATAACTAATTGTAGAAAGATCCGATTTCAGCGTACTTACCTTCTAACGGATCGTATTAAGATCTAGTATTTTAATAAAATACAAACCTTATAGAATTTGAGCTTAATATAAAAGTTAATTTTTGACCCCTTGATTAAGTGATTAGAATAATAATCCAGAAAATTTCTAAAATTTGAAAATTGTCTTAAAACTCTAAAAATCATTATTCAACCTTAAAATCAATATCAAATCATTAATAATTAAACTCAAATTTAAATCTTCCCTTAAGCCTTTCAACCAACCATAACGCCAGACAACTTTAACAATTTGCCCTACATAGGACATATCCAAACCACACGGCCTACCTCACACACTTTAGATGGTTTGCTAGGACAACCAACTCTAGTTTTAGGCTAGGCCGGTGTTTACTTTTCCGCTGTGTGCCGGGTTTTCGAGCTTTCACTGCATGCTGGTTGTTAGCTTAGAATTGATTGACTGTCTGTTTATTTATTTACCGCACTCTCTTGAGCATTTAAATTTCAAATATATCAACTGCTTGAGATCAATTATCAACTGCTTGAGATCAATTATAACTGCTTGAGATTATTTATATAACTGCTGGTTATTAGGATAACCCTACAGGATCGAGTCTAGATTTTTTAATTTTGCTTAATGTAATTTGATATAATTTGAGTTGTATTTAAAGTGATTTGAGTTGGGATGTTTAGATCCAACTTGAATTCCAAAGAGGATAAGACATCCCTAAAGGGGAGAGTTTTCGTCCATTTGGAAGATCAAGTTTGGATGCTCTTCAAGTATCCAAAGGGGAAAGATAACACCCTATTTAAGGGGGAGTTTCTTTTCATTTGGATATCCAGAATAGATGAATCAAGATGTTCGTGAGAAGATGAAGAAATGAACGACGAGAAGAATCCCAAATCTCAAAGTAACTTGAGTCCTAGGTTTAGAACCCGGGTTGTTGTCAGTGGTGCCCGGCCACTTTACTTTCAGCAGACCCTGGTTTGTAATAAGCAAGGCAACTTTGCCTATGGACTTTCAATTTGAGTAGTAATTAATTTGATTGATGTTTGATGTGATTGCGTATAGGATTGCCTGCTTTTTGTAGTTTTTTGGTGATTCTTGCATGTCGATTTTGATTTAGCCTGGAACCCGATCGTAGGCTCTTAAGGACTCATTAAAACTTTTTCTACTTCAATCAAATTAAAATATTTAAGCTCATATAGAAACTCTAGCGTTTTAAGAAGTAAGCCCGGGACTGCCGGGAGTTCTCATTTCAAAATCCTTCATTCAAATTCAAGCATTCAATCGAGTTAATCAGCATGCATTGCATTAGTAACAAATTAAATGAGTCTAAATCTTTAATCGCATTGTTAGCTTAAGCATCAAACACCCAACATAAGTCTAAGGGGCCAATTAGGATTTGCTCTAGATGTCGGCCCCAACTTCTCAAACTTTTCTTAAATAACATCCCTACCACTCTTTCATAAAAGACCGGATTCATTTATTTTAAATCTATTAGGTGGTTAGCTGGCTCCCCAATTCAGGCCGGGGTAAGTCCAGATTTGCACTGCATTAGCTAGGTTCGGGTCACTTTTTAGTACCCAATTTAGACTTAAGTTTTGAGGCTAGCTCAGGCTATAAGACCTCAACCTCTGGGAATTGAATCCCAAATTTTTAATAAAATTGATCATTCAAAGTTAAATCTCTTTCAATCTAATTTGAGCCCAACACTTAGGATAGGTTGGAGTGTTATCTGAAGTAATTCAGAATTTCAAAACACTCCCTACCCTTTTCCCTTTGACTCTAGAAATAAGTCTTCAATTTTGAACCAATCCAACTTGAATTTCCAACCCTTAACCTCCTTTGATATCGAACTTTGAAACTCCAGATAAAATTTCTACCGCTATTTTAATCGAGAGTTTTCGTAGAAATTTCTGATTTTCTACGATGTAATTAACTACGAGGGCTTGCGCTCGTAGGAGATTTAAAAACCCAGAACTTATTTTCAAAACCAATAATTTTTCAAAAACTTCAATGAATTTTCTTTGGGATAATCAAACCCGACGATCATTATCATCATTTTCAAACGATCGATAATGATTGATATCTTCTCTCTTCGGAGAGATATACCAATTATTATCGTGGTTTTGATTAAGAAATTAATGATCTTTAATCCATATTAGCATAGTCAAACACTCGATTAAATTCCATTTTGATCCTTTGGGGTCAAATGTGATTCTTTCTTGAGTTTGACTACGATAGTAAGGATAAAGTTAAAGTTTTTTAATCTGAACTAATTAGTGAATGATATTCTCTCCTTTTGAGATGGTATATCGTTCTTAATGTCGTGTTCGATTCCAAAACTAAAATTCAACTTTTTAACTTTCCCAAAGAAAATTAATACTTTTTCAAAACTATATTTTTCGATCAAACATCTGACAAAAGGTTGAAGTGCATTTATCAATTTTTTACTTCTCTCCTTTTTTTGGGGGGAAATTTTGGGGTTAATGGCCCATATATTGAAGATAAAAAATTACATATAAAGTTAGGAAGTTTTCAACCAGATACGTAGTGTCCCTCATATAGTAGCAATAGAATTTGATATTTGAAAATTAAATTTTTACATCAATATGCACTTAAAGCATATGGTGGGGGGAATGATAATGAACCCGATGATCAAGATCATATGGTTTCGTCGCCCCGAGCCATCATGATCCCTATTCGAGTTAGTCAAAGGAGGTAGTCGACCCAACTTGATTGAAGGATCCTTATCGATGGTCATAGGTTGAGTCATCCAAGGGTGCTCTAAGTTGTGATGGATATTCACCTAAAGGGGCATATTTGAGCCCACCTTAGCTAATAAAAGGCTTTATGCCCTATTATTTATATCATATTGATTAATTACTCAATAATTTAGAGCCATTGGCTCTAACCATGATCATAAGTTAGTTTTACCATTTAGCAAGAAAATTATCGGATTGGAGGGACCCAGATATAATCGTTTATATGTGATGTCATTTGGCGGTGAAATTATCGATTAAAGGACATGTGCCACATCCTTACTAGCAAGAGATGATTTGAGAGTGAATCTTAGTTATATTCTCGACTAAACATTCACTCTTTGTGAGCTGAAATGATTTTCAAACTTGTCCACCCTGACAAACATAAAAAAACGGGAATTAAGAGAAAAAGATAAAACGTCAGAGAAAAGTTAGGATTTGACGATCATACAGTCATTTTTGTTAGTCAACCCAGATGAAAAATTTGCTCTTCTTGAAGTAGGTTATGTTTTGCCTATTTCACTTTTCAATAGTTTGATGTTTTTTGTATTTTTCTGATCAAATTTATATTTTTATTACTAAAAAATGAGGATAATTTTATTTTGGTGAAACTTTTATTGTGTAAATTTTTATATGTTATAGAGAGTGAAATTATATATATTTTGAGTATATTCTTAAAATTTTTTGCTTGGTGATTTTGAAAAAGCACCAATTTTTACCTACTCAAAAAATTATTTTGACATCTTAAAATAGTGCTTCAGTTCAATTAAATATTCAAAATGATATTTTACACAATCCATGGTAATTTGATTATGTTTTGAATTTGTAAATTTTTACTTAGAAGTATTCTTGTTATTTACGATTAGGACACTTTGGCAATTTTTGAATTCATTCTAATTATGCTTTAATTAATTAAATTCATTGAAAATATGAAAGAAATGTGATGTGATGACAGCACTAGTGGGAAACCGAGGTGGTTTTATTTTCAGGCCTATAAAAGGGTAAGAAGCGAGATGAGCAGTTTGGATAGCAAGCTTCGATCTGTGTTATAGGTATATTTTGGTTAGTTTTATTTTTATAGGCTTGACTTTTATTTGGTTATGCTCACTGTTATCAAGTGCTTTTATAGATAAATTTTAAATTGTATATATTTTGGATTATATATAGAAAATCATTTTGAGATTCAATTGACTTCCGCTTATACTTTATTTAGCAAAGCCTCTATGTAGTATATAAATTGAAATTGTTGTTTTAGTACTTCTCCAACAAGAACTTGGGGTCAATCTTGCCATAATTAGACACAGCATGACCTGTGTGGTATTGGGTCATATTGAGTCAGGTTATGACAGGATATTCTAGGTTCTATTATTTACTCTTTTTTTTTTAAATTTCCACTTGCATGATGAATCAAGCGGCTGTAGCAAGCATGGGGAAGACATGGGATGCGGCAATAGGCTATGCAAGTTTTGAGTAAGATCTGAGTGGGAGTTTGGTAGAGATATAATAGAATAGACTTTTATAATATATATTATTGCGTCTTGAAGTATTCGCGATGGTTGAGAAATATAAAGTTTAACGTCGTAACTTTGTACTAAAATCTGACACACAATTAGAAAAGAGAGTGGGCGCAACATTTATGAAACACCAAAATTTTTAAGTGGAAAACTCTTGAAAAAGGGGGAAAATCATGGGGCCTAGCCCAGTTTCAATGAATCTACTAGTATATGCAGTTGATTACAAATGAAACCCTTCCTTCAGGGGAAGGCCTTAGCTCTATGTACATCATATGCAGTACATTACATAGTGGGAATACAAAGAGTTACTGTTAAAGTGTTCTTTTGATCAGAAGGAGGGTAGTCGATGGGCGACGTAAGTCGGAAGAACCGTAGTCGATGGGCGACTAAGGTCATAAAGACCGTTGTCTGGCAACAGAGGTGTAAATGAGTCAAGCCAACCTATAAGTCGTCTCAAGCTCAACTTTATAAATGTACGTCTCATGAGCCAAGCTTGATGAGCTAACAAAACAAGCTTGAGCTAGCCCCAAATCAGCTCATCAGTTCTTGAACCAGCTCTTTTAAAAACTGCTAATATTAAATACACTTAAAATTCAATAAGTTTTAAATTTGTTAAAAAAAGGTTTAAAATTTATAAATCTCTTCCTTCTTTGAGTAGATTTATTATCATTTCTTTTTTTTTTTCTTTTTTAGAATTTTATTATAACAGTAGCTTGAATAAGAATAATTTTCTCTCTTTAATGATATATGACCATACTTGTAAGCCAACTCGAACTTATATAATTAAGCTCAAGCTTGAGGGTGAACTCAGTTAATTTATAAAGCTCATCCTCAAGTTGTGAATGACTTAAGCTCAGCTCGACTTTTTTACACCCATTGATTTCTCTAATAATAAAGCATTTTCTTTCTTTCAAAGAAATTAATATTTCAAAAGTGATATATTAGGGAAATATGAATTTCTATGACTCAATATTGGATGTTTATCAAATATTTTCATAAGATTTAATATATTTAAATAAGATTTGAAAAGTAATACGAACGAATTTCAATAGAAGATTTGAATATAGTTTGAGTAAAGTACAACTAAGATTCAAATATACTTAAAAAAAAGATCGAATATGATTCAAACAAGGTTAAGACATAGGGGTCGAATAAGATTACGATAGGGTCAAACAAAGTTCAAAGATGGCTTGAACCAGTTATAGCATAATATAATATATATTTGATACATTATATTGCAAATTCGCAATCACAACAAACATAACATAACATAATATAAGTTTCATATGATAAAGTGCAATCAAAATAACAATAAAAAAACAAAATTGAGTGTGCATCTTTTAGAAAACTGAAGAAATAGAAAAGAGTTTAAATGTACGTCATTTTATTGTTATGTGCCTATGGATCTATGTATCTACATTATTGAAAAACAAATACACATATAGGAAATTTATATGCATAGTATATGATTGTGTATAGCTTCCGAAAATCTTTAAAGATAGGTAGATGAAGTGTTATATCACATGCAATCTTTGGTCTCAACTGCAAATAAGACATATTATTCACCAATCTCTTTGTATAAGTACTATATAAATTCTTATTAAAATTTTAAATGGCTTACATGATGACAGTTTTATGAATATCATATGTGTTGGCTCTTCTCCATTTCCAATTAGCCTAAGTTGAGAATATTTCTAATCTATGGTTAAATAACCATAAAAACTCAAGTTATACTATGAAGCACTTACAAAATGAATTCATCATCACCTAAAGTATGCATTGTAATGCTAAAGGGGTTGTTGTACGTCATATAACATTATGATCTTTCTAGTAAATGTGATATCACATATCATTCATTAAACTTTATCATAGTTCACTGAATAATATATGAGATATGAGTTGGCCTAAGATTTTTGAAACTTCTCACAATCTCTTATAACATATATGGCTGTAGTATCAAACCACTTAAATGAGTGTTTCCTCTTCAATTTATTCTACGTAGAGATTGTTGGTTACATTACTGATCAAACAATTCATCCCAAGAAATAATGCATAATCTATAGGTCTTTGGATAGAATCATATATTCTCCCTTATTAGATTATGTGAAGCATATATGTGCTTCAAAATAAAATAAAATTATATCGAACAACATAATATAATTACATGGTTAATTATTACTAGAATCAACAACATAATCGACTACTTAACATACTATTTAGCTAAGTCGTTGCTGTATTTTAGAAATTACACTATGCTCCACTACCTGTTCGTATCTTCTCTCTTTCTTGTTCTTCAAATCCAACTAACAAAGCATTGAAGAAAGAGAAATGCTCCTCAATGATTATATGTCATTTAATTCATGACACTCATGTATGTGAGTAGGACGATCCAAATCACCACTAATATATGGTTCTAGTGAAAAAAATTTCACCCTCATCATAGGTTACATGTCATTTAGTCCACATCCCATCATTTAAGTGGGCTATTTTGATCAACTCCACTTAACTATCATCGCTTGATTTTTTTGACTTCCATTCTATTAGGAGAGAGCATCATCATTGTTTCCATATTTCTTCAACATCTTTTTCAACCCCCTTCTATTAGGAGAGGAATTTTTCGAACCTTCAAAAGTCAATTGAATATGAGCTATTCAACCCCCTTTTCTCAAGGAAAATATTTGCCCCTAATCGCCTCTTCATTATTTATTATAACACATTTAGAGTTGCTTAACCTTGATATCCAAAGAAGGATTATTACAACTATATTCAATAGCCTCCATAACATACCTATACTAACTCGAAAAAAATTTGATTTTAAGCAAACTCAAAATTATTCTAAAGTTACCTTGAAAATACACAACATATTATAATTTGACAAAAAATTGATCAATATGAGTTTGAATTTGAATTCATCAAACTAAGGGCAATAATGTTTCTTAATCATCATTATCATGACCCTTAAAACTATAAAAAATAAAAAATAAAAACATACAATCAATTTTCAAAAGTTAATATTTAATTGGAAAGGAATTCCCTCGGAATGTTCTAAGGATGAGAGGAGACAAACCATTAGATTTGTGTTGGGATGATTTTATACATAAATTTTGGTTATCCATTAATAAATCATTTATCATAATATAAATACAATACTATTTTATCTCTCATCATTCATCTTTTTATGAGGACATCTTTATGTGATTTTTTTTGTGTTTCGTTAGCCTAAACTCTTTATTTGCTTTGCAAAAAAAAAAAAAATCAAAGAAATGTGTTGCACTCTACTCATAAGCATAAAGTCAAAGGAGATGATAAGAAATGCATATATCAAAGTTAAAAAAACACTAAAAAAATGTGGCATTCATCGACCATAATAAGAAATCTAACTTTCTTATAGAAAATTATTATTGAATTTTAAATTATATATCGTATGCTCATGATAACCTTAAGTAATCTCCATTATTATTCTCGTATTCCCTCCCAAGATAACATCAATAAAATTTATAATCATTAGTGCAACAAGCTAAATGAGCTGATGATGTCGTAGAATATGATTTTATGTCAAAACAATCAAGATAGCTATTCATCTTTTCAAAATACTTTACTTTCCCATTCATCTTTTCGCTCTTCTATAGGGGAACTATAAAGATTATCAAAGAATTGAAATATCAAATTTGAACGAAGAGCAGCAAGAAAAAAAATGAGTGAACGGAAAGATTTTCATCGTCTCACCATAAGGGGAATAAAGGGAGAGAATGTCAATCAACTCCTCTTGGTTTGAAGCTTCAAATAGTTGAAATAGTGAATCTCGAGTTAACTACAATTTTTATCAGATCACAAATAATTATAGATAATCTAGTATGGACAGAAAAAAGTATGCAAAAGGGCGAAGAAGATTAGAAAAAAAATTATCAAGAATTTGTTTGGGACAGCTTTTGACTATTTATTTATTTATTTTACTTTCAAGAAATATTTGTACTAAAAAATTATTTTAAAAAATAGTAAAAAATTATTCCAAATAAAACCTAGATCTACATCGGGCTAATGCAAAAAAAAAAAAACGGTTGAGAAATTAACTCTTTATTTAGGTAAAAACAAAAACTCTTTATTTAGCTCAAAATTATTCTGCCTATTTTGAAATTAATATTTCCAACGAGGTGAAACGGAATTGCCAGCCCACAAAGGAAGGGAATCGCGACCGATATATCACCGCAAATCGAAACTTTTTAAGCCTGGCATCACCAAGCCGTCAAGCCCTAATTATTGGTGTTAAAAAATCGCGATACTCAAATCCCGGTGCGTCACTACTCCGATAAATACCCCGACAGCGACAATTTCGGACCCAGCCTCTACCGACACCTCTGAGAATAATATCTCTATCCAAATACCCCATCCAGTATTCACTCCCATCCAACGGCTCAAACACGTCCGATCAAATCCACACCCGGGCCCCGCTCTTCCCTCTCCCAGATCTAAATCCAGCTCTCGCCATTACCTCTTCCAGATCCGGAAGTGGGAGAGTCGGCGGCGGTGGCGGTGGAGCGGCGGTGACGATGGTGGAGCCGCACGGTAAAAACCTGGACAACGCGTCGGGGTAGCAATCCTCGCCTCGAGTCTGATCCGGTTATAGACATTCCCCCGACTCCTCCCGGCGATGCTCGCCCCGGAAATAAACTCCCCGCTACCACCCCATTCCTCTCCCTTTTTTTACCCTTTTCATCATCCGGCTCCGACGGCTTGGGATACGCCAGCCTCACGACCGCCTTCACCATCGGCGCCTGGTACTTCTCCAACATCGGCGTCCTCCTCCTAAACAAGTACCTCCTCAGTATCTACGGGTACCGCTACCCGATCTTCCTCACCATGATCCACATGGTTTCCTGCTCTCTCTATAGCCTCGCAGCAATTCGCTGGCTCCGCCTCGTTCCTCTCCAATCCGTCTCCTCTCGGAAACAGCTCTTCAAGATCGCTGCCCTCAGCGGTATTTTCTGCTTTTCCGTTGTCTGCGGCAACATATCGCTTCGTTACCTCCCCATCTCATTCAACCAGGCTGTCGGAGCCACCACGCCCTTCTTCACAGCTATTTTTCTCTCTCCTCATTACCTGTCACCGCGAGTCCGGCGCCGTGTACCTTGCTCTCCTCCCGGTCGTGCTAGGCATCGTCGTGGCAAGCAACAGCGAGCCACTCTTTCACCTTTTCGGCTTTCTCGTCTGCATCGGCTCCACGGCGGGCCGCGCCCTCAAATCGGTAGTGCAGGGCATTCTACTCACTTCCGAGGGAGAGAAGCTTAATTCGATGAACTTGCTTATGTACATGTCTCCCATCGCCGCCGTGATGCTTCTTCCGGTTACTCTATGGATGGAGGGGAACATTGCGGGGACCACAGCGGCGAAGGCCGCGGAAGATCCGCGGCTGCTATTCTTCCTCTTCGTCAACGCGACGGTTGCTTACCTCGTGAATCTGACCAATTTTTTGGTGACAAAGCACACCAGCGCGCTCACTCTCCAGGTTTCTGGGAATGCTAAGGCCGCCGTGGCCGCCGTTGTCTCTGTTCTTATTTTCCGGAATCCTGTTACTGTGATGGGGATGACGGGGTTCGGGATAACGATTTTTGGCGTGGTTCTATACAGCGAGGCTAAGAAGAGGTCAAAATCTTCCTCCTCTGCCTCATCATCCTCCCCCAATTCTTCTTCTTCTTGAATTTTTCTCATGAATTCGATCAAATTTACCTTCGAAAATACTCTTTTGCCTGTTCAGAACACGCTGCTGCTATAATTGTTATTTGGAAGGGTTAATTTTATCATCAATTGTAATATTTTCCGTTTATGCGCTCTTCTAGTTTGCCTTATATATATATTTGCACTATTATACGAGCTTTATAGTTAGAGAGAGCTTGTTCCAGCCTCAATTATTCTGTGAGGAGTTTTCCAATAAAAGCTAAATATTTGAATTTTACTCGTGAATATTATTTTTTATTTACATTTAATTTTTTCTTGTTAGCCGGATCGACATGACCTAGAAATTTCCTGTTCAAGTATTAAGGTTTACAATTGGTGTTCTTTTTTAAATGAAATACTGCGAAAGTTTCGTATTTTTTAAAATTCTAGCTCAATAAACTTTTTATAGTTATTGAGAAAGAAGAAACGAGGAATAACCGATGAAGATAAAGAATGATTCGGATGAGGAAAAATCGATGAAGATGGAGATTGGTTTGGATGAGAAAAATTGATGGAAATGAAGACAGGTTTGAAATAGGGAAATCTGATGAAAAGGAAGACTTGTTTGGAGGAGGAAAATCCGATAAAGAAACAAGCAATGATTGTTTTTTCTATGCATTTAGGGAATATGTAATATTGAAGTTATGTTTGTATTTTGTAGATCTTGTTTTATTTTCTCTATGTTTGATTCATTTCGATAATATAATATTGCATTCTTAAATACGTAGCCGACGAAGATGAAGACTGATTGATTTTTCTCTTTTTGTTTGGTTCATTTCGATAATATAATACTAGTCTTGAATAAAATTCGATGTGTATCGCCGTGTACTTGTTATATTGGCTGGGATATTAAAATTTTGACTTGCATTAGTGGACATTTAATTAAAACTGAAAATGTGTTGATGTAACATTATGGTTTATGTGTTTTTGGTGATGTTTCACACAATCATCTATGTATCGTCGAACCCTGTGCGCCCCTCGGACTCCGGACATATTCCCGAAGTGTACAGAAATCAGTCTTCATCTTCATCGGCTTTTCCTCCTTCAAACTAGTCTTCATCTTCAACGATTTTTCCTCGTTCGAACTAGTCTTCATCTTCATGTTCCTCGTTTCTTTTTTCTCAACAGTTATAAAAAATTTATTGAGCTAAAATCCTAAAAAATACATAACTTTCGCGGTATTTCATTTAAAAAAAGAGCACAAATCCTAAACTCTAATATTTGAAGATGAAATTTTTTGGCTGGGTTGGTTGGGCTGGCAAGAAAAAAACTAAATGTGAAATAGGAATGAATATCCACTTGTACAATTTATACAATCAAGGTGTCGCAATTTTATTGGAGTCTAGACATATGCTACGTTCTGACTCCGCATAGAATAATTTCTCCTTGTAGGGATCATATCTCTTCACTATGATACGAACAATTTCATCTTTTTATAATCTATGATTATCTTAAAAAACATTCTAATTTAAATTTAGGATTAATAATTTTGCGAAAAATGTAATATCCAATTAACTAATTAAAATTTTATTATGTTCATCATAAAATAAATTTAACAATTTAAAATTCATCATAAGTAAAATTTATTTAGTATTATTTCCTAAATCTTTATAATTTATAATATTATATTTTGCCAACGTCGGGAACTCTTTGAATAAATAAGGTACCTATGTATTATTGCTGTAATTTGGGACGTGCGAAAACCTTAATTGTTTATTTATAGTAAAAGAAACAATGTGCATTAACGATATTCTGGGCTCTTTTAACCTCAGTGCTAAGCACAAATACTTTTGTGCTAAATATGACATTACTAAAGCTTTTGACATGGTTTCGAGAGATTTCCTCTATAGTAGGCTGGAAGCTAAAGGTTTTCCTAACTTATTCATTTCTTGGATCAAGGCGTGTACCACTGATGTTCACTTCTCTATTTGTATTAATGGGGTGCTTGAAGGTTATTTCAACTCTACCAATGGCATTAGGCAAGGATGTCCCCTATCCCCTTATCTCTTTAGTATTATCATGGATGATTTATCTGCTAAATTGGATTTGGCCTCTTCCAACAAACTTTACAAAGGTATTACTGCTGGGGATTGTGAGGTTTCGCACCTCATGTTTGCTGATGACTTACTGATCTTTGGTGCTGCTTCCATTTCTAATGCAGTCACTCTTAACACTACTCTTATGGAGTTTGCGGCAGTCTCTGGTCTGAGTGTGAATCCTCTTAAAAGCTCCATACTGATTTCAAAAAATTCTCATGTTGCTGGGGAGATTTGTAATATCTTGCAAATTCAAGAGTCTCAATCCCCTATTAAATACCTGGGCTTGCCTATTTTTTATAAAAAGCTGAAAATGATTGACTTTCAGCCCTTAATCCAAAAAATTACTTCTCTATTAGAGGGTTGGAAAGCCAAAACTCTTTCTTTTGCTGAGAGAATACAATTTATAAAATATACTATTAGCAACACCCTTGCCTACTGGATTCGAGGCTCTATTATACCCAAGGGTTGCCGTAAACTGCTTGCTCGGCTTTGTGCTAGATTCACCTTCTTTGGAAACATAAATCAGAGAAAGCTGGCCACTGTTTCCTGGAAAGTTACTTTCTATCCTAAGATTTATGGGGGTCTGGGTATTCCCTCGATTGACTCTCTCTACCACAGCTATGTCTGCACTACTATTTGGAGGTTCTTAAACTCTAATTCTCTTCTTTTTTCTTGGTGGAGAGCTAATTACAGATCTTTGTGGAATCATTTGCCGATCAAAAAATCTCTTTACTGGGAGCTTATGTGCAAGAAAGCTATTGAGATTAAAGACTGTATCATTTTCTCTATAAATGCTAGCAGTAACTTATCTGCCATTTGGGACCCCTGGTGCGGGGGTCATTCCATTGCTGAATATCTTGAAAATTTCAACCCCATTTCCTACTATTCTCACATGTTTGACTGGAAAGTCTCGCACCTTATTCGGAATGGCAATTGGCATATTCCCAACTGTATTGACAGCCAAATTGCCACCCTTATTAATTTGGTTAGCATCGACTCTACGCAGGAAAATCATTTCTGGAAGGATACTCAATACCCGAAATTTGCTGATTTTAACATGTAGTTTTTTACTGGCATGCATAAAGTCCCTTGGTTCGATTTCATCTGGCATAAAAAGGCAGCTATTCGTTACTCTGCTTACGCTTGGCTGGCCTTTAGGGGCGGGTTAAAAACTGCTGATGTGCTTGCTGCCCGTGGTATCATTGTTCCTAATAGATGTTGTTTCTGCAATGATGACCTCGAAACTACTACTCATCTATTTTTTGAATGCAGCTATACCTTCAACATTGCCAAATCTCTGCTTCCTTGGCTGCATAATCTTTTTATGAGACCTAACATTTACCAATTATATGATAGTATTTTGGAGCAAGGTTTTAAGTCTAATACCAGAAATTACTATCTCCTCACTGCTTCTACTATGATCTACTTTATTTGGAGAGTGAGAAATGATAGGTTATTTGGTGGTATTGTGGACTGCAATGTCACGATTTCTGCTAAAATTCGGAAAGCTGTTATGTTTAAAACTCATGACTGGAACAAGGATTGACATCTGGAAATTGGGAATTCGGGTTTGTTTACCCAGCAGCTTCTTGTCCAATTTGCTGAAGTATATTTTACCCCTGTGGAGGAAATTTTGGCTGTGCGACTGGAGACATCTTGCAATTCTTCAAAGGACGATGATGACTGCTGAATTTTTTCAGCCGCCCCTTGGATGGTCCCTGCGGCAACCAGGGGCAATGCTCACGTACAGACCAATTCGTTTTTGACCCTTCGAGCATTGAGCATTTTTCTGAGTCCTTGCCTTTTGGCTTACTTTTTTGATCCTTTTGATTTGTATTTTTCCTTTTTTAGAATCCAGGATCTCATTTTGTTGTTTGAGATTTTGGATTATAGCTTTTGCTTTCTTACTTACTTGTAATTTATTTTAGCAATGGAATGGGCTTAGGCCCCAAAATTTCCCAAAAAAAAGTACGCTAAAAAAAAGTACGCTAGAATACGAGAGTGAAAATTTAATTCCTAGAGTTTTCTTCTTTGTAGCCCTCATATTCAAAAAAGGAAAATTAATATACAAAATAATACAAACTAAACATATAACAGTAAACAAAATAAATCAAACTAAGATTTCATTTCATTGATATAAGTCACAAGGAGAATACTATACCTGTCAACATTGGACCCGTCCCAAAAATCCGTCCCGAAAATTTTGGGTTTGGGTTGACCCGAACCCGAAGCGGGTCGGTTCGGGTCCTGAAAATCGACCCGTTTGCAAAACCGGGTCGGGTTCGGGTTGACCCGGGAACCCAGGAATGACCCGAAAACCCAGCTGCCCCGCTGCCCCACCCCCGCTGCCCGACGCACCGCACCCGTTGCCCCACTGCCCCACCCCCGCTACCCTTCCGCTGCTGCACCCTTCCGGAACTAAAAAAAATCAACCCGAAGCGGGTCGGGTCGGGTTCGGGTCCAAAAAATTGACCCGTTTGTAAAAACGGGTCGGGTTGACCCGAGCCTGAATAATACCAGGTCAATTCCGAGATCGACCCGAACCCACGACTCGTGACTCGAAATTAACAGGTCAAGAGAAGACATTAATGAAGCAGGAACAACAATAGATGAACGAAAAAATTGAAAGTAACAGCTATAAAAGTAAAAATTACCTAATCCCAAAAATATAAAAGGACAACTTCAGAAATTTAAATATCAAGCAGTAATAAAGGAATTTAAATATCAAATAAAATCATATTGGCGATAGCTCAGCTCATGTGATGTACTCGTATTGTGGTTCAAAAAAATGAAATGAAATCTTAATTTATTTTATTTTGCTTGCTCTTTATATTATTTGCATATAAAATTTCCTTTTACAAGTACAAAATAAATTTCATGTCCAATTACATTCAGTGTTGTCAAGGTGTGTCATCTTTCGAAACTAGGGTGTGACCATTATTCATTTAGTGACAACCATTGTTTTGGGAGTCTAATAAGTAATAATTGTATGACATTCAAGATAGCTTCTTTTTTATGTTTAAGTTTAGTGTTATGCATGTGTATATATTATGGGTGTGAATGAGTCGAGTCGAGTATATATCTAATCGAGCTAAGCTTGTTTAGTTTTTACTGAGCTCTAGCTCGAGCTCATTTACTAAGCTAGAGCTCGACTCTTTAAAAAAATTATAGGCTCGAGCTCCTTTGGAAAGGTTGAGCTTGACTCGATTGTTAAAGTTGATTTCTTAGTTTTATATTCAAATTTTAAGTTTTTTATTTATTTATTTTTAATATATAATTAATTTAAAAAGATTGAAAATATATTATATAATGTATATTTAAATTAATTTTAAAAATAAATATTTTATGTTAATCGAGTGGCTCGACGAGCTTTTGAGCCGAGTCAGGCTGAGCTTGAGCTCGGGCTCGCTTAATATAAGCTCGAGTATAGGCTCGAGCTCAAACTCATGACTTGATAAGCTTGAACTCATGGCTTAATAAGCTCTACTTGTGAGCTCGTTAACGAGTCGAGCTATAGCCGACTCGACTCATTTACTCTCCTAATCTATCTATATATATACACGGGTGTACACACACATACATACATTCCTCTAGGTCTTAGATGTGGGTGAGTGCGTTAGGTTTCAAAAATTTATTCTTGAAAGTGATGGCATAGGGTTTTAAGTAGAAATAGTGAAAGAAAAAAAAAGGTTGAGAGGTTAGGAGAATCAATGTATTATTTTCAAATATTTTGTGGTGCATATAATTAATTGCATTCTCTCTAGCTTTAATGTAAACTTCCTATCTTTTGTATAAAATGTTCTTTCCTTATAGTAAACTCTCTCATATACTCTTCAATATGGGGAGCTAACTCTCCTTGCCATGCTATTTTTTTAAGCATATGATTGTCATGACAAAGGAATCCGATGCTCGACATAAGGGTCATAGATAAACCCAACCCATTCTTCCATAAGGGTCATAGACAAACCCAATGCTCTACATTGGGAAATACATACTGTATTTCCTCGCCCAACCCATTCCCTATATCTGATATAAAAGACAAAGGATCTTACTCACTTTCAAGTTTTAAACTAAAATCTGAAATAATCTTTACTAAGTTTTCTTTGATAATGTTTCTAATAAGCAAAAGCTATGGTAAAAAAAAAAATCAATTTTCCTTAGGTAAAAATATCATTATGCTGTTAAAAGAACTTGCTGATAACAATATCCCCAAATACTTCTATTTCAAGTGGCAACCATCAGGCCCTACTGAAGGTTTACAATTGATGATAAAACCATTAATGTAAGCATTGAAGCGAATATAGAATCTTTTGAAAGAACTATCAACAGTTCAACGCTATTGTAAATGTATGCAATATGAGAACCTAGATTTTTATTAATAAGTGCTACTCCAAGTGTAGATACCCACCTATAATTATCATCTTATGATTTAAGAGGGATATCTCAAGTTTTTCTCTTGAGCATTATAATTTCATATAGGGTAGTGATATTATGTATAGTGTATATGCGCTATTATTAATATACTTTGGAGGGAAGTTCAAATGTGTTTTCATAAATTCTATATCTAATTAGTTATCAAAATGGATTTAGCCTATTTATTTGTCAGCTCAATTAACACCCTGGCATAGATGTGTCATTTCTAATTTTCTCACATAAAAAAATTTTCCCACATACACATAGTGATGCTAATATTCTACATGATCATCCTTGGTGCAAGCAAGTAGCCATGACTTTAGTTCTATCACTAACTTTGATATGAATTCCAAAATCATTCACAGTGACTTTGGATCGAATGACTTCCTTAAAACTCGTATAAACATGGAAGAGTGGACTGACTAATAAAACTTTATCATCATCACCTCAACAACATAAATACCAATCATTGTAAGGTTCAATATCAATATTATTAGATTCAATATTGTCAGAACTTGAATGATAGCGCTCCAATATGTGACTATCATCCTTGAACTCTATACCTTGTGAAAACATGCTTTTTTTGTCTTGTACTATAAGCACTATCTCATCCAAACTACTCCCATTGGACTGCTCGATCAACTCTATCACATCAACATCACTTTTAATAATCTTTTATTCTTTGGGCTATGTTCTAAAAACATGATAGTTGTGATAGCTCTCATTTGTATTAGATTAGTAACATGTAAATGATTCATAATAAAATTCTTAAAAGCATAAAAATCTAGGTGGGAGTATCACCGTGTTGTGCTGGAGAGCACAATGGTTCTGGCTTGTACATGTGGAAGTTCTAGCTGTGCGACCGGAGGGCTCTATTTCCTATATTCTATAGTGATTTGGGGAGCACTGTGGTGATGGGCCGGGGTTTTGAGCTTTAGTCACTATGTCAAAAAATATATATTTTTTAACTTTCCAAATCCACTACCCTATTAAATACACAAAGTCATTTCCCCCACCCCTTCATTTGGTTTCTTGGCCGGGAAGGAGAAGGAGAGAAGAGGGAAGAGGAGAGAGAAGCTTACTATGGAACATTTCCATCAATCCTCCAATTAGCAAAGTTTCTCTAATCATGGTAGGCACCCCGAATACGACTTTTGTTTCTAATAATTTTCATTTATGTGACTTTCTCTCTCCTAAATTTGATTAAAGTGCATTATCTTTTTATTTAGTAAACTTTTATTCTGTAACTTTTGGTATGCGGTAGATATCATCATTCTGAGTATTTTGATATAATCATATTAAAATTTAACCATTTATTTTCATATGTACATCATTTTAATCAAGATAAGGGCATGTAAAAAATAAGTAGTGTTGAGATAGTTGCAACTTAGTTCTTGATTGTTAATATTCTTTCAACATGTATCCTTTTTATGATTCCAAATATTATTGCTTTGATTATTATTTCTCCTAATATATTTTGGATGCATTGTTTTGTTGTTTGTGTGTACTAATATTTCAGGAAAATCATACTCTGAATTGTTGAAGACTTCAAATCAGACCAGTTTAGAGTTTATTATAAATGAAGTCTATAATTTTCATTTTATTGAGACTGAGAGAGTGTAATTATAATTGAGTAACTGTGCACACACACACACACACACACACCGGGGGAGAGTTTAAAAAATTTCAAATTTTAAACTGGTCGTACTGTACGAATGAACTTTGTACAGAACAATTTGTTCAGTTATTTTTTCAAACGAGCAGTCAAACGAATAGAAAGATAAAATTTTTTCTAAGTCGTATTAATCATACTGTATGATCACCATTCCTACATACCTTCCAGAGTATGAAATGGACGGGACCCTTTTCGTTCAAAAAGATTTTTTTAAGAATGGATCGTAATGTACGATCACCATTTATACATACCTTCCAGAGTACGAAATGGACGGGTCCCTTTTTGTTCAAAAAAGATTTTTTCTAAGTATGGATCATACTATACGATCACCATTCGTACATACCTTACAGAGTACGAAATTATGAGGTCCCTTTTCGTCCCGACAAACTTGAAAATTTTCTGAATGGTTCGTACCGTACGTATGATGCCGTCATCGTACGTACGCCGTCCAGGGTACGAAATGGACGGGTCCCTTTTTATCCCGACGAACTTAAAATTTTTGTAACTAATCATACAGTACGATGTCGTCATCGTACGTACGCCATCCAGGGTACAAAATTGTGGGATCCCTCTTCATCCCGACGAAGGTGAAAATTTTTCTAACTATTCGTACCAGACAAACTTGATTCGTATAGGACAATCATCGTGTACGAAATGTTTTTATATAAATTCACAACATGTTCGTACACAATAATTTTTTAATTGTTCATACGTACGAATATACGATCGTATTGTATGATCGTGTACGCTCAAAATTAAAAATTTCAGTTTTTTGGACAATTTTTCATGTCTTTGATATAAAAGGTCCACTAAAACTAATGTGAAAATGTCCTGTCTTCGTGATTTTTCAAGGGAAATTGAAGAGAGAGTGTTTAAGAGAGATTTCTTGCAAGTGGAGTGTGAAGGGTTCACAAGATTACTCAAAGGTAAGAGTCTTTTTGTGATTTTGGTTATCACTCTTCTTCTTGTCTTTCTAGTTGCTTGTGAAAAGATCTTTGATGAAGATTCGGTACTCTTCTGACACTTGGAGGGTGTGAAAGGACGACGGTTCTCTGCCGACACTTGGAGAGTGTGAACAGATGACGGTTCTCTGCCAACACTTGGAGGGTGTGAAAGGACGACGGTTCTCTACCGACACTTGGAGGGTGTGAAAGGACGATGGATCTCTGTCGCACCGGGGATTGGTAGAAGAGAGGATTTGTAAAGGCTTCACCGCCTTACTGTGGGGGCAAAAAGAGAGACACTTTGGTAATAGTGCAATACCTGAAGAGGGAGTCTTCAGGGAGTGGATGTAGGCCATGTTTAATCGAACCGCTATAAATTTTTGTATTTTTTAATTTTCACATTTATTTACTGCAAGTTATTTTTCTATGGTTGAAAAGTTATTTTAAAACTTTAATTAACTTGCTACGAGAATCAACGGTTTTCAAATTTAAAAATCCAAGAAAAATTTTAAATTATCAATTCACACCCCCTCTTGGTTAGCCTTGGGACATTAGTTTAGGTTTAATAACCTAATCAAGATTCAACAAGTAGAAGTTATTATATATTATTTGGATATGAAATACATGATGTACATTAATGTAATATATTTGACATAACACTTATCCAGTATAATGTACATGACATGCATGCATACTTACGTGAGCACACTGCTGATAAGTATAGTGATATCATAGTACAATGCTCTACATGTTAATTGCATTGGATGCTGACACATAATGCATATTATGACATAAGATGTATATTATTATACATGATGCATATTTTATTATTATTAAATGGCATGCGTATACTTCCAAGAAATGCTAGCAAATTATTAATTGATTCATCTTGTTTGAAGCAAGATAACATTATAAGAGGTTGAACTGATGGACTTTTCTTTAAATAATGGGTTTGTGGTGCAATCTCAATGCCAGCAACATGATACAAGATTGAGAGTTATATATGGATAAGATACGCCAATGGGTAGGAGTGACGACTCTTATAAGAAGACACCTAATTATGACTAAGATATGATAAGATACAAGAAAACATCATATTATTAATCAGATGCATTGACTTGCTCTTTTTATAAGTTTGGTACTATATGCATACATGATATGCTATAAAAATATGATATAATACATGCATATGATATACTGATATGGCATGATATGTAATGACACTAATACATGAACATGACACATGATACACATTATATTATAACATGATATAGAATATGATAGACGATACATGACACCACTATATGATACATACTACTGATATATAATAAACATACTTCATGGAACTAATATAAGATATGTATGATACACGATAGCCCGACACCAACTTGCCATGAGGTGCATATAAATGGATATATTAATAAACATGATAAAATATAAAAAAGACATTTATGATGTTAACTTGCATTGGTAACTTAAAGAACCAATATATAATTGCATTAATTCATTGATTCATATAGTAGTCCTCTTGCAACATCTTCCATGATATATCAAGATAAGATTGAGACATGATTACTAATCCATCACATGATTTTGATTCATATTGATTGATGCTATTCATACTAATCACTCTTGTTCATATTGATATTTTCCTATTCACATGAATTGGTAGACATGTTATCTCAATATGATTTGAATAAGTCTTCTTTTAGCATCTTTCATGATATATCAAGATTAGATTGAGTCAATGATTACTAATCCATCGCATGATTATGATTCATATTGACTACTATTAGTCAACTAATCACTATTGATCATACTGATATGTTCCTATTCACCAAAATAAATAAACATGTTATATTAATATGATTTGAAGGATTAAATACATATTATTATATTTTTCTTTCATTTGGTGCAACGGTAGGTTCAAGTAACCTGTTGAGCTTCTGCTCATTATGTGGTTTACATACTTTTAGAGAAGGGTTAGGACCCCATTGAGTGAGGTTGATCATTATTTTAGTAATAGGTATTTCTTTTAAATTTTTTTATTTATTTATTTTGTAGCATGAATGTGTAAAGGTTACACTGATTTGAAATATGTATTTGTGATTAGTGAATAAGATTCTTTTGGAAATACAAATGTAAATGTACATACTTTGGTGATGAAATAAAAAAAACATTACTTTCATTGCATTTGTTTATTTACCAATGAATGTTTGTTAGTGCTTTGTTAGATGATTAGAAGATTTAAAAGAGTTAATTATTCCCAATTAAATCTTTAGGCATGACAAAAGTTCATCTGAAACCCATGGCCTCTTAGTCAATGGCAAGTTGCTTCAACCTCTTCTTTGAGCAATACAAATTTTACTCAATCCTTCTTAAACTTAATAGTTTTCTATTTCCCAACTTCATATTTTTTTTCTCTCTTATTATCCACCAAATTTCAATGTTACAACATGAAATGGTTCAAGAAGATCTACATATGTAAGAAAGAGAGTCAAGTAATATAAATTCAAGCAAAATAACATAGGCTACATAATACATAATACATTACAAAGTCTCTGCTTTGTGCATTTTTATTATAAAAATAATAAAGAAACTTATTTCATAGGGCGGGAATTGATAGAGATGAATTTTGGGGATAATTATTAGATCTTTTATAATATAAAAGTATAATTAAAGCTATTTTTAGCTTTCAAAATTAGCAGGTCTGGGGTAATCCATAACTAACTAAAAAAAGTTAACATGCAATGGTGGAGGCTATAGAAATAACTAAATGTGAAAGGTAGGATGTAGCCTAAATTGTCAAACAAGGATTATGTGGCATCATGAAGGTTCTAAAATTGAAGGCTATGCATTCAAGTATTCTAAGGATGGAGTGGTTTCACATATCATAACACAACCCAATATAACCCACACATTGAGAAGGTCATATCATATTGAATGGTGAAAACCAAATTCAATATCTAATTTGGAGGATTTTTCTTTTTTCTTTAATTATTAACAGACAATAGAGCCTTTCTTTAGCTATTAATAAACAAAAAATACTCATACACAATTTTTTCATTCATTCATCTTCAAAATTTAAATCCAACAAAAATTCTACAATATAATACATAAGTACAAACTTATGCGAAATAAAATAGAAAATGGTTATGACTATATAAAAAAAATATTTATACATAATCAGACTAATAGATCCTACAATCTCAACTACTTAACTTGCTCCTTACCCTTACTCTGACATGAATAGTATGCATAATAGGTGTGAGCCAACACATCTTGAAAGGTTACACCCACAAACCTTTTTTTTATAAATTAAATCCATGTTTAATTAAGCTAAACACCAAGAAAAGTATGGATGTATTACTCTTTTAAATAGAATGATGCTAAAAAATAACAAAAATCAAAGAGACATTGCTCAAAACACAGGTAAACAAACACTTTTTATATCATTAAAGAATTAAATAGATTTTTTTAAGGTTCTTATTCCTCTCAACATAAATAGATATAAAAATCCAAGTCCTTATGACTCTCTATGCTTGCATATCAGAAAACAGACACTTGTAGCTCTCAATCCCAATATTTTCAACATATCAAAACTTTCTACCAATAACATAACTCCTTATAAATCATACACTTCAGGCAAGTTTGCACATGTATATCATAATTTAAATAAAATTGATCATAACACAGAATATCACATAACACTATAAAGGAAGCTAAAATACTTAATAGATTGGGTAGAAATTTACAATTTTTAAATTGTACCAAATTATCAGGGATTATTTAGAACACTATTTAAAAGCATTTATCATACAACATTAATATTTTTTTAGGTTTGAATTATTTTTTAAGATGGCTAAAAATGGCATTTTTTTTAATTTACATGGTGAAAATTTTAAAGAAAATACTGAAATATCTAAAAAATTTATACATACAATATATCGAAAGTTATACGATAAAATTCCAACGGATGTGAAATTATTCTCGTTTCTATATTACCAATTTATAATTTAATCAAAAATTTCCAAAATTCTCACAATATTAAAAATTAAGATAGGAAGAATATAACCTCTCTCAATCCAAAGAACTTCTCAAACTAGACCGATAGTAGAGAAAGGATCGAAGTAGCTCGAATCTGACTTTTTCTCTCAAGAAATTATCCTCTCTTTAACCAGTAAACTAAAATGGAGGGATTGCACGGAAATTTTAAAATTTAAGTGGAAATTGATATTTGTTAAAAAAATTTAACCTAGCATCGCGACCCTCCAGACGGTAGTGTCGATGCGCTAGCACAAATCATAATAAATGACCTAAATCTGAGAGCTTGGTGTTGCGATGCCCCCCAACCGAGTGTCATAGAGCTCCTAAACAAAAAATTCAAATTTAATTTCTTGCATTTTGAACCCTTTGGGCTGCTTTAGAACATATGATCACATGCACACCTAAACCTTCAAAGCGCATACATAACATGTCTAGAATAGATAACATGTATACGAATTCATGCAACTCACCGTAATTGATTAGATGAGCAAAAACTCTATAAGTGTGGGTATTATATTACATATGTGGAGGCATTACTCTCCATGTGGTGACCACAAGAGAAACAATTTAGGAGATATGGATGGAAAAATCCCACACATGTCATGTGATCCTATATGTGGTTAGGGGTGTTAGAGCAAGTTAATGGGTTGGGTACAAGTTTAACCCAATATAAACCGTCAACGTAAACTTGATCCATTTAATTGAGTTAAAAAGATGGACTTGGACCCATCTTGCTAGCAACTTAGAACCTGGCATGAGAACCTATTTTAATTACAAATATGATAATTTATCAACTATATAGTTATATTAATTAATAAAAAATAAGAAGAGCATACCAACAAGCAAAATAATTTAAGAAAAAATATACGGGTTTTTTTCGAGTTAAAATTGGGTTTGCGAGTCAACTCTGTCATGCTCTAGAGTCTTATGGAAGAATTTTACTTCACCTTAGTTATCTCATCATCAAAGATACTAAATATCTAAAAAACTTAGAAATCAGAATATAATTAACATTCACATTTCATATCAAAAGAATTATATATATTAATCTAGTACATTTCAGTGCACCCAAAACATACAAGCAAATAAATGAATTAACAAAATACATACCTTTAAATTGAACTTGCCATATGATGGTTCCTGGCTTTAATAACACTTAAGCTACTTAGCCTTTGCATTTCCTTTTTTCCTTTTCTAAAATAACATATAAATAAAAGATTGAGTATACCATTTTCTTAGTAGGCTGCTCAAGTCCTATTAAAGAAATCAAACTCTACATTTGTAATATCATAAATACACAAAATAATAGAAGGTTTGATCATTTAATTACATAACATTTATGGGTGTAAGGGGGGAAACTTTAAACTTCATAGAATATTAACATGAACTTTGCTTGTACTTATATATTTAACTTTATAAGAAAGGACACTACCTGAACATGAATATGGATATAAAATGCATTAATTGAAACATTTCTTGAACTTAAATATTACTTAAAATTGAATATTAACATTAGAAGCATTAACTTAATGTGACTTGACTTTGAACATGAGTATCAATATACATTACTTGATGAACTTGCAATGCAATCTATTAAATATGGCATGCACATGTCCCGATGCCTATTTATAACTTCACTTCTATTTATATCTCTACTTGATTATTTTTGCACCTGTAAAAGACATACGAAGATTTACCATATTCTCCTTATAACTTCACTTCCTCTTATATTTCCACTTGATCATCTCACATTTGTACATGACAAATGAAGGAAATGTAACATGTACATGTAAGGTATCACAACATGACCCAATATATATAACCTACATACATAACATGTCATATCGTGTTGGATTGTAATAAGATAGATTCTCATGATTTATTTGGAAGGAATTTCTTTAATCTTTTTTTATTATAATAGACTATAGAGCCACTAAATAACTTCAAATGAATATAAAAAATATACTCATTAAATTTATTTTCATTTAGCTTAGAAGTTTATACAATCAAAATCATTATTTACAAATAATACATGGCACAGAGAAGGCTATATAGAACTAGTCAACCATGACTGCTAAAAATCTAAATAGAACATACATTTATAGTCTTAGAGATCAAAACTTGAAACTTTTTTACTTAATATGCCCCTTTTTCTTTCCCCTAACTTTAAATGAATGTAGAAATAACAGGCATGAGCAAACCATGACTCAAAATTGAAGGCTACACTGAATAAACTCGGATTTTTAATAATACACAAATAATAATGCATAAATAGAAACAATAAAGCAAACTATCCTTACACAACTTTAAGTAGATTATTCAAATAATAACCTTATCCATAGTATCTCAGACATATAGATATATATTTTTTCAGATTTAGTGTTGGGTTGGCTCAAAATAATTAAAATACACATTTTTCATATATAATTGAAATAGAAATAGTAAGCATATCACAACGAATCATAAATAACAAAAATGTAAGCACACTAGATCAACTACTAAGAATAATTCACATTTATTCTCCTAAAAGCCTTATACCACCCAATATATACAATTCAAAATTTAGACCATCATGACTCCATGTGCTAACATATCAGAAAACAAGCCCTTATGACTCCTAGTATTTAACACCATAGATATTCAAAATTTCAGCTCCTTATAAATCCCATATATACACCATATTCAAAATTTAGGCCCTTATAGCTCTAGTACATTCTACATCAATACTTTCAATCAATCATCAGAACTTCTATAATTCACATGGTTCAAATATGAAAAAATAAAATCAATCACATTCTTCGAATATAGTAAATAGTATCAGAATTATTGCATAATTTCACATAAAGCCATACTATAGTAGCATATACATAATTTCAGAGTAAATATACACATAAATTTTCATATTTTCAAATCAAAATCAAATCACATTGTTTATAGAAATACTTTTATTATACTACAATATTATTTTTTAGTGTCAGAATATTTTTCAAAATACTTCAATAAACATAAAATCTAAATATCTAGGTGAAAATTCAGAAATAAAATATCAAAATATGTTGAATATTATAATCTATAACATACCGAAAGTTACGCAGTGAAATTTTACCAAATGTCGATATATACCCATTTTTGTGTTAAATTTTAGAATTTAAATTAGAATATCTTAAAAACTTTGAATTATTAAAAATTAAGATAGGATAAATGTAACCTAGCTCGATCCAAACAATTTATGGAACTTGCCCACTGAATAAAAATGGTTTGGAGTTACCTGAATTGAACTTTCTCTCTCTAAAAATTCTCTATCCTTTCTCTAGCCCACTGGGTTTGGGATGAAATTGATTTTGCTTTTTTACATTTTAGTGGATATATATATATATATATATATATATATATATATATATATATATATATATATGACATTTAACATAATACATAAATGCATAAATGTGACATATGTATGATAATTCGGATAACCTAGGGTAAAACATATACACACATTCAGTAGTAGTATTAATTTCAAAAAATCATATACATGGAACATTTATAATATCATTCTACCATAGTTTCTAATAAAATAAACATAAGTAGTAAGACACGTTAAAATCTACATATTCAAAACTAACAAATAAAATTTGAGTTTACCATTCAAAATGCTCAGAATTATTTATTCTATGACATATAAAAAATTACATGGTGAAAAGTTTCTTAAACCTCACAAAATGTCACAACTCAATTCAAAAGGATTCCTATCATGTTGGGATGACAGACAAATCTCAAGATCTATTTTTGAAAATGCTTCACATTTCTTCTTCAAATCAAAAATTTAAAGCATTTAAATAGACAAATAACTACTAAGAATATCCAGAGTACTGTAAATATATTCATCCATAAGATTTCTTTCATTTTCATGAACATATATCTACACTACAGTATATGACTACAAATAAAAATTACATAATTGAATAATAAACTAATCATGACGTTACAAAAATCAACAAAGAATTATTTATCAACTCTGAGCAGATCCTAAACTACTAATCAACATGCTCTTTCTCTTTCCTAGAACCTAAAAGTAGAATGCAAAATCATAGTGAGCTACAATATTTCAATAGGACACTTACATCGATCTAAAATTCTAAATATTTCTTTTTATTAAAAATTTTAAGTATATTTTAAAAGCAGTTAAATAAAGTATAATAAATCACTATGCTAAGTGAGCATAATAATTAAAGCATAAAACTCCTAATAAATATTCTTTCAGACATTTTAAGACTCAAATTCTCAATTACAAATAGAATCTCAAAAGATTTTAACCCCTTATATCTCCGAGCAGATATTTACATATCAAAATTTTCATAACTCAATCACATTGGTCATATAAACACATATTTCATCTCGTGCAAGAAATTAAAAATAGTTTAGCACATTTCAGAATTGCACAACTTTCTATAACTATCGGTAACGAAAAATCCTACCAAGAAATAATGCATATTTTTAGTAAATAACCAAATTATTAGAGATCGTGCAGAACATTGTTTAAAGATTTTATTTGTACTACAACATTAATTACTTTTCAGAGTCTAAATTATTTTTTATTCGATAAAAAATGTATACATTAGTACTGATATAAAAATTTTATAAAATATTCCAAATGTTCAAAATCTCAATCTTTATAGCATATAAAAAATAACGCGGTGAAAGTCTTACTAGCGCAAACTTATTACCATTTTTGGTAATGAAAAAAGAAATTTAAGCTAAAAATTTAATAAAAATTTTGAATTTTTGAAAACTCAAATTGGCACAATGTGACCTACCTCGAGAACAATAAATTTAAGAACTAGACTTGATACGGCATCATGAAATTATCTTGATCGGGCACGAATCTCGAGGCAAAAGCTAGTTGGAAACTTCAAAAATTAATTCCGAGAGCACCCAAACTCCGATTTCAGCGATCTTATAGTCAAACTGAGCGTCTCGGAAATATGAACCCAACGATACCAAGTTCAACCCAATCCGAGCCCAAATGGGTCCAAATCATGGATCCGAAGCGCTGTTGGAAGGTTCAAACCACTATTTGAGTTACCAAACGGACTCCGATTTTGACGAGCTTATACTCGAATCGAAGGGCTCGATGAGACGAATCCAACGAGCCCAAGATCACAGAATTCCGACATCATTAAGGCCTTCAAATGTCCAATGAACGGTGCATGATTGTAGGATTCAATATCGGCCGTCCATTCAACCACTCCCTATTCGCCCCTGATCTCACGCCTATTTACGGGCCATGCCACTCCAGAAAATCTATAAATAGAGCCCTCATTTCTCATAATGAGGGGATCTAAGCAAGAGAGAGAAGAAGAGAAGAGAGGAAGAAGAGAAGGAAGGAGCTCCTCCTCGACAGCCGCCGGACCACCGCCGGACCACCACAGAACCTCGCCGGACCATCGCCGGACCACCACAGAACCTCGCCGGACCACCGCCGGACCACCGCAGAAACCTCGCCGGACCACCGCCGGATCACCGCAGGAACCTCGCCGGACCACCGCAGAACCTCGCCAGACCACCACCTTAAGGCCTGACGTCCAGTCCCTACGTCCTACTGAAGACCCTACGTCCTGCCAAAGAACCGACGTCTTGTTCAAGGCCCGATACTTAGTCCCTACATCCTGCCAAAGACCCGACGTCTTGTTCAAGGCCTGACACTCAGTCCCTACTTCCTGCCAAAGACCCGACGTCTTGTTCAGGGCCCGACGTTAAGTCCCGACGTCCTGCTGAAGACCCGACGTCCTGCTGAAGACCCGACGTCCTGCTTAAGACCCGACGTCCTGCTGAAGACCTGACGTCCTGCTTAAGACCCGACGTCCTACTCAAGGCCAGACCATCAACATCCAATCTTCCAAGTGACACTGGGACTAACACCTGACTACTTATCTCCTACCGCCTACGGTCCTTCTGACCACTGTCGCCTACTACGGTCCGTCCGACCTCCATCACCAAACAACGGTATTTCTGACTACGGTCTCCTACCGACTACGGTCTCCGGCCGACTACGGTCTCCGGCCGACTACGGTCTCCAGCCGACTACGGTCTCCGGCCGACTACGGTCTCCTGCCGACTACAGTTCTTCAGGCCTTTGTCGCCTACTATATGGTCCTTCCGACCTCCATCACCAAACAACGGTATTTCTGACTACGGTCTCCTACCGACTACGGTCTCCGGCCGACTACGGTCTCCGGCCGACTACGGTCTCCAGCCGACTACGGTCTCCGGCCGACTACGGTCTCCTGCCGACTACAGTTCTTCAGGCCTTTGTCGCCTACTATGGTCCTTCCGACCTCCATCAACAGACAACGGTCTTTCTGACTCCGGTCTCCGGCCGACTACGGTCTCCGGCCGACTACGGTCTCCGGCCGACTACGGTCTCCTGCCGACTACGGTCTCCAGCCGACTACGGTCTCCTGCCGACTACAGTTCTTCAGGCCTTTGTCGCCTACTATGGTCCTTCCGACCTCCATCAACAGACAACGGTCTTTCTGACTCCGGTCTCCTGCCGACCACGGTCCTTCAGGCCAAACAAACATGTATATGTAACTCTTACCATGTAATGCAATCTATATGATGTACATTTGCTACATCAATCCAAGGCCTTCTCCTAAGGAAGGGCCTCATTTGTAACCGACTACAAATACTAGTGGATTCATTCAAACTGGGCTAGGCCCCGTGGTTTTTCCCCCTTTTCAGGGGTTTTCCACGTAAAAACTTTGGTGTCTCTTATGAACGCTACACCCTCTCACTTATCTGATTGTGTGCTGGATCTTCGTACAACGCTAAGACGTTAAAAACTATATATTTTTCTACCGCCGCGAATATTCCAGGACGCAACAGTTTGGCGCCGTCTGTGGGAAAGTGATTCCCGACTGGGGGGCAACTTTTGCTCCAATCTCAAAAGATCGCTCTTATCAACTTCCTGACATCAGTCATTGTTGCATCAAATGCGGACTGGGGGGGCAACTTTGACCACAATTCTGGTCAAAAAGATCCTCTAATGCTTTATATATCAGGATGATATTTCAGGAATATTCGAGCAAATGCGAGGATACTTCCAAATCAATTGCAAGCTTTAAACAGTCCCATGTTGGGCTTCTACTCCTTGGGCAAGGTCTTAACCTCGACCTCAAAAAGACAGTAACGGTCTAAAAATAGACCATTCTTCACCTTTGATTCGGGATACACGCGGCATTCGCCCTCTCCCAATCAAGGTAAAATCGATCCCAGGGGGATTCGACCCGACCTCTTCCACACAGGTTAACGTCGTCGAGCAAAGGCTCCGACATACAACCTCGGAAAGGTCTCACATCCTTGGTGGATTCTCTCGACCTCTTCCACACAGGTTAACGTCGTCGAGCAAAGGCTCCGACATACAACCTTGGAAAGGTCCTACATCCTTGGTGGATTCTCCCGACCTCTTCCACACAGGTTAACGTCGTCGAGCAAAGGCTCCGGCATACAACCTCGGAAAGGTCTCACATCCTTAGTGGATTCTCCCGACCTCTTCCACACAGGTTAACGTCGTCGAGCAAAGACTCCGGCATACAACCTCGGAAAGGTCTCACATCCTTAATGGATTCTCCCGGCCTCTTCCACACAGGTTAACGTCGTCGAGCATGGCTCCGGCATACAACCTCGGAAAGGTCTCACATCCTTAGTGGATTCTCCCGGCCTCTTCCACACAGGTTAACGTCGTCGAGCAGGGCTCCGGCATACAACCTCGGAAAGGTCTCACATCCTTAATGGATTCTCCCGGCCTCTTCCACACAGGTTAACGTCGTCAAGCATGGCTCCGGCATACAACCTCGGAAAGGTCTCACATCCTTGGTGGATTCTGCCGACCTCTTCCACACAGGTTAACGTCGTCGAGCAAAGGCTCCGACATACAACCTCGGAAAGGTCTCACATCCTTAGTGGATTCTCCCGGCCTCTTCCACACAGGTTAACGTCGTCGAGCAGGGCTCCGGCATACAACCTCGGAAAGGTCTCACATCCTTAATGGATTCTCCCGGCCTCTTCCACACAGGTTAACGTCGTCGAGCAGGGCTCCGGCATACAACCTCGGAAAAGTCTCACATCATTGGTTAACGTCGCCAGAATGTCATCAATGGACTTCTATCTGACTTCTCCACAATGTTAAAATTCTACACGATTTTGAATTTTCTCCTATCGCTGAACTTTTGCCTTGCAGGACTTTCGACGGACTAATACTTGGCACCGGAATTCTTCCTATTGTCGGACTAATACCCGACGTTGGACTTTTGCTCCTCAATGGACTTCTCCTTGACGTCGGACTTCTGCTCGTCAGCAGACTTCTACCTGACGTAGGACTTCTGCTAGTCAGAGGACTTCTACATGACGTCGGACTTCACCTTGTCATCAAACTTCTGCTCGTCAGTGGACTTCTCCCCGTCGTAGAACTTTTGCTCATCAGCGGACTTCTACTCGTCGTCAGACTTCTGCCTGTCGACAAACTTTCATCGATCTTCTGCTAGAGGCCATACTTCTACCCGACGTCGAACTTCTGCTCATGAGCAGACTTCTGCCCGACGTCGGACTTCTGCTCGTCAGCGGACTTCTGCCTGACGTCGGACTTCTGCTCGTCAGCGGACTTCTGCCTGACGTCGGACTTCTGCTCGTCAGCGGACTTCTCCCCGTCGTAGAACTTCTGCTCATCAGCGGACTTCTACTCGTCGTCAGACTCCTGCCTGTCGACGAACTTTCATCGGTCTTCTGCCAGAGGCCATACTTCTACACGACGTCGGACTTCTCCCTGTCGTCGGACTTCTGCTCGTCAGCGGACCACTACTCGTCACCGGACTTCTGCCCGTCGACGAACCTTTGTCGGTCTTCTACCCGACGCTGCACACTTCTACCCGACTTTGTACTTCTACCGGATGTCGGACTTCTGCCAGTTAATAGACTTTCGCCGGTCTTCTGCCTGACGTTGTATGTCTACGCGACGTTAAATTCCTACCTGTCATCATACTTCTCCCCGACGCTGGACTTATACTCATTACGGGACTTTCATCGGTCTTCTACTCGACGTCGAACTCTTGCATATCGACGGATATTCATCGGGCTTTTATATGTCGTTGAATGTCTACTCGTCGTCGTACTTCTCCAACCTTCGTTGGACTTCTGTTCGTTGTCAACCTCCCTCCTTGCAACGGTCTCTCTGACCTCCATCTCCAACCAACTAACATCAGAACTCCGCAATATCTCTCGAAGAACAGAGGGAGAAGAGAAGGAGGGGAAATCTCCGAACTTCCTTGCCAAGAGAGGGGCCTCGAAAAATCGAGGGAAGGCCTCAATAGAAAGGACAGAGGGAGAAGAGAAGGAGGGGAAATCTCCGAACTTCCTTGCCAAGAGAGGGGCCTCGAAAAATCGAGGGAAGGCCTCAATAGAAAGGACAGAGGGAGAAGAGAAGGAGGGGAAATCTCCGAACTTCCTTGCCAAGAGAGGGGCCTCGAAAAATCGAGGGAAGGCCTCAATAGAAAGAAAAGAGAAGGAGAAGAGAAGAAAAGAAAGAGAAGAGGAGAAGGACAATTTTTCTAAAGGCCTATGGGGCCTATTTATAGTTTCTGTGAGTGAAGATAGGAAGTTTCTAGAGTTTTCTAGAATTCTCAAAAAATTTGAATTTTTCTGAATTTTCCAGAATTTTTTCGGAATTTTTTGGATTTTTCTGGGATTTTTTCGGATTTTTTAAATCCTTGTGGGGCCCAAAAAAAAAAAAAAAAAAAAAAAAAAAAAAAAATCAATATAACCGCACGGTTAACCGCGCGGTACACGCGCGGGACGCGCCTGTTGGCGCGCGGCAGGCCTGCTGCCGCCGAGCGCGAGCGGCGGCGGGGGCGGCCGGCCGGCCGTCCGGCCGGTTCGGCCGCCTAAGCGTTCCGGGCCCGATTTTCGGCCCGGACGGTCCGATTCGGACGTTTTTGGGGTCCCCGGACACGTTTTTCGACGTTCCGGACTCGATTTCGGCACTTTCGGAGCTCAACGGGGCCTCTATGATCAAGTTCGAGCAAGCCATTAATTTTCGGAACGCAATTTTTTGCGATTCGGCCAAGGTAAAATTTCGGAACAAGTATTTTCGGACTTCTGGAGCTTCGACGTCCGAAAATAGGGGGGCAGCTGATACGGCATCATGAAATTATCTTGATCGGGCACGAATCTCGAGGCAAAAGCTAGTTGGAAACTTCAAAAATTAATTCCGAGAGCACCCAAACTCCGATTTCAGCGATCTTATAGTCAAACTGAGCGTCTCGGAAATATGAACCCAACGATACCAAGTTCAACCCAATCCGAGCCCAAATGGGTCCAAATCATGGATCCGAAGCGCTGTTGGAAGGTTCAAACCACTATTTGAGTTACCAAACGGACTCCGATTTTGACGAGCTTATACTCGAATCGAAGGGCTCGATGAGACGAATCCAACGAGCCCAAGATCACAGAATTCCGACATCATTAAGGCCTTCAAATGTCCAATGAACGGTGCATGATTGTAGGATTCAATATCGGCCGTCCATTCAACCACTCCCTATTCGCCCCTGATCTCACGCCTATTTACGGGCCATGCCACTCCAGAAAATCTATAAATAGAGCCCTCATTTCTCATAATGAGGGGATCTAAGCAAGAGAGAGAAGAAGAGAAGAGAGGAAGAAGAGAAGGAAGGAGCTCCTCCTCGACAGCCGCCGGACCACCGCCGGACCACCACAGAACCTCGCCGGACCATCGCCGGACCACCACAGAACCTCGCCGGACCACCGCCGGACCACCGCAGAAACCTCGCCGGACCACCGCCGGATCACCGCAGGAACCTCGCCGGACCACCGCAGAACCTCGCCAGACCACCACCTTAAGGCCTGACGTCCAGTCCCTACGTCCTACTGAAGACCCTACGTCCTGCCAAAGAACCGACGTCTTGTTCAAGGCCCGATACTTAGTCCCTACATCCTGCCAAAGACCCGACGTCTTGTTCAAGGCCTGACACTCAGTCCCTACTTCCTGCCAAAGACCCGACGTCTTGTTCAGGGCCCGACGTTAAGTCCCGACGTCCTGCTGAAGACCCGACGTCCTGCTGAAGACCCGACGTCCTGCTTAAGACCCGACGTCCTGCTGAAGACCTGACGTCCTGCTTAAGACCCGACGTCCTACTCAAGGCCAGACCATCAACATCCAATCTTCCAAGTGACACTGGGACTAACACCTGACTACTTATCTCCTACCGCCTACGGTCCTTCTGACCACTGTCGCCTACTACGGTCCGTCCGACCTCCATCACCAAACAACGGTATTTCTGACTACGGTCTCCTACCGACTACGGTCTCCGGCCGACTACGGTCTCCGGCCGACTACGGTCTCCAGCCGACTACGGTCTCCGGCCGACTACGGTCTCCTGCCGACTACAGTTCTTCAGGCCTTTGTCGCCTACTATGGTCCTTCCGACCTCCATCACCAAACAACGGTATTTCTGACTACGGTCTCCTACCGACTACGGTCTCCGGCCGACTACGGTCTCCGGCCGACTACGGTCTCCAGCCGACTACGGTCTCCGGCCGACTACGGTCTCCTGCCGACTACAGTTCTTCAGGCCTTTGTCGCCTACTATGGTCCTTCCGACCTCCATCAACAGACAACGGTCTTTCTGACTCCGGTCTCCGGCCGACTACGGTCTCCGGCCGACTACGGTCTCCGGCCGACTACGGTCTCCTGCCGACTACGGTCTCCAGCCGACTACGGTCTCCTGCCGACTACAGTTCTTCAGGCCTTTGTCGCCTACTATGGTCCTTCCGACCTCCATCAACAGACAACGGTCTTTCTGACTCCGGTCTCCTGCCGACCACGGTCCTTCAGGCCAAACAAACATGTATATGTAACTCTTACCATGTAATGCAATCTATATGATGTACATTTGCTACATCAATCCAAGGCCTTCTCCTAAGGAAGGGCCTCATTTGTAACCGACTACAAATACTAGTGGATTCATTCAAACTGGGCTAGGCCCCGTGGTTTTTCCCCCTTTTCAGGGGTTTTCCACGTAAAAACTTTGGTGTCTCTTATGAACGCTACACCCTCTCACTTATCTGATTGTGTGCTGGATCTTCGTACAACGCTAAGACGTTAAACTATATATTTTTCTACCGCCGCGAATATTCCAGGACGCAACAAGACTGAAAGACAAAAACAGTTCTATGACCTCCATAATGTGGCTTTTATTTTCTCTCTCTCTCTTTTACTCTTTTAGTGTTTCAAAAAAAAAACACACTTGTACCTACATGTGTCAATTTCTTAAGGAATTGCACTAAAACAAAAAAAAAATTGAAAATATTATTGAAACTAAAATACAAAAATATTTATGTCATGCAGAAGGGAAGGTTTAAAATTTGGAGTAATAATGACTCTTAAAATAATTTTTTGCTTCTATAGGTCAAAACAACTCTTTTAAAATTTAAGATTTATTACATAAAATCACTTAAAACCTAAAAAATATCCAAATAAATGTCGAAATTGAAATAAGAAATACTGAAATAAGGTATTGAAAGTTTACCTTGATACGAGCTATTCTTTTAACTAGCCTAACAGATGGATTCGACTCTTTGCCCACTAAACCATAGGTTTTTCTGTTGTCTCTATTCTTTCCCTTCTTTCTTCTCTAGCCTTCTCTTAATGTTTCTAATAACTAGGATGATTAAATGGTAAAAAAAAAGGACGATTAAATGGTGGAATGGTTAATGCTTTAGATATTTATATAAAAATATTAAAAACAAATCCTAGCATCACAATGTTGTGTGCCTCCGCCCAAATATTCTTGATGCTCTATACAAAGAGCTCAGCGCCGCAGCGTCTACTTTCAATGATGTTGTGCCCTTAAGCGTCTTTTCTCCAAATAGAGACCACAACATCTCAATGCTATATGTACATTGCAATAGTGCTCCCAAGGAGTCCTTTTTACTTAACATGTCCTACTTTTTCAATCCAATCCTAGGCTCTTTTAGGCTTAAATAAACATTGAATATTTGAACATTTCACAAACATTTAGCATTTATGAGAGCAAAGATAAAATTCTTATCAAGTTAGTTTAGATGGACTTGTTTTTATAGTAGTGATTGTTACAAACTCGAACCTGACCCGCCAATTAAACATGTGAAAAATTTTGACTGAAACTCGACCTGTTTTTTAAACAGGTCAATCTAAACCCACATTTTTTTTGGGTTGAGTTTGGATTGGATTTTCATATTGGGTCATTTATTGATGCCCATACTCATGGTATATGTTCGATCAATCATAGTTTGACGCATACCTTTGGCCATTCATGTAAAAGGACAACTTGAGGAGGGGAGGCCTCAGTTGTCCCCCTCATTCTTGTAAGTTGTATGACACATTAGGTAGCCTCAATCCTTGATGAACGACCATCCTCAACACCGACCTGACACATTTATACTCTACCATAGCCCTTACTATCATTCTGACATTGCCAAAGAGCACATAATGTATTGCACCTTCATGGCCCACACTTAAACCATAGTCTAGAGTGACATGGTATGTTGGAATCTCCCTAAATTTGTGAATCCTAAATTTTTTTAAAAATTTTTTTGACCTAGAAAAGTCAAAAATTATTTCAGGAGGCCAAATAAGTTCAAATCACAAACCATTTTTTGCTAGAGCATTTATAGTCTAGTGTTTTAATTACCCTGATTTTTTCATAATTTTTTGGGAACTTGTGAAATTTCTTAAGAAATTGACACGTGTCGGTACAAGTGAGATTTTTGTGATCTTCAGGTATCCGTTTTACAAATTAATTTTACCACAATGTTTCAGATATGATTAGTTAATTTATGAATATTTTTTTATATAATTTTTGGATTTAATGATATAAAATAATTTTGATAAAATTAATAGTTTAATAATAAATAATTAAAATAATTATTTATTATTTTTTTATAAAAATCCTAATCCACTATATATAATATGATAAGCTATACCTTTTTCATTTTTTCCCCCAAACAGAGAACGAATAAGGAAAAATGAGAGAAAAATAAAGGAGAGAGAAATTGAAATTCGATTTTGGAGGTCTTAGAGCTGTTTTTGTCTGTCGGCCCAATTATAAAACTTGTTCATCTCGAGGTAGTCACATTATGTCCATCTCAATTTTAAAAATATATAATTTTTTGTAAAGTTTTCTATTAACATTTTATTTTCGTTAGCGAAAAATATGGATAACTTTGAATTAGTAAAACTTTTATCGAGTAACTTTTTATATATTATAAAGATTAAGATTATGCACATTTTCAATATTTTCTGAAAATTTTACAATATGGGCTTTGAAAATTTTGGGGTTTTTTTATTGAAAAGAAAATTATCAATATGTTGAAAAATAATTGTGTAGTATAATAAAAGTCTTAAAATATCATTTTACACAATCTCTGATAATTTGATAATTTTTTGAAAATGTACATTTTTGCCTAGTAATATTTTCATTTACATATTGTTATATAAAATAATGCAATTTTGATATAAAATCAATTATTCTTTAATTGTTATAATGTGATGATATATGTGCATATGTGTTTAAATTGTATCTGTTGGGGCCATAAGGGGCTATAATTCTTTGAGATTATATCTTTGTTAGATAATATTTTGGTGCCTATCTGGCATATTCTGGTCCGTATAAGTCATATTCTAGTGCCTATTAGAATGTTCTGGTGATATAAGCACAAAAGGGAGTCATTAAGGGCTAGATTTTTTTTTAGATTCTGTATGGGTTTGAGAAATGTGATATAAATTACTATATGATATGCATTGCAATTTATATATATGTTTAGTATTATTATTTAAAGAGTTGGATAAATGTAATACTATTATCATATTTCTTAGTAAAATGATTTATTGGATTATATTTAACTGCTTTTAAATATCAAGAAAAATAATTAATAAAAGAATTTGAAATTTTAGATATGATTGTGTGGCTCGTTAAATTGTTGTAGCTCATTGTGATTTTGCTTCTAGTTTTTAGGATCTGGGAAGAGGAAGGAGATTGTGGATTAGCAATTCATAATCAGATCATAGATTATAGGTATTTTTCTACTTTGATTTTTGTACAGTCATAACAAGTTAAATTTTTAGTTTTGTAGCTCTTACATATAGCTATATATTGTAGTGTAAATATTTAATTTGATGAAATGAAAGAAACATGATGGATGAGTTTATTTTTAATATTTGAATATTTTAGTAGTTCTGTAGTATGTAGTTTATTTCGATGAATATTGACAAAAATTTTGAAATAATTCTAAAATTAGGAGATTTGCCTGTCATAGCTCAACACGATAAGACCTGTCTAGATTAGGTTGGGTTGTGACAAATTTGTCACTACCTTAGGTACTACTTTATGAGAAGCACAAGAAGTTAAATTAGCAACAAGGAAAAGCAAACCCTAACTAGGTCAAACGATGAAGAAATGAAGCAAAAACACAAATCTTACATATATTTATCAAATTTAATTTAAAATATTCATAATTAATTAGATAATTAGCTATATAAAAATAATTTAATAACTAGTTAGTTATAAAAATTTTAAATGATTTTTTAGATAATTAATAGTTTATTAATAATTAAATTTTATTAAAATAGCACTTAAATTATTAGTAACATGAGCATTAATTAAATACAAATTTATATAAAATAATAATTGAATAATAATTTAAATAATTACTAATGTAATTAAATAATTCATTTTGTAATTAATAATTAACTAATTGTATTTGATGATTATTACAAGATTTAACATTAATTAAAATTAGAATTAAAAAGTAACTCGTGTTCTAGATTAATGCTTCCACTAGCAATTTAATAAACTAACCGATTTAAATTATGGATTACTTTGCCAAACAGTATCACAAAATTTAATAAGATTTAATAACTATCTTGCAAAATAATTTTCACTTTTAAACTTTAGTAGAATTTAATAAATCCAGTAGTATTTTAGTTACTACATAATACTAAAGTTAAATCCTACTCGTATCTAAACAACTCCCAAATCATGATTTACCAGATTTACTAAATCCATAATTTTAATCCCACATGCAAATGATCTCTATGGGGCTGTTTGGTAGTAGGATTTTAAGAAGGATTTACTTCGATTTTGTTGTAAATCCGGTCAAAAGGTTTGAGAGTGTGTAGTTAATCCGAATCGACCATAATTTTGGATTTATGGATTTACAATTTAAATTCGGGATTTACCAAATCCCGTTGTTCGGTGGATTTAAGTGGGAATTATAGATTTGTGAAGTTCTCCAGTAGTGAGCGAGTAAGCTCTTTACGTTAAGTACGCATGGTCGAAGCAGCAACGAGTAATGACGATGAGGAAAAGCTTAACAATAATGAAGAAATGAAAATGAAAAGCAAACCCTAGAAGGCCTCCATCCAATTAATCTAATTTAGCATAATTAATATAATTTAATATATTAATATTTCATAGAATTAATTACATAATTAATAGTGTAATCAAATAAATTTAATTAATCTTAATTAAATAATTAATAATAAAAATTTAATATAATTAGCTTAGGGTTTAGAATTTGAAATTGAATATTTAATTATGTAATTAATATTGTAAATAATAATTATATAATTAATTTGCAGTATAATATTTAAGTTCTTAATGAGTTAATTAATAATTTAATCAAATTAAATAATACTTAAATAATTAATAAAATCATTAGTAGGGTACTAGTTTCATAAATAGCTATTTTAAAAAATATTTAATTAATTAGGCAATTATTAATATAATTAGATATAAAATACTTATTAATTTAAATCTTAATAAATATTTTGATAATTAGTACTATAAATAGCAATTAAACTATTAATTAAATTATTTGATTTCGTTGTAATAATTAAAGTGAAATTAATTAGTAATTATATTTAAAATATAAATTACATTTAAAATACATTAAATTTAATTTTTAAATGAATCAATAATCAAAAATCTTGAATTACATTGTTAAATAATTTCACAAAATTTAGCAAAATTTAACAATTATCTTGCCCAGTCTAATTTAGGAAATCTTACTAAAATTAAATTATTTGTTTAGTTGATACAGCCCTAAGTTCTACGTTCAACAGTATCTCTCTGGTTTCTTTGTCTCTCTCAACGAGGAGATACGCCTCACGCTGGATCTCACCAGGCCGTGACTGGCGCTGTCATCGATCGGCGATGGCCCACGCTGCTCCCAACATCTTCTGCATCCCCGCGTACTGACTTACCGGCGAGTGGACACTGCAAATTGATTCACATAAATGGCGCTAACATTTCGCCTAATAGCCAATCGCACGTGGCTCTTCTTGTTTCAGCCAAATCCCTTCCAACCCGTTTTTATTTCCTAATATTTCCCATATTTCTTTCATCCGCCGGTTTAGCTATATTCTGGTACTCCTAAACCCTAGCCTGACAACACGGCTTTGGATTTTCTTTCATGGCTAGTTATTAGCTTCTCTTCTCCAAAGTGCTTTATCTATTCAAAGAACGTAAGTAGAATCATTTATTTTCTTTGGGTTTTCTCGAAGTGTCTGGTACCTTTTACTTGCTATTTATGTTTGGTCATGTTCTTTGTGATTTTAGTCGTATGAAGTTGTTGCTTGTTTAGTTTTGGTTGCCAATGTGGTTTTATTCAATTCATTCCCTGTTTGTTGCTTGAATATTTCAAGTTTTACGCGTTGTGCAATAGTATATAAAAAAGAACAAACATTTGTGTTTTTGGGATTGTAAAATTCTCAGTATAATCAAACATAATTTTGACGCACAAGCATGGATCTTGAAGTGCCTACTAAAGACTAAATTAGAGTCTACTTTGTCTCAGATTGGTAGAGCGCGTGCTTGAACATGCTCAAAACGGGTCATGTAGAGTACCATGCATGCCTAAACCAGCTCAATTAGGTCCCAAATAGGCCCGAACAAGTCCCTGATTAGTCCAAATTGGTCTTGAGGTGCAAATAAGCCATTCTCCTGATTGAGCTAGCCTTGACTCGTATGCTGGTGAGCTGGATTGTGTTTAAAATATTGTTATAGGCTATAATTAAAAATAATACACAGCAGGGTTTTAATCATAAAGTTATGAAAAAAACTTAAACATTTTATTCTACTTTTTTCTCTCCTAATTTCTTATTAATTATATTTGAACTTCTTAATCTGTTTCTTGTCGAATTGTTACAACTCAAGATTGTTTCATTTTCTCTCATTCATATGAAGATGAGCCAACTTGTAAGTTGCCCCAAACTCATTTAATTGAGCTTAAATTTGAACTCGCTGAATTAGGAAAGCTTATGTTGAAGGCAGGGTAGCTTAGCCTGATCCATTTATAAGTGCATTCTGGATTGATAGTGTCGGTCATCTTCCTTACATAAGACTCTGTGCTAGATGAGGAATAATTGGATAGTGACACCATTCTGAGCTATTGTTAGTTGACCGATTGACCTTTATTATGAGCCACCAAAAAGTGTGCTAATAGAGGTTTCTAGAGTTATAATGAAAGCTAAAATTTAGTTCATTGTAATGATGGCACACTAGCATAGCTGTAGTGATGTTGGAGGATATACCCTAGGATGATTTAATGGGGGTTGAATGGCCACAATGTTCATTGTTGCACAATAAGACGTCAAATTCAGGATTAAAGTAGGTTCTACGTATCATGTGAAGTTGATTGGGGCAAAAAATTAATTGATAAGGCAAGAAAGAATACGATCAATATACGCAAACGTTTAACATCTTCGGGCCTTTAGGAGCGATGAGTCGACAATGATTTTCCTTTCAACAACAATAGATGTGTTGTATGATTAACGGAATGGCTCTAGTAGTGGTGCTTTGCATTAAATGGGCTTTCTTTGCTAGCAATGAATTATGTTGTAGTTTATTGGATTTGCCATACATGTTGTTGAAAGCCTTGCCAAAGATGTATTAGAGAGAATTCATAGTTCTGACAGATAGATTAAGTGGAGTAGCTGGATTGTCAACATGAAACATGTGGACTATCCAGAGGATTTGCTAAGATAGTTCTTGAGAGGAATTCCCAAGAGACACTCCCAAGAGGTTCATCTGGGATATGCTATTTAAAATGAGGGATCTATGAACATGGCATTGGTTCAGTGTTGGGTCATTTATGTCATTATTACAATTGACATTCGATCAATGAATATTGCTTTAAATCTTTAGAAAAGCTTTTGAATTTACACTTTCCCTTGATTTTGAAGTTCAATAAGCATGGTCAATAGGGCTTTGAAATGCGATTATACATCTTCAAGCTTGCACACCTTCATTTATATCATAAAAAAATTATAACTCTGATAGCATAAAACATTCCAAGCCAACTCTTTCTCAATATGGTAAGTTAAAGAATGAGGGGAGAAACAAGATCTTGCCACCATAATGGCAGCAATTGCCGCAAAGTTACCAGTGAACTTGCTCCCATCATGGCTTTTGGCTCAATACTCTTGGATCTCAACGTTGAGGTAAAAAGCATAGAGAAAATAAAAAACTATGGTGAAGGGGAGGAGATGCTGGTGGAACAATTGAGGCTATTGATACATAGGAGGTTGCTCATTCACAGGGTTTTCGATGACAATGTTTATTGATTTAAACACCAATGGTTAGGAGGATCTGGTTGAGGAAGAATTTATTAGGCAGGAGTAGGTTGATATGACCCTTCTAACGGAGGGAGAGAATAAAAAAGAGAATGTTGGTGCCTTCGTGGTGAAGCTGAAGGAGAGTCAAATCAAGAGGTTGATGATGAGGGTAGAGAGAAAGAACTAGAGCAGTGAAGGTCAGGGTGGCAATGACCTCTGCTCCTGGTACTATTGTTGAAGGTACTAATGAGGGTGAGGCGGAGAAAATGATAATAGAGCTGCGGGCAGTTGTGATGTCAGAGGAGGGTGAGGTCTAAGAATTTGTCTTTTAGGGCTTGGGTGGAGCACAAGTTTATGGAGCAATCACCGTAGAATGTGCAAGGTCTAGTTGCAATGGTTTCTTTCTAGTATGTTTTGTAGACAAGGATGATTGAGATGGAGATAAACTTCTAAGCCCGTGAACTGACTAGTATGATGAGTACAAAAGACTGGAGGTGGCTAGAAATAGGGCAATTGCAATGGAGAAGGATATTGCCTTCCTCCATAATTGCGTGATGGACCATATGCATAAGCTATATAACTTGAAGGAGTGCAACAATGATCACTCCGTTGTCTAGTTAACAAGCACGTAAGTCATAGGTGATAATTGGAAGTTATATGCCTTCTCAAGACACAGGGGTTCAACCAATGAGGTCATTTGACAAGAAGCTTCATGTTGTCCTCTATCTTTGGTGAGCATATTTAATGGAGGAATTACACTCTGGTATTGAGATGGAATAAGACAGGGAAGGAAAAATTATACCGAGATAAGATTAAAAAAATATGTGAGGCTAATATTTATCTTAGCTTTGTCTTTAGACCTGTGGATATTTATTTCAGTGTGTAGCCATAGATGTAAGTGGATCTCATGGAACCACATAAACTCTAATATTTTTTTTTGGGTGTTCTGATTGCATATTTTATCCTCATTATCGTGTTCATCATTGCTCTGGGTTATACTTTTCTCCAACACTTCAGGCTTTACATCTATCATTAGAGTGATTGTATGGTGAGACTTCATTCAACAAAGATGGCCTTGTTGTGGTGGCAGTCCAATGTATTGAAAAAGTCGCTATATTTTTATTTGCCAAATATTATTAACCAAGAAATGCCAAAGAAGAGGATTGCACTCTTTGACATAACTAAATTGTTAAATACATTTTTCACTACATAGTTTTTTCTGCTAGAGTACATATACTTGGAATACCCTATGTAGTTGTTCTTTGTTTCATCATTTTTTTTGAAAGTTTAGATGTTTTATTCCAACAACAAACAAAATAAAAAAAAGAACAATAATTCCGAAGTGGAGGGTTACTATAATAGGGAAGTAAGTGCTTTCTACACCGAGGTAATCCTCAAGGAACTCTTTTATAGTTTGATCTGTTCCTCCCGGGATTTGGATTAATTCAACTCGGTCCCCCAGTTGGGAAAATAGTAGACCGTAGATTGTCCATGCTGCAGGGTTAGCCCAGTAATACCATCTCCACCAAGTCGGTATCAGCTGTATCATTATGAGAATAATGTCAGTGACTATTAGATGTATTTGAGCCCGTAAATGATATTGTGGTTAGAGATTTGTAACCTTTCTAGGAAGCATGAAACCTGAGAAGAGATTCCATAAGATAAAGATTAGGAAGGACAATAGAGCTGCTACATCTTGTATTGGTGTAAGTGCCACAGCCATCATCCCGAAAAGTGTGAAGTAGAAGAAACTTAACAACATAAATAGCACAAACCATAAAAATTTAGAGACAACCAGCTGAAATCCTGCCATTGTGTATACTGTACTTGAAAAGATGAGCACTTGCACTATTATATAAGGTATTTCAATTGCCACCTGCATGAGTAAATATAGTCTTATTTTGTTAATTCATTTTCAATGCTCTAAAGACAAAGGCACGTTTTTATTGCAAATAAAATTTCAATAGTAATATATATTTGGAGCCATTCTTGTTACCAAAAAAATTTTGTGCAACATTTCATATTGATTAAATCATGAAGTGCAAGATGTAAAATTTAATTTTGATGTATTTGTACATATACTTGGAATATTTGATATACTAGTTGATAGTTGAGCATTCTTCACGTTATATTAATGCACTATGTATGTGAGAACAACTTTTGGACATTAAATTTGTCAGTTAATTGTTGTGGAAGGATGCTATTAGAGCATTGCAGTGGCAAATGCTTTCAAGAATAATTACTTTTCGAGTGCTTTCATATTTGTTTATGGTTGAAAGTAGGACTTCAAGGAAGATTTTTGATGTGAAGTAATTTGTAGCCCAGCTCATATCCCTCAGAGCATTGTTAGTTTGCTGATTGAAAAAATGGCTTGCTGACAAGCATTGTGTTCAAGATCTATTCGGGGAACATAGAGAAACCGTAGCTTTCTATTTGCTATCTTCTATCATGGGCTTTGAATCTTTAGATCCATCAATGACTTTTGCCTGAGTTATACGATAAGAAATAGATATTTTAATAAAAGGTGGTTTAGATATTTTTCTCGAAATGTCACTTATGAATTAATTTCTTATAATAAATAAAAAAATGTAAATAAAAAAAAGGATCTAAACAATTATAATGTTATTAATTTTGTTGTCAAAACAAACTTTAGTATTCTGTTTATATGTTTTAAAATTTGTTGGGCCAACTTTATTAATATTATTTAAAAAATCACAATATTTTTATTCGAGTACAAATAAGTTAAAATTAAATCCTCCCCTTTTTACATCATAATGGGATATCTAACAATAACAAAATAATTTTTTTTTTTTTGAAATCAAGGCATGCTTAGAATATGTTAGAATGAATTCAATTTAACACCAAGGCTATAATTGCATATCTATAAAGTCATAGAAAATACAAGTCTCTCTCTCATATTAGTGTAAATTAAAGAGTTGGGAAAAATTTTGGACAACTAAGTTAGATCGAATAGAATTATTTACAGCTGAAACTTCCCTATGATGTTTGGGCCATCTAAGATGCATGAGTATTGGATTTTAAGGACATGTAAGTGAGTTTGAAAGTACTACAAGCTGTTGTTCGATTCCTATGCTACGATGTCCTTGCTTCTTATTTATTGGAAAGACAAACTCTTTATGTTCCTCATATATTCCTTCCCTCCAAATTACTCATTCCAAATCTCCATATTATTAGAAGCTCTACTTTGATCTCGTGTTCTATGTCTCGTATGATTGGCATTTATAAATGTCAATTATTGTTAGCATGTTAGTTCAAGTTCAATCCCAATAAAGACCAACGAAACTTACTTAAATTGGTTCAATTTCAATAGAAATTTATTAGAACATGATCTGATCAAATAATAAAACATTTGATTGTATTAGCTTACTGCCATTTCGACAGAAAAGGGCTTAATGAGCTACTTTGTACATACTTACCTAAAAAAAACAATGAAAATTGTTATTATTTCTATTGGAAGATGAAAGTACATCTTTAGTTTTTATTTTCTCCTTAATTCTTATTTCTTTTTAGTTTAAATTCATGCTATCCTATAATCTTACATGTCAATTTTTTTTTAAAGCTTGAAACTTGATTCTCCTTTTGACAACAATAGTTTGGCGATAGTCCATGTGGTCACTGTCCTTTTTAATGACAAGATCTAAGTGACAACTGTAACTAAGTTTAGATGCAACTCCTTAGGTAGTGCAAAGTGGACAAGCATCATCATGAATGTGATGTTATTTCCTTAGATGTCCAATAATTAAGCCTTCTTTCGCCCTAGCCGACCCCATGTAGTGGGATAAAGGTTTGATGATGTTGTTATTTTTGGCCTTAGACCGCCACCACCACTATACTTTTGGAATTTTCATTCCCCTCCATTCAAGTGCCACATAAACTAGCATTTCCAAGGTATATGGTCTAGTTCTCTCTCCTTAGTTAGTTGTTGATTTCTTATGAGCTTTATCAATTTTTGGTGAGATGTAATGATCAGTGCTTTGAAGTCTCAATTTATGATTAGATTGGAATTGGATTTTATCTTATTTTTAAAAATTTGGTCGGGGTTTTAATTGACCTATTTAGTTCAACTTAGAAGGGTTTAAGGAGAAGCATGTGATATACTTCTTCTAGGATTTGGTTGGTTGAAATTTTCCGTTGGACGGCCTACATTAAATAACATTAGATTTGCTAAGATTTGAATTTGTATATGCAAACAAAAGTTCGTTATAATAGATTGTACCAGTAAAAAATACATTAGATCTAATAAGAGATATTTGGCCAATGACATACTTGGCGAAGTACAATCATGATGATATATATGAAGTTGTAGATGAGAATTAAGTTAAGGAAGCCAGCTTTCATTTGCATAGTAAAATTATTTGTTTTTTTTGGCAAGAAGATAATCTTAGATTGAGAGGAAGGTTATTGATAGGCCACCTCCTAATCTAGATTGCTAAGGAATTGATGTTCTGACACCCAATTTGATTCATAAATCTAAGAGCATGGATGAACCACAACTCTTGATTCAAACCATCACATGATATGTTGGATTGCAGATAACTTGAAGGTGGAGTTAAGCTTTGTGAAATCATTGAGCATGGTTTTTTTTTTACTTGCATAATGAAGGAGTTTCTTGAAAGTCTTTTGTTATGTTACTAAATACTCTGGTTAATGCAATTGTGCCAAATGAAAATGAACATGAAATGGATAAAATGATTCTAAAGTAATCATTTATGCTAAAAACTTACTTTTGATGATGAATCTCCACTTGCAATTGCATAAACTCTTGTTTTTTCATTGGTTTCTCGTGATTGTTCCTTGCATTGTGTGGTTGGTTGCTAAAATTATCAAAATGTATTTGCAACTTAATTCCATGCTGTGAAGATTACATCCTAATGATCTCTATTTCTTGATAATATGGTCCTTATCCTAGCTTTTAAATAAAGGATTTATTTGAACTATAATAAAAAAAAATTCTAAAAGATTATAATACAATTATTTAGGAGGAACCAAGCAAAAAGGATAAGGACGAGTGTTAAGATGCCTAATTTTATATCTCTCCTAGATTTGGCTGACATAGGAAATAAAAGGGAATTTTGGCCACCTCGTGTCATGAATTGACAAGTGGTGGACTGGTGGTTCATTCTTTGTTTTGTGGCTTATAGCTTGAGGATCTAGCCTTTTTGCTTAATTAGGTTCTTTTTGATTTAATGTGGACTAATCTGAATCTGCAAAGTGTTTATAGCTCACTTACTTGATTTTGGTTAAAGCAATTGTAGTGAACCATCCACTAATTCATCAATAGCCTGCTGAGTACTAGCTTGACCTAATAAAGGGAAGGCCTCCTAATCATTACTCCACTTTTATATTGTTTGCTCCAAAAAACCAAGTTAAAGATGTGGGGCATCTCTCTCTTCAACTTGATCTTAGTAGTTGGCTATTAGTCCTCCATATGGCGAAAGGTCTAGATGCTTTGAAACATGGGTTAGCGTAAAAAAATGATGCTTCTTGGGAGAAAAACTTACTTTTGCTGAATAGTTAGTCATTCTCATCTTTCTTTTCTCCAAGAGGTTGTTTCTTTCTTTCTTTCTTTTTTGTTGGTCTCCAAGAGGTTGTTTCTTTCTTTCTTTCTTTTTTGTTGGTCTTGTTATGCTAAGCATGAGGTTTGTTGTAAGTTGGAGTTGTCATTTATTAATGATGGAATCTCTTTGTGCCCTTATTTTTCTTTTGTTGCTTGGCTCGTGTTAGAATGATTGGTGTTTTTGTAGTCACTTAAATGAATAAGTTTATGAATCCCTGACATGCACTCTTATTGTTGGCGGTGTAGTTTACTTATGGATTACATATTACTTTCACTTTTTTTTTGCATATTCACATTTTTTTTATTTTTTTTCTAAAATACATATTATTCCGTAAGTAAGAATTATCAAAGATTATATAACGCATATGAGGGCGCAATGATGTAAATGGGCAATGTAAGTTTTGATGTTACTATAGTTCATTTCATTTTATTGGTTTTTCTATATGCTAGTGTAAATATGCTTATGATGATCCTTATAAAAAATAAGTCATGCTTGTATTGGTTCAATTCCTTGCGTTGGTTTAGATGCTTGTTCCTTAATTTAATTGTGGTTCTCTATGGTTTTCTATTTGAGCCTTTAATTTGATTATTGTTGATTGGGGCTTGGCATCTAGCTAGGCTTTAAAGTTATGTTCTTTGTTGTGACTTTTGGGGACAATGATCCTATTGTTGGGCAGTGACATGAAGTGTTATGTTTTCATGATTTTGCTCCTAGTTGTGTTGTTGTCACGTTTTTGGTTTCCAATAGTTTGATTTCTGGTTTTGTTCGTTGGTTATAGATATTGTAGTGTGAGATGATTCTTTACCGGTTATTTGTTATTTATTGTTTGGTCGTTAGTTACTATTTTGGGCCTTTGTTGTTGTTGGGGCTTTGGTTGTTGTGTGAGTGAGTATTCTATAACATTTTGCAGTGATCAATATTTAAAATTGTGCAATACTAGAGGCTCCTTAATGCAATTATGCTAAAAAATGCCTCGAGTCATCCTTATGAGGTGTGCCTCAAGACATGACTTGCCTCTTTGGCGTGAGACATATGCTTCATGTGTTTAATTTTTTTTATTAAATATAAAAATATTTACCCTATTCTAATTGTTGAACGCACACTTTCGAGAGTCAACTTTAGAAACCGTTACCTCACAAAAGCATGCATATTCCGTCTGGTGCAAGCCGTGCCTTCAAGCAACCGAAGTACCCCCCCGCTGACATCTGCAAGCCCGTGCGAGCCAAGCGCTGCGACCACCTCCTTCTCTTCCGTTAACCAAGTTTATTTGTTCTCCATGTATTCTTCCAATTTAAAAAATTTTCATGATTTTTTTTATTTGAATTACTTAAATTTAATTAAATGGATGAGTTTGGTAGTTTAATTTTTTCAAAGTTGTATTGCTCTCAAGCTTGAATCAATTGTTCAATTCTAGGGTTTCGTGGAGAATGATTAGAAGCAAGGAAAACTTCACGTCGGGTCATAGGAAAGATTCGTTCTGGAAACCTAAAATACAAGTTGATGTGGGAGACAATGGAAAAACTTATGTATATTTAAAATGCAATTATTGTGATAAGGTGGGGTAACAATAATGAAGGAACACCTATCCGGCTCTCATAAGAATGTGGCACTATGTGCTACATTGTCAGAAACAGTTAAGGAAGAAATCAGATTATACTTGACTAATTCAATGATGCCGAAGCATCTAGCACAACGACATTTTGATTGGTAGTTGATATTGGCTCGCATTATGGGAGCAAGTGTTGTGGTCGGGATTCATTATCCTCATTGCCACCCATGTCTAGTAGAGGTGCTATGCCATGGATCATTATAGAAAATGATAGACAGGGTGATAGACCTTTTGTTTCGTAGAAGTTATCCCTGGAGATTGCTAGGAAAACACACACATGTCTATGTATGAATATAGGCTGATTCTCTTATAAGAGTGCTATCCCATTTAATGTTGCAACCTCCGCCTCCTATTATAACAAAATCCGTTCCATTGGTGCTTATTGGCGAAGCTTGAAATCCCCATTAATGTATGATTTGATAATATGGGTTTTGAAGGACCCGAACAACTCTAAAAAAATCATTGAAGAAATTAAGAGGGCATGAAGCCATACTGATGTTACTATCATGTTTGAGGATAGTCAGATATAAGAAACATAATTTTTATTAATATGCTAATAAATAATCATATGACAATTTTCTTGAAGTTTATTGAGTCATCTGACCAAGTAAAGGATATTGAGTATCTTTTTTAATTATTTGACATTGTTGAAGAGATAGGGGAGCACTTAGTGGTTCAAGTAGTGATAAAGAATACCAGTGCTTATAGGGAGGCAAATACAAAATTAATGAGAAGAGGAGGCACTTATATTGGATACTATGTGCCACACATTATATAGATTTGATTCTTGAGAAATTTGGAGAGTTGACACAACATGAGAATGTACTAAGTTAAAATATCAACAAATTTATATATAATCATTCTTAAGTTTTGACATTGATGAGAAAGTTCTTAAACGTACAAATCATAAGGTGTGGTTCAACATGATTTGTCACAACTTATCTGACATTGTAGAGTATGTTCGAGGCAAAATAATCTTTAGATGCTATGTTTACTTTGACCAAGTGGTTGAGTTGTGCTTGGGCAAAAAAAGCTGAGAGAAAAGAGGTTAAGAAAATTATTCTGAATGATAGATTCTGAGAGACTGAGAGAGTGCACTATATGCTACGACAAAAACTAGGCCACTGATGCAATTATTGAGGATGATTGATGGTGAGAAGGTATATATATTGTAAGATGGAGCAAAAGAGCATATTTCCCACAATTTAGAAGGAGAAGAGGATAACTATAAGGAAATATTGATATTACTAATGAAAAGTGGGGGATATAATTTCATCGTTATTTACATGTTGTAGGCTACTATCCGAGTCCACAATATTAATGTGCACACACACACATATATATATATATATATATATATATATATATATATATAATTCAAGTAAAGAATGAGAAAAGAAAATGATATAAATTATAACTAAAAGCATAAATGAATAAATGAGAATAAATGAAAAAGGAAAAATGATATGCATGCAAATTACATGAGTCACCCCCGTATGATACTGGATGAGGAAATAATGTACCCATGCACATTAAATAGAAATGGAAATGGTTGTACCTTTATTGGTACATTTAGAAGGTGCTCATGTACTAAATGAATTAGAAAAGGAATAAATGTTGAAATATATGTCAAAGGTACGAAGAAATGTGTGAATGAAATGGAAAATGATATAAAAAATATATGTATTTGAATATACATATATCAAATGTTATATATGTTTTAATCTTGTATAAGAAATGAGAAAGAGATCATGCATTGTATTTTTATATATGTTTAAGTATTATATATAGAAAGATTACTCACTGAATTTACTTTGTAAGTTCAACCTATTCAACTAAACTTTCAGCTAAGTCTCCAGAGAAATAGAAATGACTAAAAGAGAAGAGGAAAACATATGCAGAAGAAGGCGTACAAATGCAAGTAGGTAATTTATGATTTATGCAAATGTTAAGTATTTGTGAAAAATTTTATTAGTGGCTCTTCAGTGATTGTGAAATGTTAGAATTTATTATTATAAGTAAGAATAGTAATTGCCTTAACCGTCCGATCGTTAGTTTCCGCCTCATTAGTTTGAGTATCCGTGCCGAGTCATGACACATTGTGTCATTGAGTCTTATCTAGATTTGTTATAGTTAAGACCACCTTTATGTATATGAGAATTTTTATAATGTATAATGAGGATTTTATGTTTGTGTTAGTGTCAAAATTAGATATGAATTATTTTGTAATGATGGGTCACATGTTTGGTTGGGTTATGGGTTGTTGTTATTAGATGTTTGCCACCTCCACATGCAAGGTTGTCTGGAAAAAATAATGTGTTTGGATTAGATTTTTTATTTCTTTTCAACAACAACAACAATAACATCAAGCCTTTATCCCACTACGTGGGGTTGGCTACATGAATCCTTTTCCTCCATTGTGTTATATTAAAAGTCAAATTTTTCGTTTAAATATAATAAAGAAAGGTCATTCATAATATTTTCTAACCAAGTCTTTTTAGGTCTGCCTCTACCTTTCTTAACATAAGTCAAATCTAATACCTCTACTCTCCTAACCGGGTCATCGGAATGCCGCCGTTTTATGTGACCAAACCATCTAAGGCGACTCTCTTTAATCTTATCTTCTACTGGAGCTACTCCAATCTTATCACATATATGCTCATTTCATATCCAATCTCTAAGGGTAAAGCCACTCATCCACCTGAGCATCCTCATCTCTGCCACACTTAACTTAGTATTATGCTTCTCTTTTAATGGCCAACATTTGGCACCATAAAGCATTGCAGGCCTCACCACCATCTTATAGAATTTTCCCTTAAGTTTGAGGGGTACTTTTCTATCACACAACAAGCCCGATGCATTCCTCCACTTCAACCATCCAACTTGAATTCTGCTGATAATATCACCATCTATTTCACCATCACTCTGAACAATAGATTCAAGATATCTAAATGTGTACTCTTATTAATGACTTGATCGCCCAAAGTCACAATCCCCATACTAGGTCTATTACTACTAAAATTATACTCAATTTATTTTGTTTTAGATCTACTCAAGCGAAAACCTTTAGACTCTAAGGTTGACTTCCATAATTCAAGTTTACCTTCAAGTCCCTCTATAGTCTTATCAACAAGAAGAATATCATCAACAAAAAGCATGCACCAAGGTACATCCTCTTGCAAATGTCTAGTGAGAACATCCATGACTAAAGCAAAAATATATGGGCTTAAGGCTGATCCTTGATGTAACCCAACTGAAATAGGGAAATACTTGATCAAACCACCTTGTGTTTGAACACAGGTAATGGCTTATGCATACATATCTTTAATGATTTGAATATAAGTGTTATTAACTCCTTTCTTATCAAGAACTCTCCATAGCACTTCTCTTGGAACTTTATCATATGCTTTTTCAAAATCAATAAATATCATATGTAGATCCTCCTTATTTTCTCTATATTTCTCCATCAATCCTCTTAATAAATGTATGGCTTCCATAGTCGACCTACCCGGCATGAATCCAAATTGATTTTGAGAAACATTAGTATCACGCCGCAACCTATGCTCCATAACTCGCTCCCATAGTTTTATAGTATGACATATTAACTTAATTTCTCTATAATTCATACAACCTTGTGCATCACCTTTATCTTAAAAATAGGAATTAACACACTCATTCTCCACTCATCTGGGATCTTTTTAGCCTTCAAAATAGTATTAAAAAATTTAGTAATCCAAGAAATTCCTTCATCTCCTAAGCATTTCCACACCTCTATTGGAATATCATCAGGTCCAATTGCTTTTTCACCCTTTATTTTCTTTAAAGCCTCTCTAACTTCGATTTTACTAATACACAAATAAAAATTGAAATCTTTATTTTTATTTAGGGTGCTAAAGTCACTACAGTTAATTTTATTTTCACAATCTTCATTAAAAAATTTAGCAAAATATCTCATCTACCTTTGTTGAATATCATCTTCTAAGAAAAGTATTTTTTGATCGTCATCCTTAATGCACTTCACTTGAACTAAATCCTTGCTATTCCTATCTCTTTGTTTGGCTAATTTATACATATATCTTTCTCCCTCCTTAGTATCTAATCTATTGTATAAATCACTAAAAGCTTAGGTCTTTGCATCGCATATTGCTTTCTTAGATTCCTTATGAGCCTCTTTATATCTTTCCCAATTATCAAAATTTTTAGAATTAAACTAATTTTTATAATAAATTTTATTATTTTTAATCTTTTTTTGCACATTTGGATTCTACCACCAATTATTTTTATTATTATGAGCTTTTCCCATTGATACTCCAAGCACATCTTTTGCAATATTCTTAATATCACTAGTCACTTTTTCTCACAAAATATTAGTATCCTCATTCGCACACAAAATCTTAAGATCTAAAATCTTACTTACAAAAATATTTTTGTTAATATTCTTTAAATGCCCCAATCTAATCCTAGAATATCGTTTTACTTTATTTTTTATTTTCTGCCCTTTTATCTTAAAGTCCAAAACTAATAATCGATGTTGGGTACATAAATTTTCACTATGAATAACTTTACAATCTTTGCAATTTAAACGATCTAATTTTCTTATAGGAAAATAGTGAATTTGAGTTGTACTATATCCATTTTTATAAGTGATGAGATGCTCCTTTTTCTTAAAAAAATATTAACAATTCAAAATTATAAGCTAAACAAAAATCTAATATGATCTTGCCACATTCATTTGTCGTTTCAAACCCATGACCACCATGAATGCTTTTAAAATCATCTACCTCTCTACCAACATGTCCATTTAAATCTCCTCTAATAAAAACTCTTTTTTCAAGATGTATCTTTTGTATTAATTCTTCTAAGTCATTCCAAAAATTTAATTCAGAACTCATATCCAAACCTACTTGAGGAGCATAAGCACTTATAATATTAACAATCTTAGCATCAACAATAATCTTTAAAACTATAATTCTATATCCAATCCTATTAATTTTTATAACATTATCTTTCAAATTCTTATCTATAATAACACCTACACCATTTCTAGTACGACTCTTTCCCGAATACCAAAGTTTAAATCCTAAACTATCAATTTCTTTAGCCTTCTCTCCAACCCATTTAGTTTCATGAATGCACAAAATATTTAATTTCTTATGAATCATAATATCTATTAATTTCATTAATTTTCCTGTAAGGGAACCTATATTCCAAGTTCCTATCCTAATTTTAATTTCATATTTTTTAGTATCATGGACTAGCTTCTTTGCGCACATTCGTCCTTGATGTGGGAACCCTTGCCTATTTAACACTGCACCAGGGCGCCGGTGCAGCAGCCCTTGCACACTTATCACTGTATTCAGGCCATACAGCGTGTCGCTTCCAGGAACGCCCTAGCATTAACACAATTTCTTAAAGGATTCATGTCATTAATATTCGACAAGTTTTACGCTGGCTGTCAACTACCTAACGCAACCCTCCACTTTTCTCATCTGGGACTTGGGACTTGACAACGGCAGTGTTAGATTTTCAATTTCTTTTGTGGTAAACAAAAAAACAGTCAGTAAAATATAATGTGTTTGGAAGATAACTTTTTTCATTACTATTTCAAACTTTTGCCTTTAAAAACTATTTTTAGAAACACATTTTTGAAACTGTGGCTGAGAAAGAAGCTTTTAAAAAAACAAAAATAAAAAAGCTTAAATTGTACAAAACAAAGCCTATTCCACCATCATTTAGAGAAAAGAACCAAAATGATCTCTTGACTCTTTATGAAGGACTAAAATAATCCTCAACTATAATAAATGACTATTTTGATCTCTCAAGTTTTTGAAAAGCAATCAAAATAGTGTCATGGTGGGATTATTTTGATTCCTCTTTAAAGAGTTGAGGGATCAAAATGGTCCTTTAATATAGTTGGGGATTATTTTGGTCTTTCATAAACAGTCAATGAACCATTTTGGTCCTCTTCTTCCTCCATTTAAGAAACCTTAGGGGCTTCCATTGCCATTTAAAGCAAAACCTAGAATCCCCTCCCTTGAACCCCGCTCCTTTCCCTCTCCTTTTCATTTAAGTTTTGTGATTGCTTGTATTTGCTTTCTAAGCCTATAAATAATAGTTTATTTCGTAATTTGAAAGCATGTTAAATGAAAGAAAGTAATTGTGCTCTGCTCGTGCTTTTGTTTTTCACATAGCAAGGTGAAGGATTTCCTTGTGTTTGGAGAGTCAAAATCATGACAGTTCTGTTGGTGAAGTTGATTTCCAGTTTATAAGTACCTACTTTCTGCTTCCCCTGCCCTATTCATCACGTACTTGTTTTAGTCTTATAAAAAAGTATTAGCTTGCTAAACTTGTATATTTGATAAATTTGGTCAGATGCTTGTACTTTAGTAATTATCTTTCTCCAAAATTTTGCTTGTTTGCTAAATTCTCCTATGATTTATGACGAACGAATCTTAAACTTTCATCTCTTTTAATAAATTATAATTTCCTGAGTGTTTTTGTCATGAGATAAGTACGTCTAAATTTACGTGGATTCCTATTTGGTTAAGGTAGTTTAGTTCTTTTTATTCTGCATCATAAAATACGCAAAAGTTGAATTTTTCCATGTTGTCAGTGAAAGTTTGTATGATAGAATAGAGTCAAGCTAAACAAATTGTAATCACCAAAATGCAACTGTTAGAAAGAAAAGTTGTTTCCTATTGCAATGGCAAGTTCAGTTCGTAAGGGAAAATGCTTCTACAAATGTCCCTATGAACTCTGCTCTGACCTTTACTTTCCCCACTCATTGTCTCCTACTCTTAAACGCCACTCCCTCCCAACCCCCACGGCAATTCCCTCACCCAAATTCAGCCTAAAAGGTATAAGAGATTGGTGAATAAACAAAAAGTGCGATACAAAAGAAGGTTGTTGGTTCATTGTAACTTTCTAGAAAGTGGAAATATGGGATTTTAAAGTCAACTGTGTTTTTGGTTACGTAGGACTTGCTTTGGCTGTTTCTTTTATTTCATTTGTGATGAAAAATGGAACAGCTTTCTACTCTCCCATACCGAAAAAAAAGGAAAAGAAGAACATTTTGTGCATGCAATCCTAGTTTGATCATGGCGTACCTAGGATGGCATACACATTGCATGTTTGCTGAGGAAAACCTTCTCCATGTATGGCTTAAATTTAAATATATTGAATTGCGTTTCCTACCTTCATTTTCTATTATTTTGAAACTTAAATCAGTGTCATCTAACCAATTTAGTAAGATCCATTTTAGGAGTCTACTTGTATATACTGGGTTTAAATACATAGATCGTTCTTCAGCTTACTCATAAATCTGAAAAAGTTTGTCTGGAAAATTGGCAAATTAGTCGATGTACTGAAAATTTTAATTCTTGAAATGGGTTAATAATCTGTCACTTGCTGAAAGCATTAGTTGCATATGAAAGAAACCTTTTCTTCTCTTGATTAATTTGCTGTCAATAATTGTCCAGAATTGCTGAAAATATATTTTAAGAGTAAGAGGAAACTACCTGAGCAATTGCAGAAGGCAGAGTTGAATACATTCCAGCTGCTCTTTCTCGATATAGTACAGTTCTTTCTGTTCCCACAACAGGCTGCACTATACTGGCATTTGCGAAGCCTAAAAATAATGCTGACCCATACATGCTTCCTAGAACGTTGAAGATATCTTGTTCCTTTGTCCTGTTATTTAATGCTCAGGACTATGAGAAAATAACATCACAAATATAGTGATGTATAACAAATTTGTGAACTCACATTTTTGAGCCTATCTGCCAAAAGACTACACCAAAAAGTAATGAAGTTGTGACAGTGGTAGCGAAACGCACAATATTGTGTTCTGGATTTTTCCAATATGATCTATTTTGTTTCCACAAGCATGCTAAACACTGTACTTTGAAGCTCAATCGACAAGTTGTGAGGAAATGTGGTTCCTCAAGATTTGGTCGCCTTTTACTCAAATCCTCAACCATCTCCATGTTGTCTCTGATATATTGATTTATCATCAAATTAATTAAGCAGGAGATTTGCTATTGTTTTATATCTTTAGTTGTTGAGGATTCTTTTGTCATCGACTTACCTGTATAGAGAAGAGTTACGGTAGATGCCTGCATAGTCTATGCGTTGATTATATTCAATGATTGTTGATGTGATATCTAACATCCATGTTGCTGGATTTTGATCTTTTCTGATCTTGGCTACTCCTGGGATGGCCTGCCTCAGAATGAGCGTTAACTAATCACGTTTAATCATATGCAATAACAAAGAAAAAGATGAATTTTACCTCGAAGTAGTTGATCATTGTCTGAGAAAATGGACCAAGGGGTCCACTGTATATAAGCTGCCCACCGCTTTTCATTAGCAGTAACTGCATGATGAAATTTATGATATAAAATAGTGTTTTGCTTCAACCATCCTCCAGACATTTATCTCGTATTCGGGAAGTTCAAAGAATTCTCAATCTTCTTTTGAGAGTTTAGTTAATAAATTGTGAACACTGCACAAAGTTTAGTTTAATAGCTAGAAATAGTTTTTTTTTTCATCATGGCATTCTTAAATATAAGAAAATAGGAGTTGGCAAGGCTGATTTAAACCTTTGTCCTGCTTGTTGAAGAAAATGTCAAAATGTACCTCTTCCAAAAAACTTCTTATAAATTTAACTATCGTCTTATCTTTTTATCTGAACTCTTCCGTAGGATAAAGGAAACATTGTTTCAACTAATTTGAAAAAGCCAACAAACCAAGATAAATTATAAACTGGTAGTGTTTTGTCACCTACCAACGTATATTCCATTTTAATGGGAGGTGCCCTTTGTTTTGGCTGAATTTTTTTATCATGGAATTGATATAGCATAATAAAGGACAGAGACATTCTATCTAGTTGCAGAATTCATCGTTTATTTCTCGTAAAACTTCTCAAAAACTTTTTTTGTAAGAGATGAACATATTCTTATTGGAAATTTTTATGGATGGTGAATGTTCTGGTGATATTTCCAAGTTTTTAAACCTTCTTTTAAATTCATCTTATCATATTTACTAAGCCTTGTGTATGTATTTTGCTACTTTTGCCTAGAGATGATGATTTTTCATGCATACCTCATCAAAAGCTTCAAATATTTCTATGCTTGGTTGGTGGATAGTGCAGACAACAGTTCGTCCAGTGTCTACTGTTTTTTCTGACAGTCCTCATGACAATTGCTGCGGCCCGAGCATCCAAACCTGTTGTGGGCTCATCCATGAAAATAATGGAAGGACTGGCAACCAACTCCACCGCAATTGAAAGCCTTTTCCGCTGTTCAGCTGATAGACCATGGGCTCCAGGAAGGCCTACAATGGCTTTCTTCAGAGGCAGTAGTTCAACCAAGCACATGACTTCTTCCACAAACATCTAAGGAGAAGAAAACATGGCAGCTGGTTGAGCGTATTTGTTTCACTAGTACGTGATTAACAATTGATGTTCTTAGAAAGGTAGGATAAAGGAGAGTATGACGTCTTACATTTCTGTCATGCTGTTCAACATGAGAAGGTAGTCGCAGCCATGCAGACAAGTGTAGAGATTCATGAACTGTGAGAAATGGCGAGTGAATATCCGTCTGTTCACAGTAACCCGAGATCCGAGCAAATGCCTCTTGTTTTTTCGGGTAACCAGATATGCTAATATTTCCTTCAATGTATCCCCCAGTTTTTCTTCCGGCCAAAACATCTAGCAATGTTGTTTTCCCTGCACCTGTGATCCCCATTAGTGCTGTTAGAATGCCTGGCCTGAAAGCGCCACTGACGTCCCTTAGAAGTTGAAGCCTTTTGCCATTCCCATCTTTCTTCATTCCCTGATCATAACATATTAAATGCATTGCATGAGACGCTTCTTTTGAGTATTTATTTAGATTGAAGGACAGATTTTTTGTTTAATGGTATTAAACTGGAAGGGGAAATTATCAGTTAGTAACTGATATGAAATCCTATTAATAGCCTATCTCTACCATCAGGTTTCCTGCCATTAATATGACACAAAGTTTGTTAGAACTTAAATCTTAGCTTGATTTTGAAGATAGTTCTACTACTAGGATATATATCAGTAACCCACTGAAATAAAATTTCTAAGTGTAGATTATTTACTTTTGGCATGTCTACATAATAGCTGATGTGTTGGAATACAAGGTTCAGTGGCTGAAAAGGCAAAGGAGTTGATACTCTTCCATCTCCTTGTTGTTCATTATCTTTCCCGTTAAGCTGCAGATCCGCAACTTCAGTACTAGCAGTAACTTTATGCTTGTACGGGTCTGTTGTTCAGAAGATTAATAGTTAGTTCATTTCTTGGATGACGTTTCTTCAAAATCCTTGTGATGCTTTTACATAATGTTGAGTGATTACTCACTGTTGCTATATTCCAAGGCAAAGATTGTAAGAATGTTAAAGATTAATGAGAAGCCAGCTAGTGCGCCTATAGAAATCCAATACCAGTGCCACTGCGTGAGAAGCCCTCTTGATCTGAGAAAAACCTCACCGATAGTTTCATTGCTGTTGTCATACATTTTCTGTCGAAAAAAGATAAAAATGAATGGAACCTGTTAGTGTTGCCTTGCCATTTTTAGGCTTTAGATAAGTTTGAGTTTCAATGGTCAACATATCGTAGATCATTTTTCACAAGAATTCTGTTATTCTTGGCAAACATCTAGAGAGTAGTTTTACCTTGTTCCACCTTTCATCTAAAAATTCATTTAGTGCTACTGCATTCTGACCATATGTTAGAGGAGATGACCAATAACCCCACTTCAGCCATGGTTGGATGTCATCTAGTTACAGCAGTGTTAGAAAAGAAACCAGCATATCAATTTTATGTCTTACTGGATTATGTGTACGCAAGCTCAATTGTATCTTGAAAAATCATAATCATCTGACCTCTGGATAACACAAATCCTGCCAGGATGTAAATTGAAATAAGTGCTGCAGTGCCTAGTGTGTTAGCCATCATCTGCGTTTTTCCCAATAGCAGCAATCAAACGAAAAAGGCCCATTGACATTTGGTGCACGGAGAGAAAGGCCAGGTACTGTGTTGAAAAAACCTGCCAAAACCAAAGATGGGATCCATATGTATAGGCTCTTGTTAGTTTGCGGCAATAATGGCTACTGTAGTGGCTACATGTTCAAATATTATACCTGGTTGCAGAAGGGGCATAACCAATGACAAAATATGTTAGGGAAGTCCATATGCCTGTTTCAATCAATGTCAATGGAATGCTTAGTATATATATTGAAAAAAGAAGAGCCCATCCTGGCAAAAGCATGAGCTCCCTCTGCTTGTAGAAGACAGGTAATCTCTTTACTATCATTGCCAGCTCAGTCATTCCATTGAAGTTCACTATCACTACGCCAGTAAAGATAGCTCCTATGAATTTATTTCCACCTGCAATTGAGTGATGGTCCATATTTGTTCGAAGAAAAAGTGTCATGGTCACCAAAGCCAATATCATTATCTGTATGCTCTTGAATATATGCACTGGGGAGTTCATTTTCAATAGTAACACTTCCCTAGAGAAGCATGCTTTAAATACCTTCCAGTTTGAGATTCTGTAGTTTTCACTGGTTGCAATTGTTCTCACGCTCTTGGTGTAGCCTCCGATTATATGCTGTTTATCTTCAAGGTGCTGATCCAGATAATAGCAACAAAAGGATTCTGCAAATTTTTCAACCGAAACATACTGGTATTCCCTTTGGTTATCTTTCCAATACTGTTCTTGATCCATTTTTGAGGTCACCTGCATGAAGGTTCATAAAAATTATTTTCATAAGTGTTAGTTCAATTAATTAAGTTTTTTGTTGTCAATTTTAGTTGATTTGAGCTTTTCAAGAAACTATTATTGTGCATGTGAATATTTGAACTGGGATGTTCATCAAATGGTCTCCTTGAAACTTCAAGTTTCGTTTCTCAGAGTAAGTTGATGAGTCTTTTCTTATGATAATTTGGCATTTGATATAACAGGTGGAAGCTATTTTCTATAAGCATATGCTTGAAACTATGATTTTCTTGACAACTGTTGTGGCATTTAGATTATTTGTATCGAACCAGTTGAAGTCTGTTGTATGGATCAGGCTTTGGGCTTAAAGAAAGGCTAGATCATAATCTTATCTTGAATTGTCACTAACAATGAGAACGCATGAGATTTAAATGGAGCATCAACTCTTCTAGTGAAGAATTACTGTGAGTTCTCAGACACCCTTAAAATTTATCAAGCAACAAATAACTCGAATATGGAAACTCAAGTAAAATGGATGGAAATAAATCTTTGAGGAAAATGCATATATTATGACCCTTTAGTCTGTCGCTCTGTCTACCTTCTAGTGCATGGAAATTGCTTATTTAAAATTTTGTGAGTGCATCTGGGTTGGGAACTTGGTTAATCTACACTTACGTGTCATAAATGCACTTTTGGCAAGTGATAATAATTACTTAAGGACAACACGTATTTTTGTGAGGAAACCTTAAGCTGGCATTGATATGGGTTGAGCTTTCAAATGATGGATCATTGGAAGAAATCAAAGGAGAATCTAAGTGGGGGAAGTGGGGAGGGAAAAGAGAAAATTTTCACATAGCCCACCAGCTCCACACGCCGTTCCTTATATCCATTGTATAAGTTACTTCAAGAACTGTATTTCTGTGCAGTGAGAAATGTTAAAAAATGGAAAAGGAGATTGAGGTCAGCAGTTAAAAGAACATAATTGGAACCTGTTTCTAAAACGAAACAACCGAATCCTACTATTATTAGATCTTGGTAGTCATTTAGAAGAAGGTAGCATAGACAACACACTCATATGGTTTGAAGGCCCAAGGCAGAATGGAGTCATGGGAATTATGGTTTTCGTTCTATTAATCTTTTTTTTTTTTTTTTTCTTTCTCTTGGTCGTATCATTAATGCCTACATTTAGTGTGGTAAGATTTGGCTGACTGAGTCCGTCTACTAATCAAACTGTCAAACCACGTCTAAGAAGGGAAAACTAAATCTGAATTTGTCAAATAAATTCTTGTTAAGGTTATCAATAAGATGCTATTTTATTAATCTCAGAAGGTTAATATATGTTTCTGGTTTTAGGTACTGTTAACAGTAAATAAAGTACCATTTTTAGTACATACTTAAAATCATTGTAACAGAAGCCTTGGATATTCTCATCGATTTTAGTAAAATTGGTTGTTTATACAGTTTATGGAATACCTCTTGAAGGAAGTCAGCAATGTTCTTTCTATCGGGACATTTAAATCCCATGTACTCAAAAAACTCAAGTATATTCTCTCGACGACCTTGATAAACAATTTGCCCCTTGCATAGTAGAATTATGTCATCAAATAGCTCAAACGTCTCAGCTGATGGCTGGATTAAGGAAATAACCATGGTGGTATCCATTATATGTGCTATTTGCCTGAGAAACTTCACAATCATGTAGGTGGTGGAGCTATCCAGACCAGTTGATATGTCATCCATGAAGAAACTTCTCGCAAGACTGATTAGCATTTCTCCTGCAAAATTTCACATATTTCGCTTAAGCAAAATGAGGTGAGATGGTTCCTGTCGTGAAACCTACAAAAGCTTGGTTTAAATTTTTTTCTTAATTCAAGCAAGATGTTTTTTCTTTGTTTATTTTCTTTGCATGAGCTGCTTCTATCTCTTACAAACTTTAACTATGGATCATAATATGATAAGCTAGTTTGAATGTTAAGTTTAGCACGCAGTGCCTTTGCATGATCAAATTTTTTCTTATGCTCAGGGCTAGAAAGTACTGGTATCATTATATTGTCTAAGTTGTATGAATGTTCTAGTTGTGCTACAATTTTAGCCTACTGAGATTAGAAGACAAGAATGTTCTTATTAGTTCTAGTTATCAATTTGCAGTAAAAGATTGAGTGAGATAAGAGATACTTACCGATGGTAACTCGTTTCTTCTGTCCTCCTGAAATGCCTCTTCTCATTTCATCTCCTACAATAATATTGGCACAGTCCTCTAAGCCAAGCAGCTGGTGATAGGAAAAATAGTAAAGTTCCATGTAAGACCAGATATTCCAAATTACTACAGTCAAATTGTGTTTGATAGTTTTTCCCCACTTTCCTTATTTAACTAAACAATTTAGTCTTTTATGATCTTTAATGATTTTTTTATTTAACTAAACAATACAAATTACTTGTTACTTTTTTCAAAACTTTTTGGCTATGTGAGTGCTCGGTAGTTAGAATAAGAATAAGGAGCTGAAACCTTCAAAATGTAATTTGTAGTCAAGTTGCTTCCTTCTCCACAGGAGGTAGCCTGAACAATAGTAGCATAATTGTCAAACAGTCTAAACTCTGAGCAGTTAAATTGATCGAGTTACCACCTCAAGAAGTTCATCTATCTCTGGGGCTAATTTATTGGTTGATGCCCTTTCTGTCCCTGGTACGCCACTCAAAATCTCTGGATAAATGCAATATTTTAATCAGGTTGGGACTGTGAGAGCTTAGTACATAGAATGATTCTGTAAATGATGTCAATTTTAGTTATCATGTAGAGAAATAAAACTTCTGCAAAGAATGATTTCTATAAATGATGCAAATTTTAGTTACCACGTATAGAGATGAAACTTCAGATGAAACTTAAGGTAGCTGATCTATGTTATATTCAAGCTTTTCCTTGAGCATATCTTGAATAGATTATTTTACAGATTTTCGTACTGAATGTGCCATATATGTTAGAGGTACTTTGTTGTGTAAAAGTAATAAAGACTAATCTGGAGTCTGGACAGATCTTTATGAATATTCTCTTTTATGCTTTAGTACCTTTATTGCAACCTTTTTTGTGGTGTATCACTCTATACGAAATAGAAGGGAAAATTATCAAAATGGTTCTTTAATTTTTTATGGACCAAAATAATTTCCAATTATATTAAAGGACCATTTAGGTCCCTTAAATCCTTTAAAAAAGATCTAAAATAGGTTTCTCTTTTAAAGAATTGAGGGAACAAAATGGTCATTTAATATAGTTGGGGACCATTTTGGTCTTTCATAAAGAGTCAAGGGATCATTTTAATCATTTTCTCCAAAATAAAATAAATGACTTCTTTTAAATAATGTAGTAGCAACTCTTTAAGTAACCATACTCCTTAGTTGTCAATGCTATGTCAAACAAGAAGACTGCAAAATAAATTTACAAATTTTCCAAGCACTTATAGCTTTTGGAAACTGACACCTAAGAACATTGTTAAATGATCCCTAACTTTTAGATTACCTCGTGTCTTTTCTCGTCCAGCTAGACCTTTCAAATAACCATTTATGTACACCTTCCATTTGCTCGTTATACCAGCTTAAGAGAATTTGAACTATCCTGCATGGTACAAATTGTACTAGCTAATGCTATGCAAACTGCTACACAAAATAAAAAACACACTTATTTCAGATGTTTGCGCACAGACATGCACCTTAACACTTTCTCATGTTTCGTAATAACTATTTTAAATTAATAAATTAGAGTTTTAAGAAGTTGATCTTCTTAGAAAAGATAAATGAACAGATTTATTAAGTATACTATTGATTAATTCAAATAAGTGAAGAAGTGGCTTTGAAGAAAATGCATGAAGTCAAAATTTTGGGTTGAGATGAAATAACCATTGAGATTTGGGTACTATAGGAGAGAGTTAACATTTCTTTTGATGAAATTTCGAAGATTTTAAGGAATTGAAATGAGTGGAGAAGAATTCTTTTTAATACTATTTTACAAGGATATGAAGATTTGCATGAATTTGATAATTTTAAAGGATTGAAGCTCATGGATCATACTATGAATTAATGAAACATTGCAATGAAAATAAAGATTTTTTTTTATCATCGTATTAGTAAAATTGAAGTTAGAAATGCTTTAAAGAAAATGAAGTGTGGAAAAGCAGTTGGAATTGATGATATTCAATAGATGTGTGAAAATGCTTAGGAGATGAAACCAAAAATTGAAGTTAGAAAGGCTTACTAAACTTTTTAATATTATTTTGAAGACTAAAAAGAGGCCCGATAAGTGGAGGAGTGTGTTGGTTCCTTTTTTTAAGAATAAAATTGATGCACAAGAGTTTGCAAATTATAGAAGAATTAAGTTAATGCGTCGTTCATTAAAATTATGGGAGAGAGTAATTGAGTAAATGTTGCGATGTGATACTAAGATTTCTCAAATCAGTTTGGATTCATGCTGGGTAAGTCTACCGTGGAAGCTATACATTTGCTGAGAGGTTTAATGGTGAAGTATAGAGAGAGTAAGTGGGTATGCATATGATATTTATTGATTTAGATAAAGCATATGATAAAGTTTCAAGAGAAGTGTTATGGAGAGTTATAGAAAAAAAGAAGAAGTTAATAGTGCTTATATTCAATTCATTAAGGATATGTATGCAAGAGCAGTTACTTGTGTTCAAACACAAGGTTGTTTGACCAAGTATTTTTCTATTTCAAGTGGACTACATCAAGGATCAGTTTTAAGCTCATTGTTTTTGCTCTAGTCATGGATGTTCTTATTAGACATTTCCAGGAGGATGTGCCCTGATGTATGCTTTTTGCTGATGATATTCTTCTTGCTGATAAGACTAGAGAGGGAGTAGAAGGAAAACTTGAATAATGGAGGTCAACCATAGAGTCTAAAGGTTTTCATTTGAGTATATCTAAAACTAAATACATGGAGTGTAATATATTTAATGGTGAGATTGTGACTTTGGGTGATCAAGTCATTAAAAAGAGTTATCATTTTAAATATCTCAGGTCTTTTGTTAAAAGCGGTTGTGAAATAGATATGGATATTACTAGTAGAATTCAAGTTGAATGGTTAAAGTGGAGGAATGCACCGGGCTTGTTGTGTGATAGAAAAGTGCCCTAAAACTTTAGGGAAAATTTTATAAGATGGTGGTAAGACCTGCAATGCTTTATGTTACAGAATGTGGGTCATTAAAAGAGAAGCATAAAATAAAGTTAAGTGTTACAGAAATGAGGACGCTTAGGTGGATGAGTACCTTTACACTTAGAGATAGAATGCAAAATGTGTATATACGTGAAAAGGTTAGAGTAGCTCCAGTGGCTGATAAGATTAGAGAGAGTTGCTTTAGGTGGTTTAGTCACATAAAGCACCAGTCTTCTGAGTATCTTGTTAGGAGAGTAGATGTATTGGATCTGATCTATATTAAGAAAGGTAGTGGTAGACCCAAAAAAACTTGGTTAGAAAGCATTAGAAATGATTTTTGTTTATTAGATTTAAATGACAATTTGACTCTTAATAGGACACACTAAAGAGAAAATGATTCATGTAGCTTACCTTATATAGTGGGATAAAAATTTGATGATTATGATGATATTGTTGTTAGAAGATCTATGATTAAGATGATTTATGAAGGAATAAATGAAGTTTAGACTCTCTCTCTCTCTCTCTCTCTTTATATATATATATATATATATCACATGAATTGAATTGGTGGGCATTAATGATGAAATGTGCATATGATAAAATATTGATCATATCAGTAGTTGTAGAGTGACTAATTATTTTTTGTATCACTGTGAAATTACATTAGGTTTAACGTTAACTTAGTATCCTATACCTTTTCTATAGATGCTTACAAAAGATATTCATAGTGGTCAACTTTGTAAATGTAATTTGCAGAGTGACTAGTTATTTTTGTATCATAGTTGAATTACATTAAGGGTTAACATTCACTTAGGATCTTTCTATACCTTTTCTATAGATGCATACAAAAGATATTCATGGTGGGTCAACTTTTTAAATGTAATTTTGTATCACAGCGGAATTACATTAAGGGTCAACGTTAACTTAGTATCTTTCTCTTTTTTATAGATCCTTACAAAAGATTTTCATAGTGGCTCAACTTTGTCAATGTAAAAGATATTCATAGATGCTTTTGGAGTGTGAGTAAAGAAGATAAAACTTTAGAAAAATTGTGAAACTTTATTATGTTATCTCATTTTCTTAGAAGATAAAGGGCTTAGGATTAGTGATCATAATTGGAGTATAATATTATATCCAACTATGAAAATATTAATTCTCAGTAAAAATAGCTTGATTATCAAGTAACACCTAAATGTGAGATTTTAATTACATTGTATATGTTATCAAAATATAGGGACATAGATGTGGAAAAAATTTTGAGAGTTGATGCTGAGTGATTATAATGAAGATACTTTAGATTCGAAGGTGATCAATATTTTCATTGAGATTTAAAGGTAGCTTTTACAATTTTCTATTAGACTAGTCACTAGCAACGTTATATGAGTTTGAGTGTTGTGAAATATGAATTTCATAGGCATTTTGACAAAACTGATAATATTCAGATGGATGTATGCTAAAATTAGAATGAATAAATAAAAAAAATGATTTTATTAAAGATATGGTGGGAGTAAAACATGTTGAAGCAAAAATAAAAATAATCGAAGATGGACTAAGGTGGTTAGAGTATTGATAATGGAAGATAGGAGTGCACCGGTTAGATGAGTAGATAGAATTAATGTTAAAACATTAAGGAGAAAACCTGGTAAACTAAACATTGCTTGGAATTGTGTAAAAAATTTGCAAAAGATATAAGTAACACCTCATACACATTCAAAATTATTAAATGGAAATAGAGGCTCATAATTATATTATTTACTTAATAATGTATATTTGTGTTTGACGTTAATTTTCTGGATACTTAATTGGATTGTGTGTCATCCTGATAATTTTCCTTCCGGAATAAAGTTATTTTTTTATCTCAAAGTACAATCTAACACTGTTGTTATTATTTCCTAATTTTGGAAAGAGATCTAGCTCTGGGAACTCCTGGATCATTTGATGGTCCATCTATCATGCATAATACGATTTAAGAAGTGAAGTGGATGTGAAAAAATAATAATGGGCTTTTAGACTGTCCATTTGGACAGATTTTTTTGTGTGCGACTAACTGCATTGTTTAGCTTTGATGATTGACTTTAATCATTACAATTTTCTTGTTTGTTTCTTTTTTCATAAACATTAGTTTCTATAATAAGTTTGATATCTAACCAAATTATTGTAAATATAAAAAATTTTATTTGAATTGTGAATTTCATGATCATGTAGCTGGCCCTACAGTGGGATAAAAAATTTTGTTTGACTTGTTGTTATTGTTGTAGTAGTGAATACATGATCAATGAGTTTAAAAATTTTAGTTTATATCTTCATAGCTAGAATCAAATGGGAATGAGAAACAAGCATGCATTTGAGTAGCCTAATTTCTCTCTCTTTCTCTCCCTCCCTTTTGTTCTCTCTCCATTATTATATAACCTATGTTAAAATGTTGCTATGTATATGTATGACTGTATGTGTGCTCTAATTGCGTGTATCTTTTTTTGTATATGCATGTTGATATACCAATCTGCATGTCTGTGTGTACGTGTACTTGTTTAGTGTGGGTGCCTTATATATATGTAGGTGTCTTTTTTTACATGTCTATGTTTCTATGCTCAAATATGCCAAAATGTAAGAATTGGCTGTATGCTAGGGTTGGCCAAAAAAGAAAAGAAAAGAAAAAAAAAAGACAGCAAAAAAACTGACGAAAATCAGAACAATTGATCCTTCTGTATGGTTTGATATGGGTTAGTAGTTTTCCATAAATCGATAGAAAAACCAAATAAAATCAAACTGAACTGAAGTATATTTTTAAATGAAGTATCATGATTCATTAGTAAAAAAATAGTGTCTTAAATTTATAACCTAGAAAATCTGTTTTCTAACATCAATATGTGTTAAATTGAACCAAACATAATTGAAAAGACCACCCTAAACCGAATCAAACTAATCCAAACCATTGTTTTTTTACTTGAATTAAAAAAATTCCAATATTTTTTTACTTATAAAAAGAAAATGATCAAATGTCATGAAAAGGATGTCAAGGTGAAGATTGGCATCGTCTAGAAATTTAAAATGCCTCTATCAAGAGGCTTTTGTTTTTTGAAATTGTGAAGGGTTATGTCAGAACATGCTTTTTCTTATGTGGACATGATTGCTGAATTCAAGTCCATGTATGATTGCTTCAATCATTTTCTTGAAACTCAAGATTGAGTTTGGTGAAGTCAAGGAGAATGATAGATAACTAGGGTTTCTTGACAATAATTTAGCATTTCCTTATTGATTTGGGGAAACTACTGCAACATACCACCATTCAGATTGAGTTTGGTTTCAGGATCAAATCTTCGACTCAAAGCTATTGTGCAAAAGCTATGAAACAAATCAATTTATTGTGCTCTATATGAATAAGACAAACATTTAATAATCATTATTTGCTTATTTGATATTTTTCCACATCTTTTTTAAGGGAATAAATGATTTAAATTTTCTTTTCTTTGTTTTTTTCCTTTTGTATGTAAGCAAGAAAACATCAGATTACAAGTCAAATCAACACCGATTCTTAAAACTTTTAAAATTAAGACTTGATCAATTCACTCACCAAATGCTTTATTAGTTCCGAACATGTGGCTGGAGAAATTTAATGTATCACGCACAGTCATCTCTGCATGGTGAAGATCATGCTGGCTAACGTACATGCATAGCTGTTCTGAGGTAGAAGGTTTAAGCTCTTGTTCATTGAATGTAACCTTTCCACTGATCTATTTCCATTCCATGAACATGTTTTTGGGAGTTAGAAAAAGAAGGGACAACTGAATTAGTAAAACTACAACAGAAGAGTTAAAGTTAGATATTATGTGCGAAAAATCAGTCCAATATTTGATGATTTGACTTCAAACATTATCAAAATTATAATTATGCATGAAATTGAAGATCTCTATGTTGCATCTAGTGTTCCTTGGATTTAAAATATCATTATGAAAGGTCTGATCAAGGAACATCAAGATGAGCATAAATGGATATTCTTCCTAAAGTGGTGAAAATTACTTGAAGGACAAAAAAAAAATCACGTGCTCACAAAAAATTGTAAACGATGCCTAAGTTTGATCATTGTCATCAACTTCAATAATCTTATCCAAACTATTGGGATTAGCTTTATTAATCCAAAAAATTCACCTCCTTTTGGGGATGGTCTAAGTGCTTAAACCATACGAATGAAATGATGCACAAGTGTATGATTACATGAATGAGTATGTTGAAATCAAAAAAATTATTCGCATCATGAAATGAAGAACAAGATACCTTCCAGGATGCAAAATTCTATTGAATTACTTGTCAAATGACAGTTTCTGATTGTCCAATATCTAAAGAAAGTTAACTCTTTTAGATTTGAAACCTAATTTATGAAACAAGCAAGAACTACCTCTTTTAGCATTAAAAAAATACTTTAATGGTTTTGTCAATAGATGCATAGATGGAAACTGTGCTAGAAAAGAGCTCAGGGGTACATGTCTCTTACTTTGAATGCCGGATCTAATTTTTTTGACAAGGCCCGCAAGAAAGTTGATTTTCCTGAACCTGGTGGTCCGAGGATTAGTGTCATCCTGCCAAATGAGTTAAAGCTTACATGTAAATATTTCGTCAAGTCTGTTAAGAACTAGAAATGATCTACTATTCATCTTACGAAACTTCTCTTTTAAATAGTTCTGGAATGCTGCTCATTTGCCAAAAGTTTATTCTAATTTTTCTTCTTAGCAGGGTTATGAAGTTTTTGTGGCGTTTGGATTTGGTAACAAGATATCTGTTCTTTGATGTGTTTCTTGAATACGTTTTCTTTTTTCCTTTCTCAACTTTTGCGCTGCTAGTATTTAGTTAGTAGCTTATATTTTTTGTTAAATTAGGACTTTTAATTTGCATGTATAGTTTCTATATATATATATATATATATATATATGCTCTAGCCAGAACAAATGGACAGTTTCTACAATGGAAAAATCTTTCAGGGATAATCAAGCAATATGATGAAGTTTCTCCTTTTCATAAAACCTTTTTAAAATTAATATTAATAATATTATTTTTATTTTATATAGCATTATAAGGTCTCCCAGTCTTTCCGTGTACACTAATAAATTAAATTCTGGAGCATAGCAGGGCACAGGGAATTGGAGTGAGGGAAAAGCTCAAGTTAGTTTAGTGTATAAAGTGTATCTACCGAACAATTTTTTGGTAATTGGTACCCCCTTTCCGGCATACTTCACTGCATAGAAATTAAATGAACGGTTTTTATAGTATTGGACATTGCTTAAACATAATAACACTATAAAGTATTGCTTGCAAAATTGCCTGCATCAACAAAAAATTACGAAGAAGGAAAAAGAATGGCATGGAGGGACAGGAGAAATAGGTAGTTTCCTAATTCCTATTACTTATTTATGAGTGATTGAAGGATAGGAAGTGGGATTAGGAAGAGGGGATTAAGTTAAGGGCTATTTGGTTGGCACTTAAGACTAGCTTAATTATACCCAACCCCTAAATGATTTTTTTAGAAACCATCTTATGCTTTCTTGACTTAAGCTAAACTGTTTATGGGTTAGCTTAAACGCATGGTAAGTTAATTCCACCGAGCTAGTTTTATCTATGGATGTTGTTACCCTTGTTAGTTCAAAAGATCAGCATGCTATACATATTGCTTTCATTCCCATATATGTTACTCTATATTAGACTTGTTTGTTACACTGGGCTTTATAGCTCGCTGGATATTACTATATGATTATTATTTCAGGTAAAAGGAAAGAGTAGGTTGGGCCAAAGTGAGGCGATTAAGTTTTATCATTCATTTTAGTGTTCTTGTTATACAATTTTAATGTAATAAGAACCAGCATGTTTATGATGCCTATTAAAGAGAATTGGTAAGTGTTAATTATATATAATGTTGATTAGAAGCTTTTTAATTCATTATAAATGAATTTACTTACATATTTTTCTTCATAAATACCAGTGGATGAGATGTTTCGATGAACTTTTTAATAATGATTGTGAGAATGATTGACTTTAGTGACCTTAGCTCCCTAAATGAAAATAAAGATTTTTATTTTTATTGTTGTATTAGTAAACCCGATGATAAAGAAAATAAAGTGTGGAAAAGCAATAGGCTCGATGATATTACAATAGAAGTGTAAAAATGCTCAGGAGATCATAGAATTTCTTGGTTTAATAAACTCTTTAATATTATTTTGAAGACTAAAAAGATGTCAGATGGGTAGAGAAAGAGTGTGTTGATTCTTATTTTTAAGAATAAAGATGATGCACAAAAGTTCACAAATTTGGAGGAATTAAGCTTGTGTCATAATTAAAATTATGGGAGAGTATAATTAAGCATAGATTATGATGTGATACTAATGTTTCTAAAAAATCAGTTTGGTTCTATGGAAGCTATACAATTGCTGAGAGTTTTGATGGAGAAGTACAAAGAGAGTAAGAAGGATCTACTTATGATATTTATTAATTTAGTGAAAGCATATGATAAAGTTCCTAGAGAAGTGCTCTTGAGAGTTTTAGAAAAGAAAATAGTTAATAATGCTTATATTCATATCATTAAGGATATGTATACAAGAGCTGTTACTAGTGTTCAAACACAAGGTGGTTTGATCAAGTAATTTTCTATTTCAAGTGGACTAAATCAAGGATAAGCTTTAAGCCCATATCTTTTTGCTTTAGTCATTGATATTCTTATTAGACATTTGCAGGAGGATGTGCCTTGGTGTACTTTGCTGATGATATTCTTCTTGCTGATAAAACTAGAGAGGGAGTTTCATTTGAGGGGATAATAGTAATAGATCTAATAGTGAGATTGTGATATTGGGTGATCTAGTTATTAAAAAGCGTGCATGTTCTAGATATGTTGGATATATTGTTCAAAGCGATGGTGAAATAGATGGAGATATTTTGGATCAATTGTTCGAAGGAAAATTTTATAAGATGGTGGTGAGACCTGTAATGTTTTATGACGCAAAATGTTGGCCATTAAAAAAGAAGCATAAAATTAAGTGTTGTAGAGATGAGTACGCTCAGGTGGATGAGTGGCTTTACACTTATAGATAACATACGAAACAAGTATATGTGTGAAAAGGTTGGAGTACTCTAGTGGCAGATAAGATTAGAGAGAGTCGTCTTAGATGGTTTAGTCACTTAAAACATCGGCCTCCCGATGACCCTGTTAGGAGAATTACTGTAATAAATCCGCAATATGTTTAGAAAGATAGAGGCAAACTTAAAAAGACTTGATTATAAAGTATTGCATTTTTTTTTTTAGATTTAAATGAAAACTTGACTCTTAATAGGACACAATGGAGAAAAAATGATTTATGTAGCTGACTCATATAGTGAGATAAAGGGTTGTTGTTGTTATATTCTTTTGCATAAATAGTTGTGATTGATCTATTTGATAATTATGAAAAGGATTTTATGTTTTGTGTTTGTCTAGACTGACATTTTCTACCCATTCAGCTTTATTTGGTAAAAGATGAGGTGAGCATTGGAGGGAAATGTATGGTTGAGTTGCCCACCTCTGCCATGCCTCGTGCTTGAATGAGAGGGGTCAAAATGGAGTATGATAGTACTACATCTTGAACAAAATGATAATCAACTTCAATGTGTTTTATCCTTTCATGAAAAAATAGGATTGCTGACAATGTAGATATCAACTCAATTATCATAGTTTGGAGCCATAAGTTGAATAATTTTAATATCAATTTCCTCAAAGAAGGTTTTAAGCAACATCATCTCATATTTGTAGTTATGCCATGACTTTATTCTTGATCTCGCCACTACTGTTTATTTCTTTTTCTTCCATGTGACCAGATTACGTCCCAACAAAAGGTACAATATTCATACATGAATTGTCTATCATCAACAAATCCAAACATATAATCGCTTTCAGAGAAAGGTTCAATATTAAGATGTTTATACTACTATATAGAATTCCTTTTCTTGGTGGACTTTCGATGTATTTGAAGACATAGGATAACCTCTCGATCCACAACTCCAATGACTAAGAAAATATCTAGTATAGTGAATATGATTAAATTTTTAACCAATTATTGTTAGCAGCCTAACATGAGACATCTTCAAATGATTTCTTCCATATGTGTAATCTTTTGCATGTCAATAATAGTGTTATAATATTTAAAACCTAGAAGACTGATTCTTCAGGCCGATTAATTGCATATTTCTTTTAAGACAAAAACTCTTTCGTTGTAGACAAATTAACATCCAATAAGTATTTGGGTTGCCCAAGACCTTTAGTTAGAAAACAATTTTATAGTTAGTGCCTTTAGTAACCCCATTTTGATCACTTCTAATAAGGATGCCATCAACATAGACTACCAGATATTAGAACTAGATGAATTATGGTAGAAAAAAAGATGATCGATCTAATTTGTTTGAGGCTAACCTTTGATAAATTCATGTAGAATTCATCTATCCAAGTATGTGAGCTTTGCTTAAGTCTATTTATGACTTTTTTGAGTTTGCATATTTTGTTTTCCCTCTGAGTAGCGTGCCCAGATGCTTTCTTTATGCATGTAGTTTCAATGCAATTATTATTAGTGAAGGCATGACTGACATCCTTTTAAGAAAATGCCAAACTTGATTTATGGCGTAAATTAAAAGGTTCTAACATAATTGAGGTGGCAACAAGTGAAACTTAGCAAACTAATTGATCCTATACACTTAAGTAATGCCTTTGGTAATGAGATGGCCCCTATATCAATCAATGAAGCCCTAATGAAACCCGATGGTGTAGGCCCATTGACATGTGGAAGGTTTGATACCAAGAGGACGAGTCACTAGATTCCAACTTTGTTGATTAAACAAGTTATATATTTCAATATCAATAGCTATTTATCATTAAATGTTTTGTAAGATCTCTTGATTTGTCGTGGGAATAGAATTTGATGACAATTACATGGCAAAGTGTTGAAAGTTAATAGTAACATGGTAAAAAGTTATATAGGGCTGAATAGTATGTAATAATGTGGTGTTCAACTTTATGAAGGGCAATTATCATATGGAGATCAAAAGACTCTATAGGAGGGGTATGCTTAGTCGAATCAAACAATGTAGATGGAGGTATTATTGTAGATGGACGGCGAGGTTAGCACGTGCATACTTGGAGAAAAGGAGAAATGTGTATAATGGCTTTAGAATGAAGATGGACAACTGAAAATGATCAATGAGAAGGAGGCATTAAATAGTGAGTGGATTCATGCAATGTGGCATTTGCATAAGTATGAATATGATGACTAATAGTGTCATAATAATGATAACCTTTTTGAGAATGAGTGTCGCTTAGAAAGATGCATCAAATAATTCAAAGAGAGCTTATCACCTGTGCAAAAGGAATTGAGAAAGCAAAGAAAGCTAAAAGCTTCAGGACGAAAGGACCACCCAAGATTTGTGATAAAGAAGGGGACAAAAGCCGCAAAACTATCAAGAACACTCGACCGATTAATAAGATGGCTAGCAATTAATACAAAGTCACCCTTTTTTTTCTTTTTTATTTTTTTTTAATACAAAGTCACCCTATAGTTGTTATGGAACATTCATATTAAACATCAATGTTTTAGGCCAACAAACTGATTATGTTGGGATGTATGAACATGAGATCTAATTAGTGATCTCGTGGTTAGTACAAAATAATTGAAATATAGATTGTATAAATTCTTAGGACTTATGAGCTTGAAGGGTCTTAGTCATAGTAGAAAACTATAATTTTTTTTATAGAAAGTTCAATATATAGACATAATATTAAATTGACATTTGGGTAAATAGATATAGCTAACATAAGAATAATCAACAGTAAAGGTAAAAAAATATTTAAACTTACTTGGGTTAGGATAGGACGCATGCCACAATGTCCGAATGTACTAACTCAAAAGGGACACCTCTAAGATGTGATATGGAAGGAAACCTAATGATGTTTACCAAGCTCACAAGCATTACATTCAAACTGACAATGCCATTGATATGGAGTGGTGGAAGAGAATGTTGTAGATTTCATCAAATTCTACAGCTTGTCTTCTTCATAATCATATCATTGAAAACACAATGAGAAGGGCATAAGGGTTAAGAATAATGTTGATTATGAGAAAGATAATGGATTGAAAGAAAACTTACAAGATATTTGGGAACTTATAATACTTCAAAGAGGTATAGGCTATTAAATGGAGATACAAAGTATTTTCCAGACATAAGGGAGGTTGAGCTATTAACAACGAGGATGTGTGTGAGAGAACTTTTCAAAGGAGGAAAATAAGTGGTGATTACCTATCATATAAGAAACTGCATCATAGTTTTGAATTCAGGATGCACTAGAGGAAGCAGATGTAGCAAAACCAAAAGATTAAATAACACAAAAGCTTGCGACATATGTCAAAGAGTACTGAGCCAGACTATTATAATCATCACAAGATAAAGAATGGATCCAAAAATATTTTTTGAAGTGGAAGTTCTACTGGTTGGTAGAGAAGAGCTTTATGTTAACTAGAGATAACCAAATTTGGCCCAACATCATTTTTAGGGATGATTATTCAACTGAAATGAGGGTAGGGTGGAAAAAGTTTCCCCGACAACCATTGTTACCATCAATTGGACCATTGATTATAATCAACATGATGCCAAGAAGCAAGAGCAAATTGGTTAGAAATTGACTCAAAATAATGCTAGAGCTTAGTAACATGAAGAAATCAATCGAGAACATTGGCAATGTTAGGAGTAGTATAGTTGGCCGTCATGTGTCATTGAAAGTATTGGAGGGAATGATGAATCCTTGAGAGGAATTTGCAAAAAGAAATATCTTATTTTGCCTTTATCAAATAGTTGGATCTATGATAAATGACTTCCATTGGAGATAAATGACTTCCATTGGAGAAGTTCATCTCTCTTTTCTCTTATGATTTATTGTATTCTTGAAGAGGCAGATCATTTTGTTGCAGAGAGAATCTCCAAATATAAGTTATAGATATGAGAAATATTATTTTTCTAGAAGTAGATGGAAGGAAGTCCGACACTTTCTTCGTAGTTTCTTGGAACATGATACTTGAAGTGAGAGGCGATTCAAGACTATTGAATAACCTAGTGAGTACAACAAAACCAGATGCCTGCCATTTAGAGAATTCAATGCTGTTATTGTGAGTTGGGAGAGACATTAAGATGCGAAGTTTGTAATGAAAACCAACAAGAATTTAGGAAGTTCGTGACCCCAAAAGTTGACTCTAATAAATTTATTGGTGTTACCAATAGTCAAGGGGTTTTCACTCAAGAAGACTAGGTGAAGAGGCCACGAAACCATGATAGAAGATGTGTGGAGAATCTAAGTGGGATTCATATTATTAAGATGAGGAAAGTTGGTAATGATAGAATTGGAGTGGCAAGAGAGAGGAGTATAAAGTGAAAGTGAATGGTCGCAAATGTTGATTCAGGCACTAGTTTGGTTGAATGGTAGTGAGGGACTCCACACCAACCCTTTCAAAGTCAGTTTAGAGGATGGTATATGAGGACACAACAATTGCTTGCAATTAGATGAACACACCATAGGAAAAGTATCGTCGAGGTTTCAGGCAAAGCATGTGTGGAGATGACGCATTAGATGGTGAAATAATGATCATCTTACCTATAAACAGGCGAGTGTGAAGTTGGCAGTGATGGCGTAGTAGATATCAAATGAGAGATGAAGGAATGGTATGAGTGTTATAAAGCCAAGTGGTTGAGCGGTGAAGTAACGGGTGAGCACATGTATGATTGCTATCACTTCAAATCTTTAACTCCAACATGGAAATGTTTTTGCTCTCTGAAAGTTGACATTTACGCAACAGGTTATAAACCCCTCTATTGTATATCTTCTTCATCATCTGTATAGCCTTATCGCAACTACTTGGGCATAATAGCCTTCGATTGTTTCCTTGTAGCTTATGCTCAATTGTGTTAATTATGGTTTTTCATCTGTTTATACTTTCTCATCATTCTTTTTTCGAAATTATGAAATATTGGATATCCGTATAGTTTTTTTTTTCTGAAGAATGTTGTTGAGGTAGTTTATTTACTATTGAAAATAACATTTTCTTATATCTCCTGGTAAAATTTTGAACTGTTACAAACATAATTAGTATTCTTTGTCTAATTTTGTTTGTTAGCTTAAAATGGAATCAATTTATAAGTTCTGTATACAAGCACAACTACTCACCTGGATGGCTTTATTACTCCCGTTAGTCCATTGAGAATTCTGATGGGTTTTTTGTTGGTAGAACTTGGACGTAGTAATTCCGTCAGCTCCTGTTCATGCATTGTGTGTTAGAAGCAGATTTAAAGAACAATCCCTGGTAAATTACATGACTAACAGTCTTCAAAGTTTCAATGTAGATGTTAGCCCAGCAAATAAAATCTTTACAAATCTGGTTTGAGATTAAATTGAATCGATTAAAGATTACAAATTGTAAACATTAGATTATTTTAAAGGTGTAAATCATAATCGTTTTCTCTATGTTTGTTTATCGGACGTCTTACTGATATGAAAAATGAAAGGAAGATAAATTTTTTTGGGGGAGATGAATACATTTTTTTTTGGGAGATGTATACTTATAATTCAAAAAGAGTTTGTTTATTTCTCTTTTGCTTCAGCTAAATTAGAATAGTCAATCCGACCAGCTTTTTTTTTTTCATTTGAAATTAATATATCATAACTTTATTTCAGAATAAAATGCGTATGGCAAAACATTTACAGAATAATTTGTTCTCATTTTTTAGAACAATGATTATTTAACATAACACTAACAAAGCAGGCTTACGAAATCTAAGTGAAAGATGAGCATGCGTTGGACTTTAAATTGGTTAATTCCTATCATATTATGTTATGTGTGGAATCTGATTGTGTTGATCAATCGGGTTGTTCTATCGTCTCGGACATCAAAACTTGTCGTGTACATTGAGGGGTGTGGGGAGTTCACCACCTGAAAACTTTTCTTCTTCCGTACAACGCCCCGACCTCGGCACTGCATACCTGAGCGCCCTAGTGCCGTGTTCCTTAAACGACAAAGAGAAGAGCACCACAACGTAAGATATGGTGCCACAACAGGTCAAGACAGAGACTGAGTGTGCAGCGCCCCAAACTGATGTCGCAACGCTAATAGACGGACTGAACAATTATTTTTTCTCGTTTTTCTCAATGGTTGGTCCCTTGGGGGTTATAACTTACTTTTTCTTGTATTTTCTAAGTATGTAGACGCTAAGAATGGTGCATGTGAGAAGAAAATGAGAGAGAGAAGAGATATCTATACTTGTTTCTCCCAATTTTCATAGTTAATATCTTAGTGTGGTATGGCTCCGTGTTTATTATCTATGAATACAAAAACAAATTGTTCTGAATTGGATTTGAACATTATTTTCATCAAATTCATTGAAGTTAATAATGCATTAGTAATAAACTAAAAGATGTCAAAAGAAAGTAATAATCCCTATGGAGCCACACCACATTAGGATAATAAACACGGAGCCACACCACACTAAGATAATAAACACGGAGCCACACTAATTTAGAACAATTTTCATCTTTTAGTTTATTACTAATTCATTATTAACTTCTATTTCTTACATCCTTTGATGGAGCCTTAAGAGAAGAAATTTTATTCAATATTTGCAAAATGTTAATTATGATTGAAGGGTGTAGTTATTTATTTTTTATTTTGCCAATAAAGAATTAATTTTTGTTGATCCACAAAGTAAAAAGTTGTAATTGATTGGCCATGATTAACTACTTATATTACAAGCTTCTTGTTTTTTTTTTTATTAGTTACCACAGCAGATTTGTTAAAAGTTTTTCTTAAGGTGTTAAATATTTTTTTATCAGTCTCAACTTAAAAGGCAGCAAATTGAATGATCAAATGAATGAAAATAAATATTTTAGAGGTTAAAAAAATATTTAGTGATTGCTTCAATAATGATAATTTCATTAATTAATAAAGAGTTCCGAATATTTAGAGAAGCTTTCTTGAAAAAATAAAAAAGTAGCAGCTTATGCGTGTGGCTATTGGAGTAGATATATATTGCGTTTGCTTTAAAAATTTGGAGTTATTATTTATACAGAATGAGATAGTGAAATGTTTATTAATTTTAAAAATTTGAATAAGATCAAATACTTTCATATATAATTAAGTTATTTTGAATAGCTTAATGTTTGATTCGTTTATAATCATGAATCATATTATTTAAAATTTTTAATTAAGAAGTTTGATTGGAACTCGATAAAATGTTAGTCTAAGACTAAGTAGTCAATTTATACAACAACAATAAAAAATTAAGTCTTTGTACCACTACGTGGGTTAGCTACATGAATATTTTTTCTCTATTGTATTATGTTAAAAGTTAAATTCTCGTTTAAATAAAATAAAGAAAGGTTATTTCTAATATTTTCTAATCAAGTTTTTTCAGGTCTACCTGTACCTTTCTTTACATAGATCAAATCAATTAACTCTACAAGCCACTCATCCACCCGAGCATCCTCATCTCTGCAACACTTAACTTAGTATTAAGCTTCTCTTTTAATGGCCAAAATTTGACATCATAAAGCATTGCAGGTCTCATCACTATCCTATAGAATGTTCCCTTAAATTTTGAGGGGGACTTTTCTATCACACAACAAGCCCACTGTATTCCTCCACTTCAACCATCCATCTTGAATTCTACTGATAATATCTCCATCTATTTCACCATTACTCTGAACAATATGTCCAAGATATCTAAAATTTGTACTTTTATTAATGACTTGATAGCCCAAAGTCGCAATCGCCATAATATATATATTAAGACAAGGTAGTAAATTTATATATTGAATATATGATTATGTAGGAACTTGTTATTTTTTGTATTAGATTGTTTTTGTTTATGAAAACTATTTTTTATCCTTGTTAAAATATTTATTTACTTGTTAGTTTATTTATATAAAATATCATTTTGATGCTCAATAGACTGGTCATTAATGAACTCGATAAGAATTGACTAAATTGCCAAAATAGTGTTGCTTGTTAATAGACTTAAATGCTCACTCTTAATCAACAAAATAAATATCTTCCCACCATTTCTTCTAATCAAACAAGTGGTAAAAACTATTTTTCATTTGAGTTTTTTATTTTCTTTTTCATTTATTTTTAGTTTTATCCTCTCTATCTCACTGTTCAAGGCAAATGCTCCCCCACTCAAGTTAGAAAGAAACTTAGATACATTACAAATTAATGGTAAAAATGAATTAACAATAACAAATGAATCCTTGCGGCACAAAATCGGATTTCAGAGATTTTTTTTTTCTACTTCAATTCATAAATAATTTATTCTTGGTTTGAGACTATTTTTTCTCTAGCTTCAAAAATTTTTACCATACTGTAGAAATATTAAGAAAATTATCGAACCGAAATCTTAGGCTTTAATAATTTTGTGCGGACACCAGATAATGTCCGGAGACCAATCAGAATGCATCACGTCACTTTTTTGCTTGGTATTGCTGTGTACCGGGTGATCACATGACACGTTCTGAATTGTCTCCAGACCGCCCGGTTTTTGCACACAGAATAATTTTTCTTGTTTGAGATAGCCTACTCTAAGCATGGCTTGAACTCTTTTTCGGAAATTAAAAATTACAATCCCTACCAGTTATTTCTTCTAGTCATGTATAGAAAAAGCTCAACGCACCTGCATGGTATTGAGGGTGACGTTGAGGAGCGTCGGAGGAGTCCTCAGGCCGACTTGCGCGTCGGCTTCAACGTTTAGCCCCTCAAATCTAATCTCCACCTTCGAATCTCCAAATCCCAAGCTGCATAAAATTTGCTCTATAAATATAAATTCCAATATAAAAAAAGCTAAAAAATTAGCGACTTCTTCTAAGCTTATTTTCTAACATATATAAGAAAAGAAATCACAATTAATCAGTTGAAAAATTATATCAGCAGATTTTTGTTACATATTTTGGCTTCATTTGAGACGATTTTTTTACTATTTTGTAAAATTTGTTTATAGTAAAAAAAAAATTTAGAAGTAGTAAAAAATAGATTTAAAATTGTCTCAAATAAAACCTACGTCACAATAGATTTAGGTTTCGTTTGGGACGATTTTTTTATTATTTTTTAAAATATAATTTTAATAAAAAATTAAAATTATATTTTAATTATCAATAAAAAAGACGTCTCAACGAAAAAGCCTTAAAAATTATTAACTTTCTTTTGAGATTGCTGTTGTACATTAAAAAAATGTACGTCGCTTTAACTTCAAAATAAAGTCAAATATTTTTAATCCTTCCTAAATACAATTTGTCTCTGCATATTCATTTCTGACACAATATTTATTCTAATCACTATTTGAAATGAGAGACAACAAAAGAATTAAGCTCAAAATTAATAGTTGAAGATATAATTATAAGAAAATTTAAATTTTGATATTCATATTCATAGGAAAAAAAACTGTGTTACGTTATTATGATCAAATTTTGATCAGAATAGAACTCAAAATTACTAAATTTATTGTCATAAATACAATATATTAAAATTGAAAAATCAATCAATTTTAATATTATCGCATTCAACAAAAGAAAAAAAAAACGGCTCTGAAACTCAAAATTTGGAGTTCTTTTTAGCCAACTTTTTGTAGCAATTCCCTCGTCTTCAGCTCTGTGTTTCAATGATTGTATTTATTTTTTCCTTTGGCAAAAAAGTTTGTTGATAGCATCCACTTCTATGCTCTCCTCCCTTCATTCTTCTTACAGTTACTAAATCCTGATATAAATTTTTGTTAACATAAACCACTAAAATCCTTACTTATAGTCTCAAATCAGATCTAAAACTCTTAAGGCTTCGTTTGGGAGGACTTTTTTACTGCTTCTTAAACAGCTTTCAAATATAAATTTTTTCCATTACAACTGAGGTTCATTGGCTCTCAACTTTCCAGACTTTGAAAAAAAAAATCATGGAGGGAAGAAGACTGCATACCTTTGCCTTGTTTCCTTAAGCCGTCGAAGAAATACTTCGTTGAGTTCAGGAGTTAGGGGAGAAGGCCGTTCCATCCTTTCCATTCCCTCCATTTTCGCTTCTTCTTTCTGTCTTCCAAAGCTTAGAGGAAGCCTTAGCCAATTTATAATCCTGGTTTTGAATAAAATAAAGTGGGAAGAATGCAGTTGAGTGTCACATCATGAGTTATTTGTTCGTTCTAATTCTATGAGAGTTGCCGATCATATGGGAAAGGAGCACCATTTTATTTATAATTTAAGATTTTTATTTTGTGTTATTTTAATAGAAGTATTATTGTTTTTTTTTTTTTTGAATTTTGATTAATTGTAAATTATCTTTTGTATCTTCTACCTACTTTATTTATTTCTCTAATAATTTATGAGAATTGTCGTTCGTTTGTAGCTCAAGGTGATCAAATGGTCTTTATCTATCAACATTATTTCTGGAAAGTGCTCATTAATTATAATTAATAAATTTATAAACTGAAATTAGTATTGATACGTCATCACAAACTTATCTTAATCGGGCACGAATCTCGAGGCAAAATCTAATTGGAAACTTCAAAAAATCAAAATCAAGAGCATTCGAACTCCGATTTCAGCGAGCTTATAGTCAAACTGAGCGCTCAGAAATACGAACCCAATGACACCAAATTCGACGCAATGAAAGCCCAAATGGGTCCAAATCAAGGACCCGAAGCATTGTTACAAGGTTCAAACAACAATTTGAGTTACCAAACGGTCTCCGATTTTAACGAGCTTATACTCTAATCGAGCGGCTTGATGAGCCGAATCCAACGAGCTCAAGATCACCAAATTCCGACATCACTAAGGCCTTCAAATGTCCAACGAACGATACATGATTGTAGAATTCAATATCAGCCGTCCATTCGACCACTCCCTATTTGCCCCTGATCTCACAACTATTTACGAGCTATGCCACTCCATAAAACTATAAATAGAGCCCTCATTCTTCACAAAGGGGACTAAAGTGAAGAGAGAGCAGAAGAAGAGAAAGGAGAAAAGGAGAATGCTCTCCTCCTCGACCACCGCCGGAGCTCTTCCCGCCGCCTGAATACGCCGGAACTCTGTCGGATTTTCGAGAAACGACGGGATTCTGCAAAACTTTGTAAATTTTTTTCAAGTTGTAATATGATCGTCCCGATTTGTGGGACGAATCAGTTTCTTGTAATTTATAAAAACACTATTGGGACTTTTCAGCTGGGCGAGGCCCCGTGGTTTTTTCCCTTTTTGGGTTTTCCACGTAAAAACTCTGGTGTTCATTCTCTTTTCTATTTGTGTGCTGAATCTCCGTACAACGCTTGGACACGAATTTACAAACTCTACCGCCGCGTATTTTCTAGCACGCAACAAGTATGATTTTAAATATCATATACATCATCAGTAAGATTTCACTGTAGACTAAAAAAATTATAAAGTTTATTTTGATATATTTTACATCCTCATATTCTGATAAAAATTTCACTTTTTTAGTAAGCTTCTTTTATCACTTTTTTAGTAAGCTTGAGAAGCATAGGTCTAAAAGATGCTTAAAATATATTTTTAACTCCATTATAAGAAAATATGATACATATTTTCGAAAGTTAATGCTTAGGCTTTGCTTGGGATTGTTGTTTTTTTTTTTTTGTTTGCTTTCTTAAATAATTTTTTTAACAAAAATTTCTTATTAGAAAAATGCTTTAAAAAACGATAAAAAAGCCGCCCTAAACGAAGCCTTATTTTACAGTTAGTTTGCTACTTCCAAAGAATCTGAAACCCCTATATGCAAAAATACTTGAAAGGTCAAATGACCTACGATTGACAAACAACGGACTACACCGTTGCAATCAGGATGTTGAATCCGCTAAGAGGAGCCCATCGCAGTCAAATCAGAAAAAATTTGGTCCAAAGGGACGACCGACATCCGAAATTGATGAGTGGCGTGACCTAAACGACATCCGATCACAAAAGAGATTTAGCCGTTGCGTTCGGAGTGTCGTCAATACCTAAGAATGACTATTAATTTGTTCAATTAAGATCATATGGTGAAATTAGCATGCATCTCGAGGCAACGACACACAAATCATTGTTTCCAAATTATTCTGAAATAATTGGCCAAGCAAGCAAGCAAATACATTAAAAATACATAAAAAAAAAAAACAAGAAAAATTTTTTTTCGTACAATGACTGGAATAGTATAGCATTATTCCTCATTCAGTTTGGTCTTCCTATTTAATGATCTCTTTAATGGTAGCCTAAAGTTGCAGAAAAAGAGCAGAGGAGAGTGCAATGAAAGAGATTAGCTTGTTTTCCAAAGCAGTACTCCAGCTTACGGTTTTAATATTCTTTATTGTTGATTTCTCATAATTTTTTTAAAATTTTTGTTGTTCTCTCATAATTTTTAAAACTAGAAATTTATTTCGCTACTATTTTTTTTGCTGATTTCTCATAATTTTTAAAAAAACTATTGCAGCGAAAAGTATTTTTCTGCAATTATAATGACAAAGTTATTTTCTTCACATCAACTTCACAACTAAATAGACACCCGAAAAAAAAAACTAAATAGACTGATTTAGCTTATGAGGCGTAATAAATAGAATGATTTAATTTTCATTAAATTTATGAGGCGTAATAAATTTGTTAAATCTCTATTAATGAGTTTATTATCAGTTTCGATTGAAATCAATATAGCCTCCTAACATTACGGATATTTTCGTTTGAGATATCTTTCTTACTGTTTTCTAAAGCAGCTTTTTAATACAAAAATTTTCTTTTTCAAAAATTTAAAATCAATATGAAAGTTGTCCCAAACAAAGCCTTAAAGGCTATAGAATGAATGGCTTGTGTGTGCAGTGGAGCCCCAGAAGGCCGCAATCATATATTGAAATGCCGGACTTTTAAAGACTTTCACAACTCAATAACAACAAATTACATTACATTTAAAAGAGAAAAATCTAGACTCAAACCCAAATATATTTGCATTAATTTCTTAATAAAAATTCCAATCCAAAATAAAAGAGAAAGTAATAAAATCTATTTAAATTTTTTTGTAAGACAAAATTAATTGACGATATTAATTTTTATTTCTATTTATAAATTTAATAATTTTCAGTATTTATTTGATGTATTTAAGCCTTTTATATCTTGATCATAATTTATTTTCATTATTTCAGACAGGAAGTTATGGAATGAGAGCAATGATCTTTAGGTCATATGTTCTTTTCATTGTCACAGTTTGTGCAAATTACAACTATTTAGAGGGTCTAAATGGAAATTATAGGAGGAGAATATTTCAAATGAATCTATTGCCAAAAAATAGCATAGAGGATAAGAAAAAGCTTTTAAGCTTCTTAATTAGGGTTTCCTTGTGATCACTTTTATTTTCGGATCCAAGTATATTTACATTTGCATATATAATACTTATATCATTATTGATACGTCCTCCAAAAATTATCTTGATAGGGCATGAATCTCGATGCAAAATCAAATTGGAAACTTCCGAAATTAAAATTGGGAGCATTCGAACTCCGATTTCAGCAAACTTATAGTTGAGCTGAGCGCCTCGGAAATACGAACCCAACGACACCAAATTCGACTCTATCCGAGCCCAAATGAAACCAAATCAAGGACCCGAAGCGCTGTTGGAATGTTCAAAACACAATTTAGGTTACCAAACGATTTCCAAAAATTACTTGCTTATAGTCGAATCGAGCGGCTCGACGAGACAAATCCAACGAGCCTAAGATCGCCGAATTCCGACATCATTAAGGCCTTCAAATGTCTGATGAACGGTGCATGACCAAAGGATTCAATATCGGCCGTCCATCCAACCACTCCTCATTTACCCTTGATTTCTCACCTATTTATAGGCCATGCCACTCTAGAAAATCTATAAATAGACAACTCATTCCTCTTGAAAAGGGACCCAAGCAAGAAGAGAAGAGAAGGAAGAAGAGAAGAGAAGGAGCTCCTCCTCGACCACCGCCGGAACCTCGCCGGACCACCGCAGGAGCCTAGCCAGACCACCACCTGAGGGTCTCACCCTCGCCGGACCACCACCTGAGGCCCTCATCCTCGCCGGACCACCGCCGGATCCTTGCCGGACCACCGCTGGAGCTTCGTCGGACCACCACATGAGGCCCTCACCTTCGCTAGAGGCCCTCAACTTTGCCAGAGGCCCTCACCTTTGCCATAGGCCCTCACCTTCGCTAGAGGCCCTCACCTTCGCTAGAGGCCCTCACCTTCGTCAAAGGCTCTCACTTCGCTAGAGGCCCTCACCTTCATTAGAGGCCCTCACCTTCGCCAGAGGATCTCACCTTCGCTAGAGGCCCTCACCTTCGCCAGAGGCCCTCACCTTCGTCAGAGGCCCTCACCTTCGCTAGAGGCCCTCACCTTCACCAGAGGCCCTCACCTTCGCTAGAGGCCTTCACCTTCGCTAGAGGCCCTTACCTTCGTCAAAGGCTCTCACCTTCGCTAGAGGCCCTCACCTTCGCTAGAGGCCATCACCTTCGCTAGAGGCCCTCACCTTCGTTAGAGGCCCTTACCTCCCCCGGACCACCGCCTGACGCCATTGCTCCGCGGGACCACCACTTGAGGCCCTCACCTTCGCCGGACCACTGCTTGACGTCGTTGTCCGCCGGACCACCACTTGAGGCCATCACCTCTGTCGGACTACCACTTGAGGCCGTGTGCTCCACCATAACATCACTTGAGACCCAGACTTCCGCCGGACCACTACTTGAGGCCTTGAGCTCCACCAGGCCACCACTTGATGCCCATAGTTCTCTCAGAATAATGCTGACCTTCATCATAAGACAATGGTCTTTCAGACCTCAATCTCCTGCCGACTACGGTCCTTCAGACCTTCGTCGCCTACTATGGTCCTTCCGACCTCCATCAACAAACAATGGTCTTTCTGACCCCAGTCTCATGCCTACTACGGTCCTTCAGACCATTGTCGTCTACTATGGTCCTTCCGAACTCCATCACCAGATAACGATCTTTCAGACCTTAGTCTCCTACCGACTACGATCCTTCAGACCTTTGTCGCCTACTATGGTCCTTCCGACCTCCATCAACAGACAACGGTCTTTCTGACCCTGATCTCATGCCGACTACGATCCTTCTGACCTTCATCGCCTACTATGATCCTTCCGACCTCCATCACTGGACAACGGTCTTTCTGACCTTCATCCTATCGACTATGGTCGTGCCGACAAAACAAACACATCTATGTTGATTATTGTAACTCTCACTATGTAATGCACTCTATGTGATGTACATTGGTGACATCAAGCCAAGGCCTTCTCCCAAGGAAGGGCCTCATTTGTAATAGACTACAAATACTAGTGGATTCATTCAAACTGAGCTAGGCCCCGTGGTTTTTTTTCCTTTTCAGAGGTTTCCATGTAAAAACTCTGGTATCTCTTATAAATGCTACACCCTCTCACTTATCTGATTGTGTGCTGGATCTTCGTACAATGCTAAGACGTTAAACTATATATTTCTCTACCGCCGCGAATACACCAGGACGCAACAATTATATATATATATATATATATATATTTATATTTATATATCCTTTTAGCATCTAATTTACATGAAAAGCATTATAGTTTATTTTAAATAAACTAATCATATTTTGGTAAAAGATATTTGAATATTATATAAATAAATAGAAAAATTTGACCGTTCTGTTTTCATTGGATTCTTTTCAATTTAAATTTCTTAATAGTTCAGAAGATAGGAATGCATTATTTCGTTTGTAAAGCAATCTAAATATTTTTTAAACAAAAACAAAAACAGTTATAAATAATTATTTGTTTCTAAGAAAAACAAAAACAGTTATGAATAATTATTTGTTAATAGGGCAAATTTATGTTAATTATAACAACACCAAAAACTTTTTGAGATTTGATTACTTGAAACTTATTTGTACCCCACCGGGCTTAGGTGGGTTGGTGTGAGTGCTTGATTGGGAACCCCCATTCCAAGTTCGAATCCATTCTCATACGGCACGACCCCTTAAGTGGGGAGAAAATAACTGTCGGTCCTGCACCTGTGGGGTTGGTTGCTGGTAGACTCACAGAGGGATTAGTGGACATTGCCAAGTGCGTCACAAGCTGACGTGGCAACGGGCCGATACCCCGCTCTAAAAAAAAAAAAAAACTTATTTGTCCTTTGTGTCCTATCATTTGATAAAAGAATATTTATGAGGGGTCAGTGATAAACTGATAATGGGCTCAGAATTTCGGCACCTACTGATTATTTTGTTGCACAGTAGTTAATAGGACAAATTTTTAAAAGGAGAATCATCATCTAAAAATAAAATTTAAAAATGATCATATATGAAATTTTTTACGAGAAGGATACAAATTTAAAAAGGATTATATACATGCAATAAGAAATTACGTTTTTATATAAAACGCAATTAAGAATTATTTTTTCATGAAAACGTATTTCAAAATTGCGTCTTATATGCAAATGATTTTTTTTTATTACCTGAGAGAAGTGAAAATAGAAAGTGGGAGAAAGAGAAATAAGAGAGAGATAAAAGGTAGTAGAGAGATGGGAAAGACCGAAAGAGAGAACGGGAGAGCAAGGGGAATTCAATCATTTAACTTTAGGTACTGTATAATTATTATTTTTATATTTAATCTAATTTTAATTAATTTTAAAAGTTTAAGTAACTTTTTAATTCTATTTTAAATATTTAAAAAAATTGATTTGAAATATTATAACTATGATATTTATTTTGATAATTTTTAGTTAACTTAAATAAAAATATAATTTAAAATTAGTTTATTAATCAAAATAATAATATTTAAATTTAATAATTATAACAATTTGACTTTTAAATTTTCAAAATTTTGAAAATTACAAAAATATATATATTCAATTTTTTTTTCAACTTTTAAAGTTATAATATATATATAACAAATTTAATAATTATAATTATTAATTATTTAATATCAAAATTTTAAATTTAATAATTATAACTGAAAAATGTTTGTTATGTATTTTTTATAACTTTAAAATTTGAAATTTTTAATATTTATAATTATTAAATTTAAATATTATAATTATTAAACTTATTTTAAATTATATTTATATTTAAGTTCACTAGAATTATGTCTTAAAATAAATATAATAGTTATAATATTTCAAATTAATTTAATTAAATATTTAAAATATAATTTAAAAGTTATTTAAAAAATTTAAAATTAATGAAAATTAGATTAAATATAAAAATATAATTTTATAGTATTTAAATTTAAATGATTGAATTCCCATCTCTCTCCAATTTTTTTCTCCCTATGGTCTCTCGTGAGAGATTATTCTATGCGAATGCCGAACGCAATTCACCGTCTGGAGACTAACCAAAATACGTCACCCCAATTATATTGAGTCAGGTACCAAGTTGAGGGTGACGTAGCGCATTCTGGTTGATCTCCGGACGGCGTTCGCAAAGAATAATTTTCATCTCTCTCCCTGCTCTCTCTTTCCCGCCTCTCTATACCATCTTTTATCTCTCTTTTATCTCTTTCTCTCTCACTTTCATTTTCACCTTATCTTCGTCTCTCTCTTTATCGTGAAAATAAGACAAAAAAATTCCTTTGCATATTGTTGTGGGCTTGAATATATGCGGCGATAGAGTTTTAACTATACGTCTTAGTTTTGAACGATATCCAGCACACACACAGAGAACACAAGATTTTTTTATGTGGAAAATCCTTGAAAGGGGAAAAACCACGAGGCCTAGCCCAGTTGAAAATGATTCCACTAGAATATAAGTTGGTTACAATTGTCTGATTCGCCTCCGAGGGAGATCAGATGGCAAATAACAACTGTACGATAGAAGTCCGGATGTCTGGTGATGGTCTGGTGGAACTTCGGACCTCAGGTGATGGTCTAATGAAGGTGAGGGCCTCTGGCGAAGGAGAGGGCCTCTAGTGAAGGTGAGGGTCTCTGGCAAAGGTGAGGGCCTCTGACGAAGATGAGGGCCTCTGGCGAAGGTGAGGGCCTCTGGTAAAGGTGATGACCTATGGCCAAGGTGAAGGCCTCTGGCGGTGGTCCGACGAAGTTCCGGCGGTGGTCCGGCGAGGCTCCGGCGGCGGTCGGCGAGGCTCCGACGGCGGTCCAGCGAGGGTGAGGCCTTAGGTGGTGGTCCGACGATGCTCCGGCGGTGGTCGAAGAGGAGCTTCTTCCTTCTAGCTCTTCCTTCTCTTCTATTCTTCTCTTCTTGCTTGAGTCCTCTTTCAAGAGAAATGAGGGGTCTATTTATAGATTTTCTGGAGTGGCATGCCCCGTAGGTGAGAGATCAAGGGTAAATGGGGAGTGGTTGGATGGACGACCGATATTGAACCCCTTGATCATGGACCGTTCGTCAGGCATTGGGAGGCCTGGGCTCGTTGGATTCGTCTCGTCGAGTCGTTCGATTCGAGTATAAGCTCATTGAAATCGGAGACCGTTTGGTAACTCAAATCGTGATTCGAACCTTCCAACATCACTTCGAGTCATCGATTTATACTCATTTGGGCTCGGATCGAGTTGAATTCGGTGTCATTGGGTTCGTATTTCCGAGACGCTCAGTTTGACTATAAGTTTATTGAAATCAGAGTTCGGGACCTCCAAGATTTAATTTTTGAAATTTTCGACTCCATTTTGCATTAAGATTCGTGCCCGATCAAAATAATTTTATCTCTTTCTCTCTCACTTTCATTTTCACCTTATCTTCCCGTCTCTCTCTTTTTCTTCCCGTCTCTCTCTTTATCGTCGATAATAAAACAAAAAAAAATTCCTTTGCATATAAAGCGCAATTTTGAAATGTGTTTTAATGAAAAACGCAATAACAAAATGGATGTTAACAGAAAAAGCAATTAATAATTGAGTCTCATATAAAAACGTAATTTCTGATTGCATGTATGATCCTTTTAAAATTTTATTTTTTTATGATCTTTTTTCTAATTTAAGTATAAAGGATGACTCTTTAGAAAATTCACCCCTAGTTAATAGAGGAACAGAGGTCGGGGGAATCTTACAGTCCCGTCGGCAGCATACTACAACCTCCTGAGTTGGTTGGGCCAGCAATTTTTTTTGAAACTGTTGAAGGGAGTTAGCATTTACTTGCCAATGAAGAATAAAGAATAAAATTACTATACAATAGTACTAAAAAAAAGTAAAGATTGAGAGAGAGACAGAGCGCGCAAAATTCTAAATAAAATATTCACATATTTATATTAAAAAAATAAAAGAAAAATTACAAATTTCAAGTGATTTTATATGAGAGATTTGTCTTTAGAAGCCTTATCATTTATGTGATTTGGTCAAATAAGAACATTTATATTTAATTGATTGGAGAAATAATGTGTTGCTTCTTGAAATATTTGCAGCGATAGAGAAATATATAATTTAACGTCTTAATTTTATACGAAGTGCTAGAACACAATCAAATAAAGTAGAAGGTGCAACATATATAAGAAATCACAATTTTTACACGGAAAATCTTAAAAAGTGGAAAAACTACGTGCCTGATCCAATTTGAATGAATATAGTAATATTCGTTATTGATTACAAATGAGGCCCTTACTTGGGGGAAGGCCTTGATTTGATGTAACATATATACATCATACATGATGCATTACATGGTTTAAATGGGAGAAAAAAAAAAATGGTTGAAATGGGAAGAATTTAAAATAATATGTTCGTTTGGTTGATAGGATCATATTCTGCTGGCGACGGTGGTCGGAATGATCGTATTTGGGTGACGGTGGTCAGAAGGACGTACAATAGTCGACGGGCGATGGAGATCAGAAAGACCGATGTTATGCAATGGAGGTCGGAAGGACTATAGTCGGCGGGCGACAGAGGTCGTAAAGACTGTTATATGGCGATATAGGTCAGAAGGATCGTAGTCGGTGGTAAATGAAGGTCGGAAAGCCTGTTGTCAGACAATTTATAATATGAAGGGTATAGTTGGAGAATCTTAGGTTAAAAAACAAATAAGATTTGAATACTATATTCAATATTCGACTCTTGTTCTAATAAAGATTAAACACCTATTTAAAACTTAAGAATCAATCATTAGATGTGTAAGTAGGTTTCGAGCAATGTTTGAATAAAGTTTGAATGCCAAGAATGAGGATCAAACCATGCTTAAATGAAGTTTGAATCTCATTCGAATTAATGAATTAAATGAGCTTTGCATTTGCAATAGTTTGAATTACTGATACTTATCGCAACAACCGCTGCAAAAAAAATGCTATGAACTCTCTTTACTAGTTGTAAAAACCATTATAAAAAGGTGTTGTAATGGATTGTATAAATAACACCCTTACAACAATTTTAAAATAACAAGAAGCCATTTTATAAGGGTTGTAATCACCACAATAGAAAATGCTTTGAAATAATTTCACCAACGGTTGGAAAATAATTGCAAAAGGCTTTCTAGAAGATTGCATTCATTGATTTTAAAATCTTTATCTACAATGATTACGACTTCATTTTGGATAGCTTTTGATCACTGTGTTTTTTTTTTTTTTTTTTGTTACTTAAAAAAAATATACTATAAATCAATAAGAAAGCCGTATCAAATGAAGCCTAAAACTGTTGCTAAAACTCTTAAGCAGAAAAGCTCTTCTTCTACTTAATTTTTCTCATCTCAAATTTACGATAAATTATTCCATGTGGAGTCCGAAGGGGAAAAACTATTCGGATATCTAAGTGTACACACTGTGTGTATTAACTTTTTGTACACGGTGTGTACATTCATAATTCGGACAGCTCTTTTTGTCCGGACTCCACACAGAATAATTTCTCCAAATTTATACCCCCATTTCTAATACATATGAGTGGTTCTCTATTTTACGAAGATGAAGAAATTAATGAATGCATGACAAGGCACATCTCCTCTTGACACTTGTGCCATAACATCTAACAACCTAAAAGTTTGATAAAATTTAAAGTAAGACACCTCCTCCTCTTCAACATCACATGAGATGATGTTATGGGCTTCCATAAATTGAGGAGTTTTACTGGATCTGATCTTAAATTTTTCAACAATCATAACTACATCGCCAATTAATAATTAAATATTTCAATCTGATCGAGATGGAAGATAATGAAAATTCAAGCTCTCAAACCTGACGAAATGGGAGAGAGGTGCCTTAAATTTTCGCATGTACATTCCCAACTACTTGTCGGATGCATTAATTATATTAAACGTGTATTTTTATGGAGGAACTCTACAGACAAAACGAGTCAAAATAATATGATTATATGGACTGCATATCTTATTGGAGAATTTTTGGCTAAGATTATGGCAAATATTTTTATTTGAGATCTGAGCACAGTTGTGATATAAAATGTTTTTTTAATGAAATCTATTTCTGATCACATGGAACAAAATTGTAATTGACTTTTCTACTTGTTTTCTTGTTAATTAAAATATCTGAAATAATTTTTTATTCTCATAAAAAAATGTTATTGTATGCATGCACTAACTTCAATTTTTTTTTTAAGATTTATATTGTGATGATTACTATGTACTATACCTATTCACATGAAATTCTTCTGAGTCTCATAAAGAGTGAAATACAAACGTCAACTGCCACCCACATCAATGTTGAAGTATATTATAAGAAAAGAAAAAAAAATTTATCGATGTTTAGCTTGGTTGATGGGCGAGTGAGGTTGGGAGCTTCCTAGCTACCCCATGCTCGATTCCCTCGGGCGGTAGCCGGCAGCGCCCATTAGGTGGGGACCTCTTAAGCGCAGGTCACTGGGTTAGGTGGTTCGTGGGTGTGGGTACCATCTCTAGGTCAGCCCAGGGACTAGTGATGCCGCCAAGTGCCTTACAAGCTGAGGTGGCGGCGGGTCGATACCCGTTTAAAAAAAGAAGAATTAACGTGCATGGTTATGATGAAGACAATGCCATTGCAACAGAATAATGACTAGAAGAGAACGTAGAATACTGCAGACTGATTTCAGCAAGAGATATATTTGCATATGAAAGAATGGAATTGTTGTCGCCTGTCGGGTCAGGGTGAGGTGGTGTGGTGAAGAGGTGCTGGAGCAGGTTCTGCATATGAAAGAATGGCTTGCAGATCAGTTGGCTTAATGGACGCATGGAGGGAGATTCATTAGATGAGAAGAAGAGAATAGGAGAGTACATTAGGGTGCGGTGAGTGTGATAGTTTTCATAATGGTATTAGTTATATATTCTGTAATCAAATTATTAGTTTTTTAAAATTTAAAATTGCATTGACATCATATCTAGTTCGATCCGATGAGTCCGATGCTGTTAGATGCAGTGAAACAGAATGCTATAGCATTACACGTACAGATTTTAAATCAGATGAGTATACTATCATGCATCAAATGAGCAACAAAGGCAATCTTAGGTGCTTGCATCGAGCATGATCATAAATATATGGCCACTTGCATCTCAATAAGGGGGTAAAAAGAGTCGACTGGTCAAATTCGGGACCAAACCGAGTTGACCCGAGTCCAAACGAGTTGACCCTAACTCAACCCGGTTTTACAAACATGTTAGGATTGTCAACCCGGACCCGACTTGTGCGGGTTACCGGGTTGACCTGATTGGACCCGCACTGGTTAGGATCACGCACATTCGCACGCACCACCGGACAGATAAACAGGTCCAATGGGACGGGACGATGTTGACGGGCGACGGCACGAGACGGGTCTGCCAGCGTGGACGAACGACTGCACGGGACGACGTTCCCGCCACTGACCTCGCCATCCCTGGCAGGAGTTGGGAGACGTCGATGGCATGGCGACATTGGCAGGCCAGCGCAGATGGTCACACGCGATGAGATGAGGTCAACTTGGCGAGTTCGACGTCGACGAGGCGTCATACACGATCACACACTCACGCGATGACGCCAAAGAGACAAAGTCACACGTGAAGTTCCCGAGTCAACCGAGTTAGTTTCGGATTTTCAGGTCACTCGAAACTCGAACCGGCCTGATTTTACAAACGAGTCGGAATCCTGAACTCGACCTCGACCCGTTTCTCAAATGCATTCACCATAATACGAAATTTTTAGGTCGGATTTTCGAGTCGTGTCAAATATTGACACCCCGAATCTCGATCATGATGATAGCTTGATGAATCATACCGGCCTAGCTAGAGCCACCGTCTTACAAGAATTGCTTGATGGGATGAGAGAGGCGTGACAGTAAATCCTTCTTTTTCATCACTGATTCATCCATAAACACCCACAGACTCAATGGCATAATATTGTTGATGACCGCTCAAACCAAATATCAGTATGACCTAAACTATTAAACATAGAACGTTACAATTCTACTGTACTGCAGATAAAAATAGTATAAATATAGATTTAGGCTTCGTTCGTGACGTCTTTCTTATTATTTTTTAATACAACTTTTTTGTATAAAAATTTAAATTTGTGTACTAAAAAATTGATTTAAGCAACAGTAAGAAAGTCATCCCAAACGAAGCTTAGGTTTTGTTTGAAAAATGCTTTTAAAATATTAAAAAAAAGTATCTTAAATAAAACATTAATCTTCCATCAGGTACAAGTGAATTATTATGTCGCTCAGCATTGAAAAGTATGAGAATGAGAGTAATCTCAATTCCACCACCCACCAATACCACGACGATAATTAATGCAGGTGGAGTGGGTGATATGATTTAAAATGCCCATAAACATTTATCTGATCACGGAACTCATTCAATAATTTAGAAGGCGAAGGGGACAATTATATTTGATAATAATCATAATATGACCTTTTGATGGGGACACCTTTTTAAGTAAAAAATAATATATATTTTTGGAATTTTGGATTACATTTAATTTGATAATTTAAAATTATGTTATGATTATGTGTTTGTAATTTTGTATATGTTTGAATGCATTCGAATTGATGTTATATAATGTGTTGAACGTATTGTAATGTTATGTAGTTGATAGCTTTTTGATTTACATGAGATGAAAAAAAAAAAAAAATCTAAGAAAAAGCTAAGCTCGCAAGTATACTTACATATTCATAATTTGATTTAATTTAGCTGATTATAACTAGGGCTGTCAAAATCGAGTCACGAGATGAGTTCAGATCAGACTCGAAAATGACCGACAATATTCGGGTCAACTCTAACCCGACCCGTATATGAAAACGGGTCAATTTTTTCTACCCGAACCTGACACAGTTCGGGTTCGGATCAACCCAACTTGACCTGTACATCTTAAACCTCATTCCCGTAACTCAGACAATTATTGAGCAAAATCCAATAACTTCACCTGTCTGATCGTCCAGCAGCGGCAGCTGGCATGGCAGCGGTAGCAGGCAGGCGACGACGCGGCATCAAGCAGACCGACAGACACGACAGTGGGCAGGCGACTCGTGCAGCGATGCGGGCAGACGCGGACAGGGGCGATCAGAGTGGGCAAACACATTTTTCCCGATCATTCTTGGATTTCCTGGTCAATTCTAACCTGGCCCAATTTTTAAAACATGTTGGTTTGTTGAATCCTAACTCGACCGGTTTCGGATCCGGGTCCACCCAAATCAGAAATTTTTGTGACGAGTTCAAGTCGAATTTTCGGATTGTGTCAAATATTAACACTCGTAATTGACCAAATAATCGACCTATCGATATATCGTGTGAGATTAACTTTACTAAAGTTCATTCAATTATTTTGAATAATTATAAGATTTAAAACAATTTTTATGATAATTTATTTATGCATTGAATAGATTAAAATAATTGAAATTTTAGAATTATTTCATATATTAGATATTAAATTTCCACCGCCGTTTACTTCAAGGAATGCTTAAGCATAGAAAAATATATTATACATAGATATGGATGACCATCAACTCTTTTCTAGAGTAATCTTAAATGGTAGGTGTAAAAGAGAGATATTTAATTTGTTTGATATCATTCTTGATATGACACCATATCTTTTTTGAGGACAGGGGGACACACAAAGATGATTGAGACGCAATAAAATTTGAGTCTTTGTATCAAAATGTTTTTTTTTTTTTCTCTTTCAAAACGCGGTATCTATCCACTGTTATTTCAAACGTAGTACGTGATAGTGTAACTAATTCATCAGTGGAACATAGCAAGGCCACTCACCGATATCGGGCTAACACTTGCTTTGCCACACTGAAAAGACGAGACAGTAGTAGAGGGGATTCGAACCAAGGATGGGAGGTTTCCAACCATGCTCGCCTACTAACCACCCTAAGCCTCGGTGGGTGTATCAAAATGCTTTATTGATGGCATTGAGAAAGAGTGTGGATTGATTCTTTTAACGTTGAAAAAATAATTAGTCATTAAAGACCACTTTGAGTGTTAACTCAACATGAAATGAATCTTATGAGGTACAACCAGATAGTGCATCAGGATTCTCAATCAAATGTGGGGCTCATGAGTCATTGATTTAAATCACAATTAAGTTTCTTGAGATAATGATGACGCATTGTAATGCTATCATATTGTAGGGCTTATTCTATTTCCTAAAATATATACAATTAATTGATAAAATGATCGTGGGGCTTGCAACATCTAAAAGGCCTAAAGAGATATAGCTCCTCTAAGGGCATCTCCAACCGAAAAACTCGTTTTCCATTCCAAAAATGTAGTAATTAATCTTCAATCAAATTCCATTTTTTTTCTCCACTTTTGCGTGCTTCTTCATCTCGCTGCGAAGGTAACTATCTTCCTCCTTTTTTGCGCGTTTCTTCGACAAATACCGTAACATAAAAAATTGGCGTAGGTGAACAGTTGGTGTCACACTGTTCACCTACCGAATTTTGACTTGCAATTTAGCGTTCAAATATAACAAATGACAGACGACATACCATCGTATACAGTTCGTTTGGAGGTGATATAAGATGTTGATCATGAAAGCTAAATTACACTTAATTGGCTAAGTGGTTGAGATCAAATATAAATATATATAACTCTAAGATGAGCATTTTTTAATTTAAAATCATCCTTTTAACATTTTTTTTTTGAAAATAAACTTTTATTCCAACAAAAAAGGACGATTACAATCATTGACAGAAAGAAATAAAAGCTCGATACAGTGAGAGATAACAATTAAAAATGTAAAAAGGCTAAACCATGCAGCCAGGCCAACAGGCTCAGTAATTGGCAAAAACTTCCAACCACTCCAAAATCAGGTACGGACCATCCAGAGGAGGGAAAGAGCATAACACCGTCAACAAGCCAACTTATCACCAGCATGGAGAGATCCAAAAAACACCACCAAATGTTGCCAATGAACCACGAATCCAGAGTGGTGAGCCCCAGCCACATCATCGCCCAAATAGAACATATAAAATCGAGCCAACAACAGATAATAAGCCAACAAGGGACACACGAAAAAACAAAAACAACAAACAAGCTATTTCTTGGATTTCTGCTTTCTACGTTCACCAAACCCATTTCCAACTCGCACATCCTGCTAATAAAAAACATTCAATTTCATCAACCTCCAAAAAGGAAGCGGACGAGCATTCGAGTCAATCTATTTGCATCCTAACACTCTCCCCTGAGCTGACACCCACATGTGAAACCAAAACCTCAGGTGAAATTACATTAACAAGAACCTCAACAAGACGGCCATATAATTGAACAATAGGCGTCACCGGGGTAAGAACTGAAGGAACTACAACATGAGCAGAAACCTCAATGGTAGGGTGAACAGACACAACCAAAGCATCAGAGTTTCAATGAGAGACAGAATGAGCCGAGCCAGAAGACTCCTGGGCAACAACCCGATTTAACTCACAGGCAACAAAATCCTCTCCCTTCGAACTGGCCACGACAAAAGGGGTTGAAACAAACGTAGGGGAACGAATGGTACGAAAACCACCCTCATTTAAGGCCTTAAGAGCATCCAAACAAACTAAGTTAGAAACATCATTACCGATCAAAGGGACAACCACATCAGGAGATAAGGCAACCGGCTCAACAGGCAACAATGCATCACAAACAGGAGGAACATTCTCAGGCAAATTAACCTCAAGAACAGACAAATTACCTATAGCAACAGCCAAAGTCTTATCAGGTAACACATCTACAGTAACCGCATGATTAACATCTAAATGGGGATGTAAAATTAGGCAACCAACATTAGAGTGACCCAAAGCTTAGCAATGGATCAATAAAATGGAAAATCTTCATTAACCACCTGTTGAATATATCCCATCTTCTCTGAACCAAGCCACGCATGGTCTGAATAGCACATGGTAACATCTAACTCCACCAGAATGTGGGCGACCGAAGGCCTTGTCCCAGTTGATGTGAAATTATCGGTATGCAGAGGCCGACCGAATAAGGTACCAAGACCATAAGCACACGAGAGGATAATAGGTGCGAACGCAAATTAGGGAAAGAGACCCAGATAGTGATAACTGGGGATTCGACATTGATATCAAAATGGGGATTTATATAGCAATTGTTAACGAAGTAAGATCGGTGCGAAAAATCGCGACAATAATTTAGGTCGTTCATGAGCTTAATCAAAATATTCTTCGAGTTAAGAACCGTAACAGAAAAATCTCCGTTCAACTTAAGTTGGAAAAAAATTTATGAATTGAATCTAGCTCCGGACGTCGATAAAAAAATTTCCCAATCAACGCAAACTCAAACGGAGCAACCAAGGCCAAAATCTCGTCATCAGATATCCATAAAATTGGGATCAATGAACCGATTAACATCCATAACCACCAAAAAAATGAACGAGGAAGAAAAAATGCAAGAAAACCGAGTGAAACTACGAAGAGATTACCCATATGACGGCCACGAAACACGGATGAAGACAGAAAACTCTAAAGCTCTCCACATAACACATTTTTTTCATTATCCTTTTAACTTTTGTTTCTTACATAAGCTAGAATAAAAGAGCGCACTAACTCCAAAAGAGACTCCCTCCTAGTTAAATATCCACACAATAATCCTCCTGCTCATGGCGAAATCCTTTGAGATTAAATTGAACCTTCAGGCTCAAGGTTCTCAAATAATTTAGCTGGCATATCAAGAATCTCAACTCATCCTATGTGGCTATTTGGTATCGAATAGGATTTAAGGGTGAATAATTTAGGATGTATTTGGGAAGACCTACAGCTTTTGGCAAACGTGAAATGTTTTGAAGAAATTAATTTTCTTAAAAGCTGCTATAAAAAGCAACTTTGTATTACAAAATTTTCTTAAAAGCAACCAGAAAGCAGTGAGAGCAATAGCCAAATAAAATTATGATTGGGGTCTAAGAAGGTAGAAATTATTCTGTGAGGACGTCGAACGCTGTCCAAAGACCAACCAGAATGCGCCACGTCACCCCTTGTTCGGTGCCCTTCTCGGTACCACTCGGTATCCGGCTCGATACTATTGATGTGACACATTTTGATTGGTCTCGAGACGGTAAACTGCGTTCGGCGTCCGCACAAAATATTTTCTCAAAGCCCAAACAAACCCTTAATAAGTTTTATTTTTTTACCAAATATTTAAAGTCTAGATCTATTGGTAGAATTCAATCTATAGGTAGAATTCAATCAATCCATGATTTAGGTCAAATCAGTTAAAATTTAGATTTTTGAAAGCTTATCATAAAATAAAAGAAAATAAAATAAAAACATTTTGTTCAGTTTAACCAAAATAATGCCAATAAAAAAAAAAAAAAAAACATCCTCTGAAAGGGCTGCTTTTTGACTATTCGTTAGTTTTCTGGCTTTTCTATTCTTATTATTGATTGCTGCCTTTTATCTAAAATGTCTGTTGGAGAATTCTGGCCCGTTTAATCCAAGATTTTTCCTTTTTTTATTTTTGGTTTTGCAGTTGCGTCTTATGAAAGTTTTATTATTTAAGCTTATTGTATAAGATAGACGATGAGTTAATAATGTTTTTTATGTCCTCTTTAAGATTGTGATTGTGACACATATGTGTTTATATATATATATATTTTAATCTAAATAAAAGATCAATTATTTCTATTTCTTAAAAATATTTTGATTGTAAGGATAAGTAAAAAGAAGATAGAGATGTAGACCGAGTGCTAGTTCTTCAATTAAGTGAATAAATGAGATAGGCCCAAGTAAGTGAGGGCACGTGCCCATGATACCCCACTTTGAATGAGGACGTTAATATATATTTTTTATTTTTATGTGCAACTAGGAGTGTTAATTTCGGGTCACATGGGTGATCGGGTTTGGGTCGAACCTGGAATTGACCCGGGTTCAAACAGGTCAACCCTAACCCGACCCGGGTAGGTAAACGTGTCGGATATCCGAACCCGGACCCGACCCGACGGGTTGCCGGGTTGACCCGACCCGACACGGGTTAACCCGAAACGGGTGCGCGAGCGGACGTGCTGGAGAGCGCGAGCAGACGCGCGGGTGAGCAATAGCTGTCGCGCGGGGGAGCGAGAGCGGACACGTAGGCGAGCGCCAGCGGGCACGCGTGCAAGCGCAAGCGGGCAGCGGGTGCAGCGCGCGGGCGACAGCAGGCGAGCGCGCGGGCGAGCGAGGCAGCGTCGCGGGCAGGCGGGGCAGCGTCGCAGGCAGGCAGGGCAGCGTCGCGGGCAGCCGGGGCAGTGCGGGCAGTTGATTTTAAACGAGTTCGTGAGTTGAGCTGGCAACCCGTCGGTTCAACTCGAACCCGATCCATTTTTCAAACGTGTCGATTTCTGGAACACGAACCCAACCCGTTTTGAAATCGGTTCGGGTCCAATCCGGATTTTTCAGGTCGGGTCCGGGTCGGGTTTTCGTGTCGTGTCAAATATTGACACCCCTATGTGCAGCTCACTTTGATCTATTGGTTGGGAGGGTCGACTACTAATCAAGAAATTTTGGGTTCAGATATGTGTTGTGCGTGCGGATTTGCGCTAATTGATCTAAATATCCCAAAAAAAGCTAATATTTTCTAAATTTATTTTAGAATGCTAAGTAAATGTTATGCATTAAATATGTTGATATAGAAGAATAATATTTTCTAATTTGTTCTTGTAATGCAAAGTAAATGTGTGTTAAATATGTTGGTCTTGAGGAATAAAGGATTCAATGTCTTGAGAATCAAAATTATTACATATTAATGTTCTTCAAATCAAATGGTGAGGATAAAGCTACAGCTATCCTATTTTTGGTCATTCATTATATAGTTTTTTTGCTGCTCTTTTCATCACTATTAATAAATAGGGTTTTATCAGCGCTATTTTTTACCAACTCTAACGGTTTAAAACTCTACAAAATTCATTGTAACCGTTTAATAATTGCTGTGAAGTAATCCACTGTGTTTATATTCATTATGAGGAACTTCTACAGCAGTTTATAAACCAATTCAGATATGAATCTTAGCAGCGGTTTTAGCCGCTGCACTTTTTGAATTTCGTAGCGATTAAAACCGCTACATTACTATAATACAACAGCAGTTAGAACAAAATTTTAGTCCACATGGAAGACCCAAAATGCATTTAGAATGTTCAACTCATAAATTGGATGACCAAATGATTTCCAAATGCTACATGCTTATAGTCGAATCGAGTGGCACGACGAAATGAATCCAACGAGTCCAAGATCATTGAATTCAATGAAGTATGAAGGGTCTATTTATAATTTTTCGAGAGTGGCATGACCATTAAATAGGAGGGAGATCAAGAGTAAGTTGGGAGTGATTTAAATGAACTTGCAATGTTGATCCCCTTGATTATTGACCATTTATTGAGCATTTGAATGCCTTAATGATGTTAGAAATCAATTATCTTGGGATCGTTGGATTTGTCTCTTCAATCCGTTCAATTCTACTATAATCATGTCACATTTGAAAACAGCTTGGTTATCAAATTTATAGTTTGAACCTTCTATAGGCACTTCTATCGGGTCTTCGATTCGGACCCATTCAGGCTCGGATTGAGTCGAATTTGGTGTCGTTGGGTTCATCTTTTCAAGACATTCAGTTTGACTATAAGTATGCTGAAGTCAGAGTTTCGATGGTCCCAGGTTTAATTTTGGAAGTTTTCAACTTGATTTTGTTTCGAGATTCGAGTCAATCATGATTAATTTTTGAGTATATATCAAGCTTTGCTTGGAGTTTTCACACTTCTTATTCTTGGAAAGCATAGCACCAACGTTTTAGTAGAGGTAGAAGAGATAATTGTCGTGTGATTTATGGTGCCTTGCAGCTAAGAGTTTATTACATACGCCAAAACTACTAACTAGCTTGCACAACCCATTATAAATATCTATCTACATCTGTCAAAATTTTGAGATAAAATCTCATATGCTAAGAGTACTTTGAGATTTCGATCATTTGGGACCAATTTTTTTATATTTTGTATGGTAGTTTTCTAGCACAAAAAAAATATATTGATCATGAAAGCTATCCCAAATGAAGCCTACAAGATCAAAATTAAATTGATAAAAAATGAAATTCTTTTTGATAATTAATACAAGATAAAAATAATGAAATAGATTTGGCCTTGCCCCATGTGAGGAAAGGTCAATTTATACAAGATAATGGCATATAAATGTTTAGTTACTATCCATCTTGCTAGTGGTTGGTATTGCCCATGTGAGGAGGACAACCGGGTCTTTATTATCGTAGTCTAGGCTGATTCATGGCAGTTTAAGCAACTTGGCATTATTAGGAATCTGCTTTAACTAATCGAAATTAGGTTCATGAACTTAGTTTGACCCTAAAGTGTGTAGTGGAATCAATCAATTTATTTAGGGCACTATATATAATTAGCCAAATAAAATATTGATTTAGCTTTATAGTTAGCTTGTCATGCATATTTTTTCTTACAAAATCAAGCTCTTGAAGTTAGATTTTTTTTTTTTTTTAAAAATATCCATCAGTAATATTTATGCAATCATGTGTGTAATATATTATTTAGTTTATTAAATTTTAATATAGGTTTCAGAGAGAGAGAGAGAGAGAGAGAGAGAGGAGAAGTTATTACATCCGGTCAAAAAACTGGAAATCCGGACGTATACCGAGCAATACCGAGTGCTAAATACTGAGTTTTAGGTGATGTGGCGCGAGTGCTAAATAATGAGTTTTAGGTGATATGGCGCGTGATTATTAGTCTCTGGATGCATCCGGTGACTGGATGTAATAATTACTCGAGAGAGAATTTTAAGAGAGAAAGGGAGATGTCTAAGAGAGAGCCAGAGATACGTTACTTAAAGAGAGAGAGAATGAAAAGGTGAGAGAGGTTACTAAGATAGAGAGACTTTTCAAAAAGTGATAGACTTCCAAGAGTGTGATAGGATTCACGGAGAGGTCACTTAGAAAACTTAGTGAATTCTTATTTTTTTATCCTATTATTCAAAAATAAAAATATCATTTGTTTTCATAAAGAGAAAGTAATTATCTTATTAAATTTTTCGATGTAAGAGTTGTTGAGAAGTAAAAATCATGCAACGAAGCAAACAAATGATAAAATAATAGCGAAAATGTACAGTAGAATTTAACGTGAAAAAAAAAAAAGAAATCGAAAAAAAAAAATTACGGAGCCACACACAGCAAGAAATTGATCATTATGAAAAATGGGAGAAATTGTATATTTCTTTATTCTCTCACTCTTTCATAAACTCACTTCACTTCAATCTTATTTCTTTTCACTTAAAAAAAAAAACTAATATATTCAGATAAACAAAAAAAGGTTCCATAAGCAATTGAGCAAAAAATAAACAGAAAGAAAGGCAAAATACAACCAATTGAGGGCTCAGTAATCGGCCGAGGCTCCCAGCACCCCCGAAGCCTCGCACGGGCCATCAAGTAAGGTGAAGACAGAGCCCAAAATCCAACCAACTCAGAACATCACCAAAGGTTGCCACCAACATGACGACAAGGACACAAGCATTATTCATCATTGCCCCATAAACCAGCGCAATTCCAAAACGACCAAACGACCAGAAAAGCAATCCCACAAAAATATAGGGAAAAAAAGACAGTAGACAAATAAATTATCTTCTTCTATGGCCCCTCCCACGGAATCTCCCACGAGAGGCAACCGAAAGTACAGGTCTATCACGAACCAGAGTAAATTCGTTCCCAGGGTCAGAGCCACCGCAAAAATCCGAAGAAGCATCGGATTCAGATTCAAATTCAGACGAACCATGCAGCCAATCCCCATGGTTCCTAATATCAAATCCAGAAAAATCACCCAAACGATTGACCATAGTATGCGTGTTGACCAAATTAATAGGGACATCAACAAGGATATTAGAACACACCGAATTTCCAATCAAATTTTCCACCCGCCCACACTCAGCGTTAAGTCCACAGTCTCAGCAGATTTACACGAAGCCTTGACACCCAAAACTGGAACAACACCTCCAGAAACATCATTAAGACTCAGGTGCGAATCCACAACACCCAGAGCAGGCGACGGAGTTGGCGAATGGTCAATCTCAGCCACAACAGAGCAACTATCCACAACTTTGCTAATATTAACACCATCAGGAGTAAGTAAGGGGGCCGATAAAACCCCAACCTCAGTACCAGGTAAAACGGCATCCCCCAACCCATCTAAAGACCCAACAGCCAATGACATTGGGGACCCGACACAAACAGGAGAAAAAATCGGTGAAACAATAGAAGGCAAAACATCATTCACAACACCATTATTAGCAGAATCACTATCCAAAACCTCAAGCACCGAAGGAGTACCAGCATTAACCACATTTTCCACACAGAGAGGAACTGAATTAGCAATCGGGGTAGAAGAAATATTAGGATTAACATAAAAAACTAAGGGTTGAGAAACAGAGGCTACCGGCGGGGCAGCCAATTCCACAGTCGACCGCGCTTGAGGAACTAACTTACTACATTCCGATTTCTTATGACCCACAGCTTTACATTGCTAACCGAAATTAGGCATTCCTTAAAAAACGGCTTTCTGAACATATCCCAGTTTTTCCGGACCCAGACAAACAGATTCAGGGTAAGTTTTGGAGATATCAATTTCAACAAGAATATGAGCGACTGAAGGACGCGAACCTACAGCCGTGGCGTTATCGGTTTGAATCGGACGGCCAAAAATAGACCCCAATCCAAAAAGAATACGATGAGAAAAAAGGTGAGGACGAAGCCCCGGAAAAGAAATCCATACAGGGACAATCGGCGATTCTTCCGAAAAGTCAAGGAGAGGCGACCATTTAATCACTTTCATGAAACAATCAAAAACGAAGTATGATCGATGTGTAAAAACCCTCCCATAGTCTAGGTCATTCGAAAGCTTGATCAAGACATTAGACTGGTCCAACAAGGTTACAGAGAAATCAGCGGATAATTTTAGGTTGAAGAAGAACCTACGAATCGAATCCAAAGTCAACCGCTTTAGCGGAAACTTCCCCACCAAAGCAAACTCAAAAGGTTTCGCAAGATGCAAAAATTCATCCTCTAAAAACCACAAAGCCGACAAACCCCGAATCGTAGACACACGAAAATCCGGAAAGCTCTTCGAAACAACAGAACCAGACAACACCTCTATGAAGGATTTAGAATGCTTACCCTCAAGAAAGTCAGGATCTGACCTTTTAAACGCCATGAAAACGAGAGAGCCGGAGTCGGAGACGACGACAGCTAGGGCAAAAGCCCTAGCTAAAAGGAAACCCTAGCATACGACATTTCCCTAGACACCAAAGTAGGATTAATTTCATTAATTATTTCTTTTCACATATAAACAAATAGTCACACTTAAATTAAACCAAGGGTTGCAACCTTTCAAGTTAATCATTTAAAATGAGAAAGAAATTTGCCCAATATGACTCGCAACAATGGGATGTGGAGAATCATAGTGCTAAACTCTTTGTCTCATGCCTAACTTACCGCAACGTGGAGCTGGCTCTTAAGCACCGCAGCGCTACATTCTCTGTCTCCGAATCAAGACTACAACATCTTGATGCTACATCCTATGAAATTGCAATGCACAATTGTACAACGTCACAAGACTCACAACGCTCTAACGTACCGTGTCAACTTCACCGAATAAATTATTGATCATTTATTGTGAACATAAAATAAATAATTTAGATGAACAGTCCGTAATTAGCAATGTGTCAACTTCACCGAATCAATTAATATCGTGTATTGTTGCTATCTATTTATTTTATTTAGATAAATGTTAAATGCATAGTTCGCCACATTTGACAATTGTACGTAGAGGTTATTTGGTAATTTTTCGATCATTGATATTCACTTATGGATGTAATTAAGATAAATGGAATAATGTATACACAGTGAATTATAAGAAAAGTATGTAAAAAGATTTGATCTTATAAGTGATTAAGGTTTCGTTTGGTATTATTTTTTTACTGTTTTATTTTTCAGATCACATTCATAATTTTTATTTGGTCATTATTTTCTTTTGTTTCTTAAAAAAAATTATTAGAAAACTGTTTAATACAATAGTTTTCAATACGTATCATCTACAACAGTTTTACAAAGCAGTAAAAAAGTTCTATTTTTTGTGATAAAATTTTGTTTTAAGAAGCAATAAAAAGTCGTCCCAAACAAAGCCTTCGTTTGGGACGACTTTTTAATTGTTTCTTAAAATAAAATTTTAGTACAAAAATTAAAAAAATTTAACTAAAACTCTGTTTAAAAAAAAATAGTAAAGACATCCCAAACAAAGCCTATGACTTCATTTGGAATAATTTTTTATTATTTTTAAAAGCAACTTTTTAATACAAAATTTTGATTTAAAAAATTTTAATTATAAAATTGTTTTAGAAGATAGTAAGAAAAATGTCCCAAACGAAGCATAAGATAAAGAAGGAGAGACTTCGATCTCATATGTATTAAAATCCCAAAAAAATTAGCATTTGATTGGTTCCGAGTGTAAGGCTTCATTTTGGTTGTAATTATTACGTTCAGACACCGAGCGCGTCCAGAGACCAATAACCACGCGCCACGTCACCTGGAGCTCGGTATCGATCACTCGATATTGCTCGGTATACGTTCGGATTTTTCAATTTTTTGTCCGGACGTAATAATTTTTCTCACTTTGGATAGCTTTTCATTGCTTCTTAAATTTCAATTTTTATTAAAATTTTGTTTTAAAAAATAATAAAAGGCCGTCCCTAAGGGAAGCCTAAGTCTAGCTGAGAGTGGGCTAGAACATATGTCTAATTAGTTAGGAACATTTGGGGTCCGCCGGGTGAGTATTTTGGACGAGTAGGGGAGGTTGAAGAGTCAAGTTGATTGAATGCCAACCAATCATTGAGTTTGATTCGATCATCCTGGAGCTCCATGCACTGTGTCTTCTACTTTACCAGCGCCATTTAAGTTAAAATTTTATTATTATTATCTTATTTTAGATTTATTAGGAAGGTTAAATGGATAAGGTAGCATTTATTAGTTATGCCAGAAGATTGCTTTATGATGTATCGAACTTTATGGCTCTGACAAATAATGCAAAAAATCTTGAGATAAACGAGATGAAAAACAGAGTTAAAATTCTTATATTAATGACAAGCTTACAAATAGTTCATTTCGTTAATTTTTTCTTTTATTTTCCTTCAATTTAATAAAATTAATCTGTATATATATATATATATAAATAGACAAATTTTATTCCAGAAGCAAAACGAGTACAACTAGCTAAGAAAATGATACGAAAAAAGTTACAGATGATGAAAGGGTTAACAACCTGTTGGGCTTAGTAATTGGCAGAGGCTACCAACTTCTCTTGAAGCCAGGCACGAGCCATTCAGTATGGAGTGACAGCAATAATGAACGAAACAGCCATGAGCAGAAGACGCACCACCAAAAGTTGCCACGAGCCACGGCTTTTAGGAAATGAGCCCTAGCCACATTATTGCCTATAAAACAAGCATTAGCCTCGGTAATTCTTAAACGTAGCTTCAGCAAATCGGCAATCACCAAACGAAATAGATGAAACAGCAAGCCTTCCAACCAAAGAAGCCACAACCAGAACCCGAAGGAGGAAAACCGACCAAAAGTCCAAATCATTTCCTACCATGCCTACCCCTCCCACGAGAGGAAATAGACATAACAGGCCTGTCTTGCTGCCCAGCCAAATTAACCTCATGAACTTCATCCCCACTATCCTCAGAAGATGAATCAGATGAATTAGACGAACAATGCAACCAATCTAATTGCATTCTCACTCTCTCACCCAAGTTAGCACCCATCTGAGAAAATAAAGCCTCAGATGAAATAAACTTAACAGGAACCTAAAAAAAAAGGCCATGAACCAAGACAGTAGACATCATAGGGTTAGCATCATAATCAACAGCATGCACAGTCGAAGCCATATTATTAAAGGATGAAACAGTAACAGGACTATCGATAGCCAACGGAGACAAATCCACGGCACGAGTAGGAGAAACAGGATAGATAGAAGGCACAACATCGCTCGAGAAAGACCTACCCGCACAGGATATTTAAATTAAAGCCACATTTTACAGCACCAGGCTCACTCATACACAACCGAGGGAACTGGGCAGTAGAGGCCACTCCCTCCAAACCCACAACAGAGTCCAACTGGACTAAATTAACTAGACTATCCTCCTCACACTCCACACCATTCTCAATCGAAACAGTAGAAACAAATTCAACAGAAACAAAAGCAAGGACATTAGTATGCACATGCAATTCAATCCTAGCAGGCATAAAACCTTCAGTTTGGGCAACAAGGGCCACCCCCTCCAAACCCACCATAGAAATAGATCGCTTAACCCCACGATCAGCCGCCTCCGCCAAAACAGAAGGATGAATCAATGCAGCATATTCAAGATTAGGATGAAGAATCGTACACCCAGAGTGACCTAAAGCAAGACAATAGTATGAAAAATCTTCAAAAACCACAGATTGAACATAACCAGTGTTATCTGGTTCGAGTTGAATTTTTCATTCTGTTTATTAAATGGATCGGATTTCGGTTGATGCACACCCACATTTATCTGGGAAAAGCTTGTTTAATATTTTTTTTCCTTCAATTTATTTTTACTTGTGAATATAATCTTTTTATTGTAATCAAATATTTTAAAATTTAAGGTTAATGCGTTAAGTTTTTTTTTTTAAATAAAACTGGTTAAATGATCTGGTTTGGGTCTAGCGGGTCAAAAGTTCATATTATCTTTTGACCTATTTATTAAACAGGCTGAATTTGAATTAACTAAATTTAAGTCGAACTCGAACCCAACCTGTCAATCCCTTTTGACACCGCATGCTACTGATGGTAGGCCTCTGCAGCATTAGCTATCGATGGGCTTGCTACCAGAATACATTGATGGGCTAATCTTGTGGATGTACACATCAGGCATTCAAGAAAATCGTATGGATAATAAATTTTGCAGACGATATGCTTCAGGAGATTTGTCATAAGAACAAGCCCACTCAAAAGTGTTGGAAGCCTAAGAACTCACCCATAGTTTTTTACCTTTATTCCTTTTTGCAAAACAGAATGATGAAGAAATGAATAGCTATATGAGAATGCTCCAATTCCATAGAGATTTTTTTTTTATTTTTTGTTTATTTAAAACTTATATATGAGAGGTGTTAAGAGATCTTAAATACAAAAATATCGTCAAGATCAAGAATGATATGCCATTGATGTAAATAAAATGAGAAAGAGGAAACTCCTAAGAACTGAGAAGGAAATGTGAGGATTAGGTGTGTAAAGGAGTCGAGTTTAGGCTATATCGAGCACGGTTTGTCAGTTGGAAAGCGAGTTTAAACTCGAGCTCGTCCAACTGTAAACGAGCTCGAGCCGGCTCGCTAGCCATGGTGGGATTTTTAAAATTTAGGAGAGATTTTTATAACTTAGGCGAGATTTTTAAAACTTAAGTAGAATTTTTAAAACTTAGGCGATATTTATAAAAAATGATTCAATGTTTAACATTTAAATAAAAATTAAGTGGTACTTATTTATTTTTTTAATATTTAAACTTAATAAACATAAAATAAAATTATTGAAAAAAAATTAATAATTATTCGAGCTGGCTCTCGAACGCTTATTGTGCTTGACTCGTGAGCTCGATAAGCTTGGCTTGCGAGCCCATAAATGAGTCGAGCTCGAACCAGCTTGGCTCACTTACAGTACCCCTAGTGAGGATTGATAAAGAATTTTAGTAATCGTGACACTTATTTGATTATTTCTCTTGGGTTACCTCAAATTCTGGCAAAACTTCTTTACAAAGAGTAACGTCCTATTTGTCTTGCGATTTTCGCAAGGAAGTTAAAATCCGCACATGTCAAATTATGAAATGAGATTTCAAATTATAATAAAAGATGTTTAATCGAAAATACACGAAGTTGTCACATTCTTTATCAAAAAAGTAATGACTATTGTGGTACCTTAAAGTGTCATAATATGTATCTATTCGGGCACATGATATATTTGGGCATCAGACAATGGTGTCACTTAGGTGGCTGTTGGCATAAGGTTAAGGGCATCTTTATCAGTTCAAATGGTGTTAAACAAAATTTGATTGTAATTAAGGATATTGTTGGCTCAATATTAACATTGAGCATGACAAAGCAAGGTCTAAATTCACATTTTGTTGTGAATGCATACACTTTTTAATATCAAAACATCAGAAAAAAGAAAGTAATGCAATGAATCAAATAAGAAAAATGAAGAGAGCAAAAATCAGACCAACATATAGATGAACTTCAAGATCAGCGGAATATTTGCCTTTTCAGCAATGTACGTAGGCGTTTGGTCGATCCTTCAAAAATTACAAGAACCTCAAGAACCCTGCAAAAAAAAAAAGAATAAAATTTATGGAAACCTAGACAGTGGACATTCGACATTCGAACGATTAAGGCCAGTGAAGTATTTTACCTGATGCAATAGTGGCGATTGTGGATTTAGCGACAGAGATCAACGAGGTGAACGAACAAGATGACGAAGGAGGCGAACGAAAGAGATGATGAAGGAGGAGAACGAACAAGATGACGAAACAAGAAGAAGCGGGCTTGATAACTATCGCACGATGTAACTTTGTTCGCAATCCCTCTCTTAATTAGGGCGAAAAGAAATTATGTCGACATCTTTCGCGCTCGCACTAAATACCTCTGCTAATTAGGGCGAAAAGAAAAAAAATGCCTTAATAAATATTTGTTTAGGCAATTAAATAATAGTGTCTTAATATATATGTCCTTAAAACTTTTTTTGTAGTGTTTACACACTAAATTTTTTCCCTCATATAAACATACATTGCTATGACGTTTTGTATCCAAGGGCCCCCAGTGCTGCATAGTTTGTTTGGAGAAAGATAGGGAGCGAAAAGTTATAGCGCTCCAAACCTTGACGTTGTGATGCTCCAAACCTTGGCGCTACGGCGCTTTTATAGGGTAATATGGATCTCTAGACTTCAGTGTTGTTGTGTTGTCAAGCAATTTGGAGATAGAGAGTTGAGCGCCCTGATGCTCCAAATAGGCTTCACGGCGCTACGAGACGGGTTAGCAATTTCTTTCTTATTTTTCATTGAGAGTTGTATTCCATGGTGTTTTGTTTGTTTCTCATTGTATGTTATAGTGTGAGACTGATGAAAGGGTGAAGAGAAACAATGAGTGAGTGAGAGAGAAGAGAGTTATATATTATTCTCCCAAATTTTTATAGTGAATTTTTTGGTGTAGTTCGGCTATGTGATTTTTTCCCTGTTTAGAGCTTTTCCACGTTAAATGCTTATGTTTTATTTATTTATTTATTTTATGTACATTTTATCAATTTCTTATTTGTGTTCACTACGTATTTTACTTCCCCAATAGCCATTTGCCAAAATCAGCCTAGACTAGTTGTTTATGGATTTATGTTTTAGCGGGATTCACTTGAAAGCAACACTCGGAGAGGGCTAAGGAGAAATTTAATTGAATAAAGTAAAAAATAAGAGCCACATAAGTCTTGTTTACAAATCAAAGGGTTGACCCTATACTTCACAAATGCTTCAACCGTGTAACTTCATAATATCTAAATTTGAAATAATTATCTATTTTTATCTCTTAAGTAATTTGTGAGACTATCAGTTTAAATAAATCGAGTGAAAACAAATATAAATAATATACATAAAAAATATTTCAATATTCATTCCTTCAACTTTTAAAAAAATTATAAGGAAATAAGAAGCTGATTCATGGATAAAAAAATTTATTATATTTAAAAATAGGTTGTTAATTCTCATCACTTCTATACTGTTAATTATACTAAGTGGGCCTGTTCAAGGCCCGTTTATTCTGATTCCCGCTAAGGGCAATTTCAATAAATTATCGGAGGATTTAGCTTATGGGCTAATTATTCACAATCTACTAAATTGTTGGTCTAATTGTGCACAGTCCATATAATATCCTCTTACACTGCAGCTATATATATATATATATATATATATATATATATATATATTCGAGAATTTAGGAATCAACTAAAATTTGTATTATTCTCATCGTCAAATAAAGTCAATCGTTTTTTATGCTTAGCTGATTGAGTCTAATTTTGACGGGTCTTTTATCGACTCCCTTAAAAAAGAATAGATCTAAACTAATACAAATAAATTGTTATATCACAAATTTTAATGAGTAATTGTATATAAAAATGAATGAATATAACTAACTTATAATATTAAATTATATAGATAACTAATGATAAACTTAGTAAAAGATGAGTTTTGATGAAGTGTCAAAGCAAAATTGTTATAGACTTCAATTGGAATTTCTGAGTTTTGATGAAGTGTCCAACAACTTTATTTTGGGTTGGCAAGTAATCTCTTGAGGAGATGGACAAGTATCCTAAAAAATTTTTAAATAATCTTGGTGTCAAGCAAGAATTATGCCAAATAGTTTTAACAACATAAGCTTGTTGATGAGAATATTATCGCATTCATTAGTATCTTCTTTAATGTAGTGAATAAATCCACTTTAGCTAGCCAATTTGTCTTGAACTCCATTTCTTATGAACAGCAAGACTAGTCCAAATTAGCCTAGGTGACATTTTCATACACATGTATCTATAATTTTGAATTAAATTTAGGCTTCATTTAGGACAGCTTTCTTACTCTTTTTAAAAATAAATTTTTTGTGCTAAAATTAGATTTTTGTAATTTTTGTATTAGAAAGTGATTTTCAAAAGTAGCAAGAAAGCCATCTCAAACGAAGCCTTAATTTGAATCAAAAGCCAATATACAATTTTAAGTAATATTGTGCTAAAATGTTTCAACTTTGTATAAAAATTTTTTTGTTACGAGGCTCTGTAAAAAAAATATTCATTTTTTTTTATTGGTCAATGCAAAAGGTTAAGTTTCAGCTTGGGACGCTTTAATTTTTTATAAAGGTACTTGTGAAGTTGTTGTGAGTAAAACAACTTAGATTTTGTTTGAAATAGTTTTCTTATTATTTTATAAAAATATTTTTTAGTACAAATTTTTTTGAATTAAAAATATTTTTACTAAAAAATTATAAGAAAACAATCTCAAATGAAGCTTTAATTATTTTGATCATAAAAAATAATTTTTCATCATAAATTTTTTTTAAAAATAATAAAAAAATAATTGTCAAATAATATCATAATTAATGCCTGAAAAAAAACGAAACAACTATCCCAAATAGCTCGAGCCATTTGGAGGACTTCACCACAAGATAATAAAGAAATGAAACTTTGCGTAAGAAAACTATAAAGCAAAAAAAAAAAAAAAAAAACAGGTTTTTCAGAATATATAAAAAGGACAATAAATAGATTCCATAGCTAAAATCTTTAAAAATATAAAATGAAAATATTAAGAAAATAAATCCTACGTTCTCATGCATGACTTCTGGCATACGATGTCCACACGTGTCAAAACTCGTATTATCTGAATTTTTAAGTGGTGAACTCAGCAAAATTTCTGTAGTAAGAGCTTCAGGACAAAAACTTATGGCATTATTTGTTCGAAATGCAATTTTTTTTTTTTTCAAATAAAAATTAAAAGAGAGAGAGAGAGAAAGAAAACATCTATCACCCAGATTTATTGGAGCTCTCTAGCTCAATGCACTTGGTTGGCCAGTAAAATTTTTGACCTATTATGTTAGCAAAAGGTCTCCTAATAAAATTAGAAAAAAAAACTTAAAAAAGTAGTGGTTTGATTCGATTAAGTTTGAGATTAATTTGATTTTGAAATGAAATTTTGCATATATTAATCGGTTTAGTTTGGTTTTATAACGAGATTAATTTAAGAAATTTAAATAAAAAAATAAAAATTGAACATAGCCAAACATATGTAAAGACAAAAAAATAATTTAGATCAAACCCAATCACTCCAAAACATTGTTTAAATTTTCAAATAAAATTTAGAAAAAAAACAGAAGAGATGAGGTCTATTTTGTTTGATTTGATTTCATTTTTTTTTATCTATTTAACATTGATGAAGCAAATATAAGAGTCATTCAAATGGATGCATAAGGAGCATTTGGATTTTTATCATTTGTTTTTTTAGGTTTTATTTGTGATAGCTTTCTTACTAATTTATAAAACGGTTGTGGAGAAAATAAGCTTTCAAAACTGTTGTAGAAAGCAACTTTCTAATACAAAATTTTTTTGAAAGCAATGATATAATAAAAAATAATTATTTTGATATAAAAAGCAAAGCAATAAGAAAATTTTTACCAAAAAAAAAACCTTAAATACTAATGTTTTACATGTCATTTCGTGACTTATTTGAATAATGAGAATTAATTATATTTTCAATTAAGAAAGCTTTTTTCATAAGCATGTGTTATTGATGGGGTCCATGGAGTTTAATTTTATTTTAGATCTTATGTGTACATTAACTTCTTTTAGTTTTGGTGTGATTCCACTTTTAAGCAACATGCATTAGCAAACCAAATTCAATCTCACCCTAATCTCTAATGTTTGATAGTAGGCTAAGTTAGCCTTGAGGTCGTTAAAAACGTAAATAACTCATTCAACCCTTGCTCTAATGCTAGTAATATATCAGTATTCATCCAAATTGTGGTCAAGACCTAGTTGACAAAATCAAATCCCTTTTGAGTTCATTTGCAGAAGGTGAACAAATCCAGTAATCTAGCTAGTGCTCTATATTATTATGGTTAAGAAGCTAATAGATGGTGGAAAATATGTGTGTACTTTAATAAGCCTAATAATACTTATTTGAAAGATTCCTATGTCTTTGCAGCTTCAACACCATGGTTGTTTCTATGATGTGATTTTCAAGTTTGAGTTTTCTATATATCTTTGCAGGATAACAAAAAATGAAACTACACTCTACCAACAAGTAGAAGATTAATTGTATCATTGATGAAGTTTAGGCATTAGAGCTAAAGAATGTAAGAGCTACCTACCAAAGGCTTATGTACATGATTTTCTAATAATACGAGGGTAAGAATGTTTACATGTATGTTGTTGTTGTTGACCTCCTTGTCAAGAATCATGGAAAAGATGAACATATTGTTGATCTAGCTAAAATGTTATTTTCTATCAATATTACAATATGAAGCTCAATCCATAAAAATGTTTAAATGGAGTCTGATCTTATAAATCCTAAGATGCATGGAGTTAGTTAAAGGAATCTGAGTCAACCCAAATATAATTAAAGCCATTATGTAGATGCTCATTCTTAGTACTATCAAAGAAGCCTACAAGCTTATGAGGTAGCTTTCCAGCCTTAACAAATTTATCCCTTACCACATTTTTTTTTGCAATGTTATTCTGATAAATGTGCATTATTAAAACATTGTAATGTGTATAGAAGTAACATAAAGTCTTTTTTTTTTCTCTTCTAAGAAAATATGATACCCTTATAATATATATACATGACAAAACTTATTTATAGTTAGTACAAATTTTTTGTCTAGCATTATATTAAAGGATCATTTTATAAACAAGATAGGACACGTACTCAATCAGACTTTATAACATAAAATTGAATATATTTGCATGTATTTTAAGATAAGCAAAATAAGTTTTCAAAATCTATAAGTCATTATCGGTATAATAGCATTAGAATAAACATCATAGATGTAAATGCGTCTCACCAAAATCTCGTGGCTTTTTGCATAATTGAGCCTTATGAGTTACGATATAGACAAACTTGATGAAATACAAGAATTACATAAACTTAAGTGTATAACCTCACATATGCAAAGATTAGGCAATATTATTTTATTATCAATAATAAAAAAGACTCATTTCCTAAAACATAAGCTACCATATAATGCATCAAAATAAGAATAATAAGTGATTTTCAAAAAGACAACAAAAATTAAGTAGATTTAGAAAGTTTTACCTAATCCAAAATGGATGTAAGACTAGACTATTGGGTTTCTTATTTTCTTAGTACTGCACTATGAAGAGGAATTATATGACCTAAATAAATTTCATTAGTCTATAATGGGAGAAACATAATTATTGTTGGAATTTCTAATTTGGGTGACTATCTGATGACACTTTACAGTCACATGACCTCTAATATATTTAGGTATAGCATCTTACGTACTATTATGCGAAATTAGAATACCCATATTTTGGCCTTTTTGTTTGTTCGCCGCTAAAGCTATTATAGAATTAGCCTCAATTCCTTAAAAATAATCATAGAAATATATTTTAAAATATAAATGTTAATCAAATCTTCTATTTTTCTCATGTGAGAGTTCAATAAATACGAGCTTTTATGATTATTAGGCATCTATAATCTTTAATAGTTACAAGGTCTTTAGCCATCTTTTAGCATGTATTGTCTATTGTTTTTTAGTCATTTTCTTTGGATTCGTGTTTTGATTCTTTAGAAGCTAAACTTTGAAATCTAAAAGCTTATTAGTAACCTTAATCACAAATGTTATTATGTCATATATTAGGATGTAATAAACCATTAAGAACTTTTCCAATGAGAAATCTTGATGAATTAGAACCAAACGAACTCTCTCTAGTTCTTTGTTTGATATATATAGGAAAAATTTCTTTGAGTCTTTCATTAAATCTTATAGGTTAATTATCTATATAAAATGTATTAATCATCACATCGATGACCTTAATTTTATTTATTTATGCTCAACCCTATGAATACTTTTTTAAATACATATCATTACTTTAAGTTGGCGGACTGCTAAAAAATTAGACGCGATGTGACGCCCCAGAATCAAATAGTGAAAGGATTCGTCTGACATTCTGATCGAACTCCATTCCAGTTGCCTTGCTCGGACCTGAAAATTTAAACCACATATAATGAGCTTACAAAGCCCAGCAGGTCACCAAAGCCTACAACTGAAATCAAAGCACGGCGATGCTATCAATATGCAGGTCAAAGTAAATCAAGTCAATCAATGGTCAATGAGTCTATGCAATACAAAAATCCAGTCAATAAAATCAAGTCTACACAGCGAAAATCAAATCAGTAGTGCTTCTAGTCAATATCCAATCATCGTAGCAATGTCTATCAGTCAATACTATCAGTTCCATCAATCATGTCATCTAGTCAATTCATTGTATCTATATCATCTATCAAATCAATAGGATGTCTGTGTCAATTACTAGCAATCAATAACATCAATTAATTCAATAAGGGACTCGTGTCAGAACGTACTCTTGCAAATCAGTCAATCCAATTATTCAATACGATTTACTCGATATCAATATACAATATTCAATGACACTACGGCAGCTTCAATAATGACGACGTACGATGCTACAGTAGGGAATCATCTCAATCAATAGAACACTTTCCAGTCAATTATATCAATCGGCTCAAAATCCAAATAAATGATCAAATCAATACAGCGAAAGATCAATTGAAATCAAATCAATACAAAGATCCATTGAAATCAAATCAATACAATCAGCTTCATAAAGAAATCTATTTTACGATAAATTAAATCCATACGGCAACAATCCATTCAATCAATCAGTACGACGAATCAATGTATCAATAACCTATCAGGATCTGTCGTATCAATAATATTCATATGTCAATATCATATCCATAGCAATGTCGATGTCAGTATCTATCAATCGGTACAATCTATATCAATGTCGGTGTCAATATCTATGAATCAATACAATCCATATCCATAAACCATAACCCATATCAATAGTCCATAATCCATAATCCATAAATCAAATCGATAAGATCAATCGAAAAAGCAATACGATAAATCAATTGTAGCAAGTCAATACAATGCAAAATGTATAGTATCAATAATCAATGATCAATCAATAAAATCAATAAATCCGTTCAATAATAAATCAATTCAATAAATCCATCAATATCAATAAATCAATCATAAATCAATAAATCTATCAATCATAAATCAATAAATCAATGCGTATCAGGAAATCCATATGATGCACATGCAATTCCATACAATGGTCTTACTCGACAAGCACAAACACTAGCTATGATCAATAGTGCTGTTGTAGAAATCCATAGTGCTGTTGTAGAATCCATATTGCTGTTGTAGATATCCGTACGTTGGTTTCAATCAATAAGAGTCGTCACTCTTTTTGCCCGTCGGCCGCCCGTCGGCATATAAAACTCCTTATGACTCCCATCTATAGTGCTGTTGTAGAAATCCATAATCGATGTTTAAAGGAAAGCCCGTCGGCCCACCATCCTGTACAGGTCAATATCTATCTCCAACCAACGTTCAACCAGGTTCCCACTTGTCTTTCAGTATTAATCAATTCAATCAATAGTCAATGCAATAATCGATGCAATAAGCAATATTAAAGAAATCTAAAACGATCATATCAATAGTCATACGCATATCAATGCAATCTATCAATTTCAAACAAATCAGAAATCATACGAAAATCGGGCAGAGTAACGGCAGTCTATCAAATTTACACAAAAATCCTGCAAAAAGGCACAAATTTCAAATTCTTCCAAATTACAGAAGAAGATTCACGACATCAATACAAGACTATTATTCTATAAAAACCAAATCAAATCAAGTCATGATATTTTCTATTCGATTAAAATCGCGTAGAATCAATTCCGACCGGTAAAATCGTCGCAGAAAACACTCAAAACATGTACAATAGTCATATCTATAACATACCAAAAGTTGTGCTGTGAAAGTTGTGCCAAAACAAAATCGCGTCCAAAATTCGACTACAAAAACACAAAACAGATCACAACTCGGACAAAACTCAATATCTTTGAAAACAGAAATAGGATTCGGAGTCCTTACCACGAGATCTACACTTTTCCCAACAGCAGCGTCGGACGAAAAGCGCTCCGCGGCCTCCAAAACCCAAGATTCCTCTTTTTCCCTTTCTCTTTCTCTCTCTAAAACAGATATTTTGATTTTAAAATGATTTTCTCTCTCATCAAAACGACCAGATTTTCTTATATCATAAAGCAGATCGGCCCGGCCGATCGCCAGATCGTCCCGGGACGATCAGACCAACAAATATCGTCCTGGACGGTCCCCAGAACAATTCTTCGGCCGATATTTTCTATAGTGCAGATCGTCCGGACGATAGACGATCCCACTATTGTCCCGGACGATCCAGAGAGGAAAATCAAAATCATAGAGGAACAGTAAGGGAACGAGGTCTCACATGCGATGTTAGCTCTGCTAGGGTTTTTTCCCTTTCTTGGTGATCGATGCTGTGTGGGTGATCTCCGCCATTTGCTTTGTCTCAGGGAAGTCTTTCTTCTCTAGTCTCCTAGTGTTTCTGCTTGTTTCGTTTTTCTTTTGTCGGCTTTAATGGCGTCTTCCCGGCTTCATGACACGGGTTTTTTGAATGGAGCCTCACCGGGTCTTTCTTTTAAAGATGCTTATTTGGGACTTCTTCTTCTTCTGTTCCTTTCCCGAATTTCAGAATTTCTTCTCACCCTGGTTTACCTACGTTGTTGTTTTTGGAGGAGGAAATTAACTCGCCCGCTGCTCCATTTGAATTTGCTTTGGTTGGTAACACTACAGGAAAAACGTCATTTTCCGGCGGTCATTTTCGTCGGAAAATGGCCAAAATCCGTCAGAAAATTGCATTTCCGGCGGATTTCCGGCGGAAATATTTCCGCCGGTTTGGTTCGCGTCGTAAAAAGTCTTCCGGCGTTAAAAAATTCGACGGAAACATTTCCGGCGGATTTCCGACGAAATTTTCGCCGGAAAAAAATTTCCGTCGAAATGTTAATGCGCCGGAATGCCAACAAAACAAAAAAAAAAATTTATATCGTGCTCCGCCTGTTCCGCGGACGACCACAGGTCCTCAGGACCCTGAGCCCGCCGCCCGCGTGAACCGCGGAGCCGGCCTGCCGTGAAAGCCGCCGAACCGGCCTGCCCGCGAATGCCTGACCCGTCTGACCGGACTGCCCGCGTGAACCGCGAACACTGCCCGCCTTCGGCGGGATTCGAACCCCGCCCACCCCCTCTCTCACGCGCTTCTTCCTTCTGCCAACTAGTCTGAAATGGAAAACTGTTATTTCTGTTACTTTTATATTATTTAACCTATATCCTATTAATTATAAAATCATTAATTTAATTTAACAAAAAAATTTAAGTTATATATTCAATAATTTAAGTTATAATAAATTTAAATAATAATTTAAGTTATATATTCAAAAAATTTAAGTTATATATTCAATAATTTTGTTATATATTCAATAATTTAACAAAAAATTTAAATAATAAATTTTTTTATTATAATTTAAGTTTAATTATTAAATTCAATAATTTAAGTTATATTTTAAAATAAAAATATTTAATTAAACTATGTATGTATAAATATTAATAATTTTACTCCACTTTGATGAGGAGTAAAATATGTCATGAATCAAACTATTTTAAATTTATATATAAAAATTGAAAACTTAATTTAATTATTTAAAAACAAATAAATTAAAATATTTCAATTAACTATTAAATAAGTTATTAATTTTATAATAAATTAATTATTAATTTAGTAACTTTTTATATTATTATTTTTTTATCTTTTTATATTATTTTAAAACACTTTATAATAAATTATTGAAGTTATTAGTAAATTATTTATTATATTAAAATTGATTATAATAATTTATCAAATTATTTATTTCTAAAAAATTTTTAATCCGCCGGAAACTCTGCCGGAAATTCCGCCGGAAACTCTGCCGGAAAAAATCCGCCGGAAAATCCGTCGGAAATTCTGTCAAAAAATAAGTCGGAAAAATTTGCCCTTTATCCGTCGGAAATTCGTCGGAAAACCCGCCGGAAACAATTCCGCCGGAAAATTCCGCCGGTAATGGGCAGTTTTCCTGTAGTGTAAGTTTCCCAGCAAGCAGCCCTCCATTGATACCATTCAGAAGCTTTTTTCAACTTAAAACTTAATGGCGATTGTTCGGTCACTGTTCTTAACCCTAGAAATGTTTTGATTAAGCTTGTCAATGATTTTGATTATTGTAGAATCTTCTCTCACCGTTCATATTTTATGAATAACTACCGTATGAAAGTTGTTAAATGGTCCTCAAATTTGGATGTTGAGGTTGATTCTCCGATTGTGCCCATATGGATTTCTTTTACCTATCTTAGGACTCATCTTTTCTTTCCTCAGATTCTCTTTGGGTTGGGTTCTCTATTCGGGCGAACCTTGAAATCAGATATTGCGACTGCCTCTAGTTCTAATCTTTCGGTTGCTCACATCCTTGTTGAATTGGATGTCACCAAAAACTTTTTGGATAAGATTTGGGTGGGTTCACCTAATTTGGGGTATATTCAATAAGTGATTTTTGATGATATTCCTCACTTTTGTATGCATTGTAGTTTTTTAGGCCATTTGAAAGAGGAATGCCGAATTTTACATCACCATCTTAATACTGCTTCTAAAACCATTAATCATAATTCTTCTTCTGCCACGTGTGAGTTGCCTGGGGTGAATCTGGTTAATGTGTGTTATGTTTTGCTTATGGAGGAGGAGGTTGATGGTGTTAATGCCTAAGTGAGGAGGTGGATTTGACTTTGTGAGGTTCTCACCTTTGGATGGTCTGTGGTTGGTCACGGGGCTGATGCAGGGGGCTTCTGTTCCTTAGTCCGGTTATTTTAATTTTGTTCTCTTTGTATTGTCTCGTATCTTTTTGTACGTTTTGGGGTTTTTGCTATGTTGTTGCAGTGGCTATTGGTCAGTGGAAGCTGTAATCTTTTACTATTTGCTTAAATGCTTTTTTTGTTAAAAAAAATAAAAATTCATTGCTTTAACTTTTATTTTTTGATAATTGATAAATTACTCAAATAAATAATTATCATCCTATTAATAGCAAAATTAAATAATATCCACGCTATTTATTACATCTAGCAATACGTACATAATATATTATTAATAAGAACAATTTAGAAATAGAAGAAAAGAAGAGAGAAAAAAAGAAAAGAAAGAAAGAGAATTTAGAAAGAAAAGCTATGAGATACTACTAGATTATTATAAAGTACTTTCTTACAATCTAGTGGAATCATAAAACTTTTATTTTTGAATTATATCGCTTCCCTCTTATATCTTGTTTCTCGACCATTCTTATCAATAAAATTTTGGTAGTTCATATGTATTAATTTAAATTCAAAATCCTTTCACTTTCAATACCCAATTGAATCCTCCTCTCCCTAATAAATGACGCCATAGACCTACTGATAGGGCATCTCCAACCGAACGGCAAACACTTGTTTGCCGTTCTTGTTTTGCTCCAACCGATCGCCATTTTTTACGCCATTTGATGGCGGATGAACAGTGCGACGCCAATATTGGCGTCGCACTGTTCACTCACGCCATTTTTTTCTCTCAACCGGAAAAACGCGCGAAAGGGAGGGCGATCGTTACCTTCTCAAAAACACCTAAAATGGCGTTCGATTGGAGCATCACCGCGCCATTTTGGAGTTTTGTGTTACTTTGCTGTGAAAAATGAAGTTTTCGGTTGGAGATGCCCTTAGAACAAAAAAAATCTTTTGGAGAGAAGAGAACAAAAATAAGAAATATCGCTATTAAAATTCAGAAGATGGGCCTGTTTTTTATGCCTAAAAAAATCTAAGTTAATGGCTATTGAAATGGATGGATAACAAACATTTATCATTTTAATTATTTGTTTGTCTTCCATGTTAATGTTATACATTTCACCACTTCACACATTTGAAATGTAGGTTTTTTGTGATCTTAGAAGTATGAGTATTTTTTATAATGAAATTTATTAATAAAATCAATATAGAGATAATATTTTTAATATATTAAGTACTTATTGAGTTGAATATTAGTTTTTTATAAATATCGAGCTCTTTTTTTACAGTACTGCTCATGGAAGAGAATAAATTGTACATTGTTGAACGAATAATATCATGTTGGGTAAAATGAGGTGCATCATTAAATTATTTAACTTATACAATATCAAGCTGAAACGACATATCCCCTAAAAAAATATTGATATGTAGTAGGATCTAGCAGAGGTGTTCCATCAATAGATATCAGATAGTTGTTCAGTCATCAATGAATTGAGAATACTAATTGAACATGGCAAAAGAATATGAGAAGATCAAAAAAAAAATTTCTTTTATGAATGATAATAATGAATATATCTAAGAAGATTCAAGCCCAAGAAAGTAATGTAAATTTTGTAGATCTTTCATCTCAAAGAAGGATTGAACATCCCTAATTATGAAGGTTGAAATTCCATCCTCCTCATTATTAATGGTGATAAAGAAGAAGAAGTAAGATAATGTTTACAGTAGTATGAGAAACATAAAGAAGGAGATGAATAAGGCTTAGCTAGATCAATTACAGGTCGACTATATTTTTTGATATTTCTATTAAATTTTTCAAATCATATTTAGGTACAATGTTTGAGGTCATAAAGAGCTCCTCGGAGTTGTAAACCTTGCATAAAGAAATAATAAGAGACTAGGTGATTTGAGCATATAGACTTGATCATCATTGAAATGGGTTTTTGTACATACATTTGGAAAAAGGGCCAATGATAAAAAAAAAAGAGGATAACTACTGGTTAGCATATTGATCTTAGGCAAGCAACAAAAGTGAAGGTTTTATAAACATTAACAATATTGTAGTCTTATGGAGAAACTTTTGTTAACAACAGAACTTATGTCAATTAAGAACTCCATTGACGATTTGAGTTGAGGCTCCATAGATCTATTTAGAGTCAACAACAAAATTTCTTGAAGATAAATAAACTAAATTCCAAGTATGGGTTTGTTCAAAGGCACCAAGTTCTTTCTATATAGCTTGTTATTAGGGGTGTCAACATTGGACCCGACCTGAAAACCCGACACGAACATGACTCGAAAATTTTGGGTTTGGGTTGACCCGAACTTGAAGCGGGTTGGGTTCGAGTCCTAAAAACCGACCTGTTTGTAAAATTGGGTCAGGTTCGGGTTGACTCGGGAACCCGTGAATGACCCGGAAATCCAACTGCTCCGCCGCTGCCCCGCGCCCCCCTGCCCCACCGCCCCGTGCTAGCTGCCCCACTGCCCTGCTTGCCCCGCTGCTCCATGCCTCCGTGCATCGTCGATTGTCGCGTCGCCAGCACCGCTCCGCTGCCGCTTCACCGCCGGCCGCCGGCACTGCTGCACCACCTGACGCACTGATCCTAAACGGTTTGGGTCGGGTTAGGGTCCGGAAAATCGACACATTTTCAAAAACAAGTCGGGATGACCAGAACCCGAATAGTGCTGGGTCAGTTCCGGGTTCAACCCGAACCCGACCAGTGACCCCAAATTGACACCCCTACTTGTTATCAATGAGGAACATAACATGTTTCATTATGGGTATGCCACTTATAAAAGATCAAAATAATATAGTAACATTAATAGTTTTTTGAAGATAAGATAAAGATTATTTTGTTTAAAAGAAATGGATAACTAAATAGTAGACTTTTTTTAAATTTTTGGAGTTTTTTTTTTCTTAACAATTGTTATTGCATTATGATTCAAATTTTTTATCATGAGAATAAAAAATTCTATTAAGTTAGAATATATGTTGATAAAAATTTTAATTTTGGATCCTCTTTGAGATAAAAATAATCTATAAATAATTTTTATTTTTATTTTTTAATTTTAAATCAAATCTAAGGGCTTTCAAGACTTTTTTTTAAAAAATATATATATTTTTTATGATATCTTGATACAAAATGAGTCAATTATATGACTTTAAATTTTGACACGTATCTAAAAATTAAAATTTTATATTTTAAAATATAAATATAAATAAAGTATCTTATTTTTTTAACATTTGGTAGATTTTAAAATCATACATTTTGCATGACACAAAGTATTTTGAAATATTATAATAAAAGTTGCCAGCATTAGAAGCCAGTTAGCCACACTATATTGTATATAAATAAGCATTTACCACTGTAGCTCTTTGGCGTTTCTGTTGTTATCATGTTGGCCATATTTATTATTGAAAGAAAATAAGGGAAACAAACCATTGGCTGTTGCTGTCAGTAAATTACTAATTAACAACAAATAAAACAAATAGAGTGAGTGAACACCGATTGACCTAATTTTATCTCCAAATCCATTCCAATTCGCCCAAATTTTGCTCCTGCTTCTAAAGGATTTAATTTTATGTGCTCTATGCTTTTATTTTCAAACAAAAATCTACTGATCTAAAAGTTTGTTTTTTTTTTTAAGAGATCACCAAATTATCGTACAAAATCAGCAGAAACAACTAGAACAAACGCCATGAACATGATGCAATTTACATGGTTCTGCAAAGAATTACTGACGTCTATAGGGAGGGGATGATTTCACTATTTTGGAAAAAAAAAGTTACAATTGGCTCTCTCCTTTTCATACTCCCATACAACAGCAGTCAAACCCTTTAAATAGATTTGAAAACAAAATCTAATAAGAAAACTTCCTAATCAAATCTTCTAATTGTACAATAATTAGATATGCATTAATTAGCAACTAAATACTTTCCAAATCTAAGCTGAAACTTAGTAGTAGGTTTTCTAGCATTGAGCAATTGGGGGCTCATTTACTTGTGACTGAGCATTTAATGAAAAATCTCAGGAGTGGATGTAGGTCTTAAGATATGGTTGAGCTACTATAAATCGATTTGTATTATTACTTTCATTTTTCACACTTTAAATTTTTTATTTGTTTGTTTGGCAGCATTTTATTTATTTGCACTTTTTTAAAATTTTTTAAGACTCGAATTAATTTCAAATTCATATGTCTTGATATCTCAAATTTGGAGTGATTGATTGCACTATAATATTCATCTGATCATTAACACTTCTTGTAAAATTTTATGAATAATAATAGCTGGTGTGGAAGGGGGAGAAGAAGTTTTTGCCAAATGGGTTTGAAAGAAGGGAAGTCAATAGTTTTGAGAGCTTGTGGTAGAATGAGAAGAAGACGAGTATTATGTGAATTTGAGTTGAAAGGGAAGATGTTGATGTTTTCGAGTATTTAGGGACGGATGCAGGAGAAAATGATATTTTAAAGAATCTATCAGCAAATGAGAAGAAAATTATTGTTTCAAATATTTAGGGGTGGAACAAAGAGGATAGTTTCACAAATTTAAGGATAAAAGATTTTCTAATTAAGAGTTTTTAAACTTTAATTATTTTTATACAATTGAAGTTAATAAATAAAAATAAAAATTATATATTTCAATTAATTAATAGAATTATGATATTTTTTATATAATTAACTATGATAAATAGCCTAACATTTAAAGATACATATAATTGAAAAATTATATTGTAAATTCAATATGATAAAATATTAAATTATAATTAAGCATTTAAAAATTAGGCAACATAAATTTAATATAATTTATATTATTAAGAAATTAACTCCAAATCTAAAGATGACAAACCCCCTCAATCATCCCCTAATACTACCATTAGCTCTCTATTACTATTTATAATTATTATTATCATTTGTTCTTCTATATCCTATATTGAAATATATTCTTATTTTATGTGAAACTTTTTCTTCAATCGTGGCATTATTCTGAATTTTGATATTATTAATACTTTTTATTTACGTCGACGACTAAAGCCAGCTTCGTGGAAGCTTTTGCAAGAGAAAGGCGCAGAACCGTCAAATCTTGTTGGATTTTTTCATCAGATTTATTAGTCTGTACCAGACAAATTTCTGGTGTTTTTCATGTGGGGAAGGATATAAACTATGTTATCTTCTGCTTGCAAGGAAGGCTCATATGGCTTTCTTGGTCATGCGGGCCAAACGTGTTAGGAGAAACCGACGAATTAAGTATCATGGGATAAAGCTCATGCATAGTGCTCGGTGGCCCTATTGGCTGCAGCGTTTTTCTAAGACAAACACGTTATCATTTTGAATTAACTTTTTCTATTTGTTCCATCGAAATACATTACAGCAAGAAAAAATAGCCCAAATTGTGCTATGTATGTTGGGGAGATCGACGTGTAAACAACATGATAGCGAAACAGAAAAGAATGTAAAAAAAAAAAAGCAGAGGAAAAGTAAAGAACACGAGGATTTAACGTGAAAAAAAATTCAAAATTAGGAAAATTTTACGGAGCCACACCACACCAAGAAATTCACTATAAAACTTCGGAGAAATAAGCATAGATCTATGTTCTCTCTCACTATCTCCTTGTTTCTCTACTCATATGCACCGTTCTCAATATCTATAATCACATAATACAAGATAAAAACAAGTAAAATAACCCATGGGACTCAACCCTTCAAAAAAATTAGAAAGAAAATTGTCAATTCTATATCGCAGCGCTTTAGCATCAATTTGGGGCGCTGTGGCGCTCAAGCCTTTTTCTTGGACGGCTGCAACACTGTATCTATATTGTTCTTGCGCTCTGCTCTTTGTCATTCAGAGCTTGGGCGCTCGGGAACACAGCGTCGGAGAGTGCTCGAGTACATAGCGTTGGGTGCTCGAGTACACATCATCAAGGCGTATATTTCAGGCACAAAGCACTTGAACCCAAGCAGGGGGTAAGCCTATGCACCCTCCAACAAACACAACAAGCTTTTAGTTCCGAGACAACAGAATAACGAGATTGATCAATACAATCAAATTTCACACATAACATCATATCCATAATGCATTGATTGAAAAAAAAAAAGTAATATAAATATATTAAAATTTTGATGAGCCTAATTCAAGTGCTATCATATCTAAAAAGTAGTCATAGTTAAAAATTAAATGTTTATAAGGGCTGGATCTTCTTATAATTTTTTTCTTCTGAGTAGAGTAAATATTTTAATTATTTTTCTACCCTTAATATATAGATCCATTAGTTCAAAAATTTAAGGCTTTTTTTATCCTATTTTACCCCTGGAATTATATACTTCCTAACCATATTTTGTTAATCATTAAATATATATAAGAGAGAGGGAGGGGGTTAAATAATCATAGATCAATATATTTTTTCTTAGGAAGTGGATGATAATTTTCTAAAATTAAATTGACCCACATGTGTGTGGGAATATGAGGTTTAAAGAGTGTTTTCTATAATTTTGATGGTTGTAGATTATTAAAATGAAGTTTTGCATAATGTGTCTTTTTATCTCAAATCTTCCTATTTACATCAAATTGATAGATGAAACTGGTGAATGTGCAAGGTCTGGAGCCTTATTTGTTATTTTTCACTTTATGATGTGAAAGATGAGATAAAAATTATTGATTTGGAAATATTTTTTAATCTAAATAAGCTTTAATTTGGAAAGCTTTAATGGTTAATTGTTATAATTGATTAGAAATCTGATTAATTTCCTAATTATATGATTTGAATGGGGATTTGATTAGGAAGTTTTTCTTATTTGTTTGGCCTTAAATCTATAAATTGAGGGTTTGAGGGTTGTTGTATGCAAGAGATAGCTAGAGTGCTTATTGTAATCCCTATTTTTCTCCAATATAATGAAATCATCATCCCCTCCCCGTGGACGTAAGCATCTTCGCCGAACCACTTAAATCACTAAGTTTTTTGTGTTGTTTGTGTGTGTGATTTCTGATTTTCCCCTTTATTTACAAAAGTTACACATAATTCACTTTAAAAAGATAGAAGACAAATATGCGTACGCTACCAACATTTTGCTATTTATAAAGTCAACGTTTAAATTTTTAAAATGAATTATTAAATTTATATGTTTATGAATGTAATGACTAAGGAGGTATTTGGTTGGATATACTATGTAATTGTAATGTATGCATTTGGAAGTACATTAACTATTTGCTTGAATATAAATTAAATTTATTAAAATATTTTTTATTTATTTTAATACATTTTAAATTAAGTAAAATATATTGGCTGATGGCCCGACAATGATGGCTTGTGAGCAGCATTCTTCAATGATAGTGATAGGAGTTGAGAGACAACCGTTAAATGGCTGCATCAACTGGCAAGCAGCGACATGCAGCATGTTACTGCAAGCGTTAGATAGTACCCTAACAGTGGACGACAATGGCCTAACGAAAAATGATAGTTGCAACTATAGAAGATAAAATTGTGCGTTGTTATTCCTATATGTGAAATTCAATCAATTTTGAAATTCAGCCTAAAATTTTCAATTTAGCAATTGCATCATGAAGATGAAAATAAACTTTAATTTTGACTAGTAATAATAGATTTCCAAAAAAGACATAAATCTTAATATCATATACTTCATAGAAAAAAGCTATCTTGAAGATATCCCAATCATAATATGAATCATAAAGCATATTAATTTGGTTTTTATTTTTATTTAAGTACTTTCATGAATTGGCGAATTTGAATGTTCACTCTCTCAAAAAAATAGTCTTAATTAAAAAAAGAAATATCCTCGTAGCATATATTCATTTATTATTATTATTATTATTTTGAGAAAATTGTTTATCTCTTTTTTGAATTTTTTGGACAGCTAGGAGATTTGAGTCTGAATGAGATTGGAGGAATTTCTTCTATCGATCACTTGGTCGCAGTCCCGATCTCTTATCTCCATTTCCAAAACCCTTAACTCCACATGAGGAGAGATTATTAGGCGTGGAGTGCGGACGGTCCCCGTCCGCACAAATATTGAGTACCAAGCGGTACCCGCACTCGATACAGCTGACTTGTACGGTTGGTCCGCACTTAATAATTTTTTCCACCTGAGCTAGCCTTGCATTCAGTGATCCTATCGTCAGCATACGCATAGGCATCATTAAACAAAAAGAAATAGTAAACTGCCCCCCACCAGCAGTACAAATCTTATCAGAAATTTTTTTACAAGAATCAAATTTTGTTTCATAATTGATGAGCTACGGGAAGCTTTGTGCCGCACCAATCAAAGCAAATAATTCAATAATTACCCAGTAGAAGTTTGATGGCTTGCGATTTTTTTATTTTTATTTTTTGACGGAAAGCACTGTTTTTAGGTTAGTGTAAACCCCGATCGATTTAGCATGCAACCCACATCAATTTATACGGGCCAATACTTAAGGCTTTCACTGTTGTCAAGGGATTCGAACCAGAGACCTGGGCTGTCCAGCCGGCTCTTCACCACTCGGACAAGCAGTGGTGGGTGCGATTCTTTTTTTAATTTCTATCTTGAATTATTTTATATAGAATTTTTGTCCCAGCCAAGGAAAATCTTGCCTTCAACTTTTTGTTATTGTTGGGGTAAATGCGAGCGATTTTTTTGCTCATTATATTTTGAGAAAAAAAAAATATCAGAATATTATAATTAAATTTTAATTAATATAAATATAAAATTTCTTAAATTTTTTTTTAAAATTACGAGAACATAGAAATTAATTAATTATTTATATAACTGAAAATAAAATAAAATTTGAATAACTTTATATTTATCAATTTTTTCATGTTTGAGAAATTGTTAAATGAAATTAAAAATATATTTTTTGATAGAATATAATGAAGTATTTTATAAATTATTCTATGAAAATGAAATGAGATTAGATATATAGAAGATATATGCATAAAGTTAATGCTTTAGAACTATATGAGATATATATTAAAAATTGATGATATATATATATAATTTGACGTAATTAATGAAATTCAATTACTTCTCCCTATGGCAAATTACCTTAAGCATATTTTAGTTGATAATTTCATTTACGAACTTCGCCAGTATTATAAACATTATCTCCTTCTTCTTCCTCATCCTCTCTCCCACTTGCTCTACCATCCATTGCAAAGTTTTGTTGCGGCTTTCTCAGTTTATAACATATGATCTCTTAAACCGCCTCATACGTAAATAGATGCCTTCAAATTAACTCTATGTAGGTTTTTATTTTTTAATTATAATATTCATTTTGTAAGATCTTTGTAGTTTGAAAGCATGATAATTTTGGTAAAAATAGCCCTAAAATGTCTCATACCAATTCTCACATGTCCAATCTAAAATTATTTACTCTTATAGTCTTATACTATCATTCATTCAAGACTATCTGAAGGACCCTTAACATTACTAATTCGATTTGTGTTAGTCTTTATCCATTAGAATCTTATACCTTTAATAACTTTATGTCAAATGACTTAACAAATCCGAATATACGTCCTCTTTGTCATGACTACTACATATGCAACCCAAATTTCAACCATTTCAAAATCTTCAAAAAGCAAATAATAATAAAGCTATTGCAATGAAAAAAAAAAAATGTATAAAGTTTAATTTGATATTATATATTGTATCCAAAACAATATTAGTTATATAGAAAGTGGAATTGAAATTCAATAAAAAAAAATTTTGCATTTGAGAAACATATGAGATGAAGAGTTTGATTCGAATAGCTCTTCATGAAGCTTATGCTTAATTAGAGCATATAGTTAATTAGATGCTAAAATTTGTTTTTTAAGTCATCCATATCTATCTTTTCTACCTCCTACGTTTAAAGTTTTATTTGGAATGGCTTTTTTATTGCTTCTTAAAGTAGCATTCTAACAGATTTTTTTTTACTAAAAAAACAACTTTAAAAATTAATAAGAAAACGAAGCCTAATTCATTTCCCGATCCTAAGTCCATGTAAATCAGCCCCAACTACCAAACCGAAGACGCAATAAAGCTTATCATGCTCGCATCCACGGCAAAGTATTATGTCTGGTGTTCGGATTCGTCCGGACACCAATCCAGACGCGCCACATCTCCAAAATACATTGGGTCCTAATGTATTTGGGTGACGCGACACGTCTGGATTGGATGTTTGGACGTCCGGTGACCGGACTCCGGACGTAATAATTCGCCTGCATCCACCCTTGCCAGCTGATTTCGAGGTTTTCTTGCAATTTATTGCTACAGAATGCATCCGATTTGCTACAATAACTATTCTCGTGGAAACTACATCCCATTATAGATTCAATAAAGCAATCAAAATGCTGTGATTATTCTTCAAGTTGGAAACTTCAGAAATCGGAGACCATCCAAACTCCAATTTAGATTATATGAGCATCTCAGAAAGGCGAGCCCAACGACACTAAATTACTCAATTCCAAACGACTTCGACCCAGATGGAGTAGTTTCTATAACTAAACTGAATTCCGACATATAAGACTTAATCTAGCATTCAAAGGACTGATTGAATCGAGATTCTCTTACGGATGATGGAAGATGAGATTGTTGTGACAAGGCCATCGCAAACACCATAGCCCTCGGAGTCTCTTTGGTTGTTAGGGCATCTCTAACCGAACCCCAAACAAGGATTTGCATTGGCCATGGAGCTCCAACCGAATGCCAAATTCAACGCCTTTTTGCTCGAGGTGTTGCACCGTTGACGTACGCCATTTTTTTCTTCATTTCTTCTGGTTGGAGAAAGATATACTCGGTTTATTCTTTTTTTATGTTAAAAATGGAGTTCGGTTAGATTTGAATTACTGCATTTTAAAATATTACTGTAGTTTGGAGTGTAAAATGAGATTTTCGGTTGGAGATGATCTTAGGTTGCAAGAATTGAACGGAGACTAGCATTAGCAATGCAGAAATTTTAAGATAAGTAGAAGATTTATTACTTTATCTTTATCAAGTCTTTAATAACTCTTCCAGTATTAAAAGTGTAATAGATTTTAAATTGAAAATGGTAATATAATCAACTAAATGAAGAACAAGAAAATTAAAACATCCTTAAAATGAACACACATACTATTTTGAAACTTACTTACATAACCCCTTTAACCTTAGAAACTATCCCTTTTACTATTTTGAAATAACTTAAAATTAAATAAGTTTAATTTATAGCAATACAGAGCTTTGGCCAAGCACCAGAGAGATTATTACATGTGGAATTAGGATCAAAGCTTTGTCCGATTTTTCCGATTTTTGTGAGTTCGCTGCTATGCACACTCGAACTCACAAAAATCGATCGATTTTCCGATCCGAACTCCACACATAATAATCTCTCAAAGTACCAAGATACTACTTGCTCTATTTTTTGTTTTTTCTACATAAGGTGTAGCACCACCATGCTTGGAACCAACGCCAAGCTGTTGTCTGCCCTCCAAATATATAGAAATGAGCGCTTTTGAGTCCAAAAAGAATAGTGCTTCGGTGTTGTCCAGCACCATAGTGCTTAATGACTCGTTGTATTGGCTCTCCATGTCAAATCTCGAGCGTGCCTAAAAATTCACCTCTTATTTCTTGGATCATTTCTTGCTCTTATTTGTTCCATTCTTTGGTAATTGTCATCCGGTTTCTACCAAAATAAATTTAAGATTACTTGAAACTATAGTAAATGATTAAGATATCTAACTCACTAATCAAAAGCTATGTAAATTACTGTAAGTTCTAACACTATGAAGTTGAGAGCATATGATGATGTAATTATATTATTAGTTGGAGTCGTATATGTTATGCAATAAACGCACCGGAAATAATAAATCTCACAACAAATTAAATAATAGAAAGAACACAACGATTTACGTGATTCGACAAAGATGCCTACGTTCATAGGGAGGGGATGATGATTTCACTATATTGGAGAACAATAGGGATTACAGTAGCTCGCTCTCTCTCTCTCTCTCTCTCTCTCTCTCTCTCTCTCTCTCTCTCTTCATTTCATACATTATAATTGCCCTCAAGTACTATTTAAAGATTTGAAACAAACACAATTAGGAAAGCTTAATCGATAAGAATCTAATCATGCCATAAGTATATCGATATCTCCTAATAATATATAAATCAAATCTCCTATGAAATCAACTTAATTATGAAAATAATCAACACCCTAATCAATTAGATAATGAGCTATCGAAGCTTTCCAAAATAAAGATTATTTAGATTTGAAAATAATTTCAAATCAATATTCTGCACCTCATCTTTAACTTTTGATAGTAGATGATGATAAATCAGACTCCAATATCAGAATAATTGCACCTAGATGGTTGTCTATGTACCCCCTCCGAAGGGATAAAGTCGAGCATAATTTTTCAAATAAGTAGACAATCAATCATGAGTCTTGCACCACTACCTTGGTGGTCGCCTCTCCAATATCAAGCATACATCAACTGTAACATTCATATACCTAAGGATGCTCTTCATATAGTTTGCTAATGACTCCTTCCTAGATCATGTATGAACCTGCTCACAATGCCAACTGCTTGTGAAATGTATAGATCAAGTTGCTCCAAAATCATATCATACTTTGCTACAAGTGTCAAGTGACCATGGGTTGAGAAATTCTTTGCTACTGGGGAGAACTCATCTTAAGCAACCAAGTCTTCTATTGTACATCAACTTCATGAGATCTTTTCTTTTTGCAAGCATCCATTTGCACCCAACAAGTTTTCTTCATGAAGGAAGCTTCACCAACCTTCAAGTAGCATCCTTTTGAAGAGAATCCATCTCTTCATTCAGAGCCCTCTCCCATATATTAGCATCAAGATTCTCCACTACTTCCTCATAGTGACTAGAGAATTTATCTTTCGTGGCTAAAATTGCAAATGCAATATGATCCCTCAATCAAGCTAGTTTGGAACATCCCAATGCATGACCCTGTTCCTTGCAATGGATTCTTGAGCAAGAATCTTATCCTCAACGTCTTCTTCTATCTATTGATATGCAGTTGAATCAGGTAACTAGGTAGAAATGATTTTACTTTGTAGAGCAAATAAAGTTGTATCAAACTTCAACTTCTGAGTGCCTCTGTGTCCTAATAGAACTCTCCAACTGCTTTAAACTTAAGTCATAAAATATGCAATCAACACAAGATGTTGCAACTCTAAGATGTATTGACGAGTTGGTAAACTATGCAATCAACACAATATGTTGCAACTCTAAGATGTATTGACGAGTTGGTTGAGAGTCATCTCTCCAATTCTGGGTCCTCATTCAAGCATACTAAATGCTCAATCTCTAACCTAATTTATTATTTGCACTCAACTTCCAAAAAAAGCCAAAAGATGCAACCGCATAGGAGAAAATTTCTCTTTAATCCTTGTGCATCTTGGCGAAATTTTCAAATGGAGCAGATTTACTAAAAGTTTTAGGATTAGGAACATTTTAAAAATATAATTTAAAAAAGAGCATAAACGCAAAGTAGGATAATGTTTTGTATGGAAAACGCGATGGGGCTATTCATTTTCCATGCAAAACGCAAAGCTATTTTATAGAAAATGCGATAGCATGTGGCTTTTTCTCTATGCAAAACAAGTCTGGTGGCATTTTAATATTATTTGAACTTAAATACTTTAGTAAAATATTTTAAGGTTATTTAAAAGTTTATAATTTGATAAAGTATATTAAATATATAACAATTAAAGTATATAAAATTTAAATATTATAATTTTGATTAATAAATTAATTTTTAAATTATATATATATATATATATATATATATATATGAAAATATATATATATATATATATTAAATTTAATAAAAATAGAAATTTAATTAAATTTAATTAAAATATAAAAAGATGCAAGCTATAATTTTGTGCAACACGATTAATTAAATTTTTTTTAATAATGATCCTTCTCTTAATTTAATTTTTAATAATGATACTTTTTAAAATTTGCCCCTTCAAAATTTTAAATTAGAATCAGATTCAATTCAAATATGATTTCTCTTGTGAAAAAAAATGCAAGCTTTAAACGTGCAACACTAGTAACGTACCTTGTTTGCTCTTTCATTTGCTCATAGGTATTAAACTTATATATATGATTGAAATAGGTAGTTTGATTAAATTAGTTATAAATAATTTATATTTAAAAATAATTTTAATTTTATTAAAATTAAATTTGATTAAAAAGATAAAAATAATTACTTAAAAAAATTATTATAACTAAAAGTTAATAGTTATAAATAATTTAAATTTATAAATATTAAATTTTTTAATATTAAAAAATATAATTCCTAAAAAAATTTTATTATAAATAAAAGGTAATAGTTAATATTTATAAATAATTTAAATTCATAAATATTATATTCAATATTAAAAATTTTCAAAAAATTTATTTAAACTTTAACTTTTAAATAAAACTTAATAATTATAAATAATTTAAATAAAATTGAATATTTGTATAAAATATCTAAATTAATATATGTATTGATTTAAAATAAATATTTTATACAGAAAATGCGCACCTTAATTATAATTTGACAATTTGTATAGAAAATGCAGAGTTGAATCACGTTTTCTATTGAAAACGCATAGAACCTTCGTGTTTTTCATGCAAAACGCGCTCCGGCTTTGCATTTTGTTCAAAAACACGATTACTGTTCACTTAGATGCTCCTTTTTTTTTTTTTCTTGCTCCTAATCCTAAAACTTTTAGCAACAAAGGTTCCTTTGAAAATTTCGCCGTGCATCTTTATAGAAGGCTTTCTATTCAATTGATATAATTTATATAGAAAATTTAAAAATATAGAAACAATAACCTTCAAATAGCTATGGGAATTAAGTATACAGAGCATTGTTGGAGATACCATATAAATTAAAAAGTGCAACAGTTTGGCCTAATTATTAAAATTTTCTAAAATAAAGCACAGCATGAAAATTCCTACATAGCTACCAGTTGAAGATTTTCAAGAAAAACAAAATAATTAATTTTTTAAAAAAAAAATTCTGTTGGAGTTTCTGCGCTTAATAATTCATTTTTTAAAAGAAAAATTGTTGAAATTTTCTTAAATCTAAAATTAGAGGACATTTCACCAGAACCCACTCTGAATTATTTTTTCCAATCAAACATTAAATTTAAGTGTGGAAACATTCATAAAAAAAGGTCTAAAATATACAATGATTAAAAGAATTTTATAATTCTTTCAGTATAGATTCGGTCATGAAAAGAATTTATTAATGGGTAAATATTAAGATTTTAGTTAATTATATTAAAAAATGTAAAAAATTGCAATGAAAATTCTAATCAGTCATATTAAAAACAACATACGAATTGTTGCATACTAATAAATTCATGGCGGCAGAGAGAAATTTTTTGCCTTAGTGATGCACGAGTTTCCAACATACAATCAGATAGTTGAGAGAGTAATAGAACATAAAAATATATTTTTTACAAGGAAAATCTGAAAGGGAAAAACTTGGGACCTTTCATAGGAGAACATATTCCACTATACATGAGTCACTTATAAAGGTTTACCCCTCTCTTAACTTTAGTGATTGTGAAATTACAATAGTTTGGAGAGTTTGTCGGACTTCGTTTGGTTACTCATAGTTTTTAATAATCGTGGTTGTTTGAGAGAAGGTAAGGAGAGGTCGGAGGCCAGGCGGAGGTCCGACGTCAGTCAGTGATCAGGTGGGGGTCCAGTGGCGGTCGATGGTCAAGAGGAGATCTAACAGTCGTGGGCGGCCAGGACGAGGTCTGGCGGCAATGGGCGGCTAGGAAGAGGTTCGACAGTGGTGGGCAGCAAGGAGGAGGTCCAGTGACGGGGTCGGTCGGGCGTAAGTCCGGTCGGAGGCTCGGTGGAGGTCTAGCGGTAGTCAAGATCCGTGTCTTGTCATGGAACTTTTATTACATCCAGTGAACGTACGCTCCTCTACGTTCGGTTTTAGACCAAAACAGCGCAATACCTTTTAAAAAACTCGGTACAACTCGCTACTCGGTACTCGATATTGAGCTTTTTTTGCCTAGATCCGAACGTAGAGGAGCATACGTTCACTGGATAAAATAAAAGTTCCTTGTCATGATGATTTTTTAAAAATTATCAAGAATGGTAGTAAAATAAAAATGGTGGATGGTGAGATTATTAATGGGTTACCGTTAGTACCACAGTAGTATCTTGTTCTTCATCGATTTCTCTGCCCCACCACTGTCAGAACAACAAAGCTTGATCGTTATCTTGCTCTCCGTTGAGGCCACACCTTTTCTGGACAGTCAAATTGTCTTCATAAGGAAATTGAATTCTTAAATGAAGAACGAGACATCTCAATCTTGAGTACCTATCATCTTTACTAAGGGCAATTAATTTTGTCTTAGAAAAAAAAACATTGGAGCCTCTAAATATGGATGGCAAAGTCCAGGCTCCAGCCACTCACTCATAATCACATTTTTTTTAGGATAACTTTTGGCATTTTTCCATGAAATTTTTTGAAGCCTTAAAAATTATACTGGCTTTTTTTTGTAGTAGTCCCAAGTGGGAGGCTATAATATATATCGTTTTTTTTTATATTTTTTTAAAAAGTTAGAGCCGAATATTATATTTTTAAATAAATACTACTAATAAGTAATAAGAATAATAATATAGGTCACCAAAGGGTGTCTAAAGGGTCACTTAGAATGAACATTGCTTATACTAACCACTGATCAACCAGACAAAGCCTTGTTATATTTCGAAGCAATTAGCACGTTGACTTACATCTAGACTTAAGTAAAAGAAAATTGGATTCCAAAGATTTAAACAAATTCAATTGAATCTTATTTAAAACTTGAAAATATTTTTAATGATTCGGAAGTTGAGCTACATCAAGCATTGTATTTTTTAAGGAAACATCCATTGACTGACAAAATTGGGTGATTTCCTTTATGATCAACTATTTGATACGAACATCCTTCATAGATTGTCTCTACTATAAAAGATTCTTCCTTTGTGTGCTCAAACTTCCCACCGATCTTTTAGTGAGCTAAGATAGGACTCTAAGGAACCAATATCAAGTCTCATACTTGGAATGTTCTAAGTTGCACTAACTTATCATAAGCTTGAACCCTTCGGGCTTTACACAACTCTAAGTTTTGTTAAGCTTAAAAGCGGCGCTCTTCAAGGCCTTTGAGCTCTTCTAACTGGAATTGTGTATTTCATTCAATTGTAACTTTATTCTAAGGGTGCAGCGTTGAATACTTTTTAACCACTTAGGATTATTTGTAATATTTTAGATCAAGTTTTTGCACTTACAAGTTTTAATCTAAAATTTTTTTTAAAAAACAAATAAGAGACTTTCTTCTTTAAATTTCTTCAAATTTTTTATTCAAAACAATTTTAGCATAATTGAAATTTTATTTACTTGACGATATATATAATCATGAGAGTAGCACTATTCAATAGCTCAATTAAAGATCTACATTAATGTCCAAGAAGTTAAGATTTTTCTTTAGTTATAATCTGAATTATTTTTTATTTTTTGAGATTCCAAAATATTTTTGAACAAACCCACTTTGCTACACAAAAATAAGGACAAAAATATTGATATCATTAATTTTCCATCTAATTAAGAATGAACATTTATGCAAATTTCAAGTTTCAAAGAGCTTAAAAAGCTTAACCAATAATTTCAAAATTTATTTTCTTAAGGATCAAATGACCCCCATTTCAAAGAATTTATAATCAAAATGAATATCTTGTCAAAATGAATCCATTGATGCTAAAATAATTCGTTGAAGAATATTTGGACTCCATACTAAATTAGTCACGAAGAGGGAGAAGAAGGGACAATACTTTTTTTTTTTTTATCGAAAATATTTCTGTCAGATTATAAGAAGGGACAAAACTTCATCTCTAACTAGTAGAAGGATTGGTTGATTGGCCCCTTAGAATTTTCTCTTTGTAAGTAATGTATTTACTTTCTATTATCAATTCAAAATCATCTAAGATTCCTTATAGCTTTACATAACTAAGATTTTTTTTTATTTTTTTAGTAATTTATGTCATTAGATTTTTGTCAATAAAACAAATATTTTGATTTAAAAAATGATGGAAAAATCATTATAAATTTTTATCAATGTTAAATTTTATCCTAAAATCTTTTTATAATAATCAGATCATACTAACCCTCAAAACTTCAATTTGTCAACCCATTATATTTTTTAGTATCAAGAATTTTGAAAAAGTATAATTTTATTAAAGAATCAAATAAGTCATCAATGATAGAAATCATCAAATGCTAGATAGCCAACTAGGCCATCCTTAGCCCAAGTTAGGGATTGTATAATAATCTTACTAATGAGGAGAGAGTTTGCTTTGGATCATCCAATGCCAACATGTATATGAAATATTCCAATAAATATATCCCCAATTTCTCTCTCAAAATCTATGAATGGGCCTTAATTATATATATTCAAGATATCAAAAATAAAAAAATAAAAAATTCAAATAAAGAAGCCCTCATATGATAGAAAATTTCAAAATTCTAATCATTCTTTGGACTATTAGTCGCTTAGTTTGAAGTTATTTAGTTCATCTTATTTTCTCAATTTTAAGAAATAATTTCCCTCCTCTTACGGTGGAAATGTTCCAACCATTATAAGACGACTTCATGTTATTGAATTTCCCCTTTCCAAAGTGGGGGCTATGTACTCTAACCACCTTCAATCGTGTATGTCAAAGTTTCCTGGTTCTCACAAGTAACTCATTTCTCACAATTTTCAAGAGAATAATTATCACAATCGTCTCTAGTCGATCCACTGACACAAATTATCAAATCTTCTTCCTTCTTCAATGTAAGTGAATATTCAAATCACCTCACATCAATATTTCTAAACTTAATTTGCCATCAATTTAGGCTTCGTTTGGGACAGCTTTATTACTATTTTTTAAAGCAGCATTTTAGTACTGATACGGCATCGCAAAATCATCTTGATCGGGCACGAATCTCGAGGCAAAAACCTAGTTGGAAACTTCAAAAATTAATTTCGGGAGCATATGAACTCCGATTTCAGCGAGCTTACAGTCAAACTGAGCGTCTCGGAAATACAAACCCAACGACACCAAGATCAACCCAATCCGAGCCCAAATGAGTCCGAATCAAAGGTTCGAAGCGCTGTTGGGAGGTTCAAACCACAATTTGAGTTACCAAACGATCTCCGATTTTGACGAGCTTATACTCGAATCGAACGGCTCGACGAGACGAATCCAACAAGCCCAAGATCATCAAATTCCGAAATCATTAAGGCCTTCAAATGTCCAACGAACGGTGCATGATCGAAGGATTCGATATCGGCCGTCCATTCGGATCACTCCCAATTCGCCCTTGATCTCACGCCTATTTACGGGCTGTGCCACTCCAAAAAAAAAACTATAAATAGAGCCCTCATTCTACACCAAGGAAAGGGGAAGGGAAGAGAGAGAAGAAGAAGAGAAGGAGAAGGAGAAAGGGGAAAAGGAGATTCCTCACCTCCTCGACCACCGCCGGAGCTCTTCCTGCCGCCTGAAGACGCCGGAACTCTGCCGGATTTTCAGGAAACGCAGGAATTCTGCCCAACTTCCATGGGATGCTGAAATTCTTCCCAATTTACAAGAGAATTCCCTCATGACGCCGAAACTCCGCCCAAGTGAAGCCAGAGTTCTCCTCTGCCACCAACGACGTCGGACTTCTACCCGACGTCGGACCTTCACTCTTCGCCAAGCTTCTACCCGACGCCGGACTTCTACCGGTTATCGGACTCTGCTGGACGTCTATGCGAAGATGTATTTCTTTTCATTGCTGGACTTCTACCTGATGCTGTCCTACTGATCTTCGTCGTCAGACTACAGTCCTTCCGACCTCCGTCGCTAGCCGACTACGGTCCTCCTGACTTATGTCGCCCACCGACTACAGTCTTTCCGACATCCATCGCCCTTTGAATACGGTCCTCCTGACTTATGTCGCCCGCCAACTACAGTCTTTCTGACCTCCGTCGCCCGCCGATTACGGTCTTCTTGACTTACGTCGCCCGCCGACTACAGTCCTTCGCCGCCAGTTGACTACGGTCCTCCTGACCTACGTCGCACGCCGACTATAGTCCTTCTAACAAAGCGAATACGTCGATAATAGCTCTTTGTATTTACATCATATAATGTACTCCATAAGATGTACATCAAGCTAAGGCCTTCTCTCAAGGAAGGGCCTCATTTGTAATCGATTGCAAATACTAGTGGATTCGTTCAAACTGGGCTAGGCCCCGTGGTTTTTTCCCCCTTTTACAGGGGTTTTCCACGTAAAAAATCTTGGTGTCTCATAAATGCTAGACCCTCTCTTCTTATCTGATTGCGTGCCGGATTTTCGTACAACGCTAAGACGTTAAACTAAATATTTCTCTACCGCCGCGAATACTCCAGGACGCAACAGTTTGGCGCCGTCTGTGGGAAACGTGATTCCCGACTGGGGGGGCAACTTTTGCTCCAATCTCAAAAGATCACACATAGCATCAATATCATAAGAAGAATATGCGGACTGGGGGGCAACTTTGACTCAAACCATGGTCAAATAGATCCTCAAATACCTTCAACATCAAGTTGATATTTCAGGAATATCCGAGCAAATGCAAGGATACTTCAAATCAATTACAAACTTTATACAGTCCATTGTTGGACTTCTACTCCTCGAGCAAGGTCTTAACCTCGACCTCAAAAAGGCAGTAACGGTCTAAAAATAGATCATTCTTCACCTTTGATTCGGGATACACGCGGCATTCGCCCCCTCCCAATCAAGGTAAAATCGATCCCAGGGGGATCCGATTCGACCTCTTCCACACAGGTTAACGTCGTCGAGCAAAGGCTCCGACATACAACCTCGGAAAGGTCCCACATCCTTGGTGGATTCTCCCGACCTCTTCCACACAGGTTAACGTCGTCGAGCAAAGGCTCCGACATACAACCTCGGAAAGGTCTCACATCCTTGGTGGGTTCTCTCGGCCTCTTCCACACAGGTTAACGTCGTCGAGCAAAGGCTCCGGCATACAACCTCGGAAAGGTTTCACATCCTTGGTGGATTCTCCCGACCTCTTCCACACAGGTTAACGTCGTCGAGCAAAGGCTCCGACATACAACCTCGGAAAGGTCTCACATCCTTGGTGGATTCTCTCAGCCTCTTCCACACAGGTTAACGTCGTCGAGCAAAGGCTCCGACATACAACCTTGGAAAGGTCTCACATCCTTGGTGGATTCTCCCGACCTCTTCCACATAGGTTAACGTCGTCGAGCAGGGCTCCGGCATACAACCTCGGAAAGGTTTCACATCCTTGGTGGATTTTCTCGACCTCTTCCGCACAGGTTAACGTCGTCGAGCAAGGCTCCGACATACAACCTCGGATAGGTCTCACATCCTTGGTGGATTCTCCCGACCTCTTCCACACAGGTTAATGTCGTCGAGCAAAGGCTCCGACATACAACCTCGGAAAGGTCTCACATCCTTGGTGGGTTCTCTCGGCCTCTTCCACACAGGTTAACGTCGTCGAGCAAAGGCTCCGGAATACAACCTCGGAAAGGTTTCACATCCTTGGTGGATTCTCCCGACCTATTCCACACAGGTTAACGTCGTCGAGCAAAGGCTCCAACATACAACCTCGGAAAGGTCTCACATCCTTGGTGGATTCTCTCAGCCTCTTCCACACAGGTTAACGTCGTCGAGCAAAGGCTCCGACATACAACCTTGGAAAGGTCTCACATCCTTGGTGGATTCTCCCGACCTCTTCCACACAGGTTAATGTCGTCGAGCAGGGATCCGGCATACAACCTCGGAAAGGTTTCACATCCTTGGTGATTTTTTTCTCGACCTCTTCCGCACAGGTTAACGTCGTCGAGCAAGGCTCCGACATACAACCTCGGATAGGTCTCACATCCTTGGTGGATTCTCCCGACCTCTTCCACACAGGTTAATGTCGTCGAGCAAAGGCTCCGACATATAACCTCGGAAAGGTCTTACATCCTTGGCGGATTCTCCCGACCTCTTCCACACAGGTTAGCGTCGTCGAGCAAAGGCTCCGATATACAACCTCGGAAAGGTCTTACATCCTTGGCGGATTCTCCCGACCTCTTCCATACAGGTTAACGTTGTCAAGCAAAGGCTCTGACATACAACCTCGAAAATGTCTTACATCCTTGGTGGATTCTCCCGATCTCTTCCACACAGGTTAACGTCGTCGAGCAGGGCTCCGACATACAACCTCGGATAGATCTTACATCCTTGGTGGATTCTCTCGACCTCTTCCTCACAGGTTAATGTCATCGAACAAATGTTCTGACATACAAACTCGGATAGGACTTCTACCCGACATCGAATTTCTACCCGACGTCGGACTCCTCCTTGTCGTCAGACTCCTGCTCGTAGGAAGACTCCTACGCATCGTCAGACTTCTGCTCGCCAGCAGACTTCTACTCGTCGTCGGACTTCTGCTCGTCGACGAATCTTCGTCGGTATTCTACCCGAAGTTGAACTTCTACCCGACGTCGGACTCCTCCCTGTCGTCAGACTCCTGCTCGTAGGAAGACTCCTATGCATCGTCAGACTTCTGCTCGTCAGCGGACTCCTACCCGACGTCGGACTTCTGCTCGTCAGCGGACTCCTACTCGTCGTCGGACTTCTGCTCGTCAGCGGATTCCTACTCATCGTCGGACTTCTGCTCGTCAGCGGATTCCTACTCGTCGTCGGACTTCTGCTAGTCAGCGGACTCCTACCCGACGTCGGACTTCTGCTCGTCAGCGGACTCCTACCCGACGTCGGACTTCTGCTCGTCAGCGGACTTCTGCTCGTCAGCGGACTCCTACCCGACGTCGGACTTCTGCTCGTCAGCGGACTCCTACCCGACGTCGGACTTCTGCTCGTCAGCGGACTCCTACCCGACGTCGGACTTCTGCTCGTCGGCAGACTACTACGCGTCATCGGCTTCTCGCAACGCATTCTCGAACTCTCCCCTTTGACTCCACACTCGATCGTTGACTACTAACGGGCTTCAACTCGATCGTCCATCGCCAACAAACCTCCGCTCAGATGGAAAAGAGATCCCGTAGGCTTCTGCGCACGAGGAGGGGCACTAAGTCGAGCAGGAAAAAATTCCAACTCGCAAATAGCGGAAGCCTCAACCTCCAGTAAGCCGGAGGGGGAGGAAGAAATCCCGTAGGTTTCTATCGCAAGAAAACCTGAGGGGGAGGAAGAAATCCCGTAGGTTTCTATCGCCAGAAAACCGAAGGGAAGAGAGAGAAGAAGAAGAGAAGGAGAAGGAGAAAGGGGAAAAGGAGATTCCTCACCTCCTCGACCACCGCCGGAGCTCTTCCTGCCGCCTGAAGACGCCGGAACTCTGCCGGATTTTCAGGAAACGCAGGAATTCTGCCCAACTTCCATGGGATGCTGAAATTCTTCCCAATTTACAAGAGAATTCCCTCATGACGCCGAAACTCCGCCCAAGTGAAGCCAGAGTTCTCCTCTGCCACCAACGACGTCGGACTTCTACCCGACGTCGGACCTTCACTCTTCGCCAAGCTTCTACCTGACGCCGGACTTCTACCGGTTATCGGACTCTGCTGGACGTCTATGCGAAGATGTATTTCTTTTCATTGCTGGACTTCTACCTGATGCTGTCCTACTGATCTTCGTCGTCAGACTACAGTCCTTCCGACCTCCGTCGCTAGCCGACTACGGTCCTCCTGACTTATGTCGCCCACCGACTACAGTCTTTCCGACATCCATCGCCCTTTGAATACGGTCCTCCTGACTTATGTCGCCCGCCGACTACAGTCTTTCTGACCTCCGTCGCCCGCCGATTACGGTCTTCTTGACTTACGTCGCCCGCCGACTACAGTCCTTCGCCGCCAGTTGACTACGGTCCTCCTGACCTACGTCGCACGCCGACTATAGTCCTTCTAACAAAGCGAATACGTCGATAATAGCTCTTTGTATTTACATCATATAATGTACTCCATAAGATGTACATCAAGCTAAGGCCTTCTCTCAAGGAAGGGCCTCATTTGTAATCGATTGCAAATACTAGTGGATTCGTTCAAACTGGGCTAGGCCCCGTGGTTTTTCCCCCTTTTACAGGGGTTTTCCACGTAAAAATCTTGGTGTCTCATAAATGCTAGACCCTCTCTTCTTATCTGATTGCGTGCCGGATTTTCGTACAACGCTAAGACGTTAAACTAAATATTTCTCTACCGCCGCGAATACTCCAGGACGCAACAAGTACCAAATTTTTTTTGACAAAATTTTTTTTTACTAAAAAACTGCATTAAGAAAATTGTACTAAATGAAATTTTAGATTATATTTGGCCCATTTCATGTCTTTTATATTGAAGTTATGCATTCTCTAATTTCAGAGAAGAATAACCTTCTATAATATAGAAGTATAATATATGAAAATTATTTCATTTAGCCTCCACATTTTTTTTCTTTATCTAAGATACTCATAAACAATTCTTAAGTCATTGCTTATTTGATTTCAATCTTTCTAATTGAGATTAATTATAATATTTGTTTCAATTATCTTCATCTACCATCATAATATTTTGATACCCAATATTTATAAATTTTTTTAATATTACGTCATTTATTGCTCCAAAAAATTTCACACAATAAATATTTTAAATTTATAAAAAATAGCTTCCTAATATATAAATATATAACTAACCGATCTTTAATTGGGATATGTACATTGGAACGGTGAGAAAATTATCCCAAATAAATATTTAATATAATGTTGAAATAAAATCTATAATATTATTTTTTAAAATTTTAATTTATTCGTTATGTGCTTATTTGTATAATGCATATAAAATAAAATAAAAAATCATGTGCAATTCATCACTCTGGTCAGGATTACTATTCTGCGAAAGTGGCAGACGCAAGCTGTTGCGTTAGCCTTTCGAAGTAGTCTTAGGGGGAATCTCAACCCTCGCACATGCCCTGCTTCAGCCTCCTCCTTCCCACCACAGAGCCGCCTCGGATTCTTTCGGTGCGTCAACGCATAGATTCAAGAGATAAGGTTCCAGAACGCCAAATTTCCACACAAAAAAAAAAAAAAAAAAAAAAGTAATGGTTATAGAAAGAATTTTTAAATATTTTTACAAGTAAAATGAAAAATAGTCATATTTTTTTAAAACATTTAGGTCAATTAAGACTCCATTTGGAAAGATTTTTTTAATATTTTTGAAAATAATTTTTTTAGTATAAAAATTAAATTTTTATACTACAAAAATATTTTAAAAAATAATAAGAAAATTATTTCAAACTAAATTTCAGACCAACTCATACATATAGGATTCAAATTTAAAATCTCTTGATTGATATATAAAATTCTCAGCCAATGCTATATTGAGCTGCATGAAAAGTAGTCATATTTGCTCTCTTTGTTTATATGGCAGAGCTTATAAATTGATCAATTTACACAAGTTCATCTTGGAATATTGGTTGAAAGTTTAGGCTACCAATTAAGGCTTCGTTTGGGACAATTTTTTATTGTTTCTTACATATGCTATTTAGTAAAATAATTTTGATTTTTATATTAAAAAAATATTTTAAGAATAGTAAGAAAGTCGTCTCAAACGAAGTCTTAGTTTTTGATTGAGATTAAGGCTTTATTTGGGATGACTTTCTTGCTCCTTATAAAAGCTTTCTAATAATTTTTATACTAAAATTTTTTTTAAGAACCATTAAAAAAGTGGTCTAAAATGAAATTATGAAACCTAAGAGCTCTTCATTTCAAGTCTTATGTATGTAATGTATGTGAGAGTATCTCTTAATTGACCTAAATGTCTAAAAAAAATGACCAACTTCAGGTGACCAATGGTTTCGTTAGCCAGTTGTTGGGTGTCGTGGCGACACGTGTACTAATTTAGTATGGGATAGGGTCGAATAAGAGTAATCAATTTGGGTTTCAGTCAAGCGTTTTTTTGTCTTCTGCTCCGGCAATTATATTCCGAGTAATAAAAAAATTATGCTGTATTTTTTTAATTGGCCCTTGAAGTAAGGAAGGGATGCCCGTGAAATGCGAATTGTTTTGCTGTTACACCCAATGGCAGTAACTGTAATTTTATATGAAGTTGAGGTTGTTATTAGAATGAGTTATATTCAAATTTAATAATCGAAGTAGTAGGATAAAAATTTGATGTTCTTGTTATTTATTGCACCTCAATAGACATCAAGCAAGAAAAATCTATTGTACGTCCCAATAGTCAAAGTTAAAGATATAATTGAATATAGCCCGTTTTGATCTGTTGGTTGAAAGTTTAAGGAATCAATTAACAGATCTTGAGTTCGAGTCCTGTGTATGATTGTGTGTGTGAATCTGCCTTAATTAGCCTAAATGTCACAGAAAAAAAGAGATTTGATTGATATTGATGAAACCTTACATTGAACATATGAACATATTATTGATCAAACTGTTAGTAATGGTAGGTTGATCGATATATTGAGTTTGCTTAATTTATACTTATAGCATAGCATCATAGAAAAGTCAGCCTTAATTTGTGCTATTATTTCAAATGGTTATTTTCATCAACTTTTTTAGACTTAAATACATTATTATGAACCTTTAGACAGATATTCCTTCATGTCCTTAGTACACCATAATCCTCTTTAATTTCTTTCTCCATTACTTACTAAAGGAGAATTTTCTTCACTATATCTTTTTGGTGTTTTAATAATGAAGATATGATGCGGTGCATCACGTCACCGAGTAGCTTATTTTTCACAATACTACTTAGTTTTCTTAAATATTACTTAGTTATCTTAATCAGCTTTTATTTTATTAGTTATCTAGTGAAGCAACTTGCAGCTTTCTGTTAGTATTGTTGCTGCTCCACTTCTTTGTTTTCCTTATTTAGGCGTATGGTACCTGCGGCTTCCATAGTGCAGTTTACAATTGTAGCAAGAGCCAGTTTTGGTCTCTCGGTTGCTTGTTTATCTTCTCCTGGTTAGGAAGAAGAAGGCATTAAATGAAATAGTTTCTCAGGCCTTTGCCTTAGCAATCTTGTTGTCCTCCTGTGGAGTGTTGAGCTTTGTGAACCTGCTTCTTCCAGCGTATACCCCATCAGTTTGGTATCAGAGCCGGAGGCTCGGAGAGATGGCAGAGTCCAGCAAGCGTGTGACGAGCGAGGATGACCGAAGTCTGGAGGCGCTTTGGGCCGCACACGCTGGAGTAGAGAAACGATTGGATGATTTGGCAGCGGCGATAGAACGACTCACTACCGCCTTTCGCCGAGATCCACCTATCCGAGCCGGTGAAGTTCCCGTGCGGGCAGGAAGACCATTGGCCCCTGTTCAGACACCCGTCGGTGGAGGAAGAGGCTATCAGAACATAGGGCGTCGTCGAGCTACACTGATTCCAGATTGGTCGGAGACCGAAGACGAACCTGACAGCTTCATTCCGGAAGACTTGTCGGACACCGACGTTGATGCTTTCGAGCGACGACCCCGTCGTCATGTGGGATGTGAACGACATCACGATGAGTTTCGCGTAAAACTTGATATTCCCTTCTTCGATGGCAGGTTACACATTGAAGATTATCTCGACTGGGAACGGTCGGTGGAGAACTTTTTCGATTATATGGAGATCGAAGCTGAGAAACAGGTGAAGTATGTTGCCTGCCGACACAAGGGAGGCACGAGCGCCTGGTGGTCACAACTGCTGCAAACTCGGCGACGAGAGGGAAGAGGTCCAGTTCGGAACTGGATGCGGATGAAACTGTTGCTGCGGTCACACTTTCTTCCAACTGATTTTGAACAAATGCTATATTTGAAGTATCAACACTGTGTGCAAGGGCAGCGCACTGTTAGCGATTATACCGAGGAATTTTACCGTCTGTCCGCTCGCAATGATCTAAACGATACTACCAATCAGCTGGTAGCTCGATATATCGGAGGATTGAAAGATAGCATTCAAGACAAGTTAGAATTGAACTCGGTTTGGTCGTTGTCACAAGCCGTTAATTTTGCATTGAAAGCCGAGATTCAGCTTACCCGACAACTTCGAAGTCAGTCGCATAGACGTTCTGTAGTGGAACCTGGAGCAGAAGTAGCCAAACAGCAGACCCCTGCTTTTCGCAAACCATCCCCGTTGAATGATGGTGCCGGATTAATACCGTCAGGAAAGGCGAATACTGATCTGAAGGCCCTTAACAAGCCGAAATTCCCTCTTAAAGAAAATCCTTATCCACGGCCGCAGGGACTTAAGTGTTTTAGGTGCTTTCAACCCGGACATAAGTCCAACGAATGCCCAAATCGGCAGCAACTACAATTACTTGATGGTGAGGGGGAACTTGATCCCGAGCAGCTGGAAGAAGAGGAGAATGTAGATGTGGAGGATGTTGTCGGCGATGAAAGGGACCCCCTGATATGTGTGTTGGAGAAACTACTCTTAGCCCCAAGACAGCAAGGAGATTCTCAACGACATGCCATTTTTAAAACGAAATGTACCATTGACGGCAAGGTTTGCGATTTACTCATCGACAGCGGTTGCACGGAAAATGTCATTTCGCGGGCTGTTGTTCAAGCTTTGCAACTCAAGACTACGAAGAACCCGCATCCCTACAAGATCGGATGGGTTAAGAAGGGAATGGAGATCTTAGTGACAGATACGTGCCAGGTACAATTCTCGATCGGAAAACATTATAGCTGTGAAGTGTTATGTGATGTGGTGGAGATGGACGTGTGTCATTTAATTCTTGGCCGCCCGTGGCAGTTCGATGTAGGTGCTATATATGATGGCCGAGCCAATACGTATGCACTAGACTGGAAAGGGAAGCGGCTCATATTTTTACCTCATGCTGCGGGTGCTAAAGGCTCCCCTGATAATGTTCGGCCGGCATTACATTTAGTCTCGGGCAGCTCCTTATTAGCTCATTGGAAGGAGGAAGTGCCACTGTACGCCTTGTTGATCAAGGAAGAGGCTGCCGATAGCACAGTTGGAATTGATCAGCCTGCCCTTGAGTCTCTGCTGACGCAGTTCCGAGATGTTCTGACTGAATCTTCAACTCCCACATTACGGCCTTTGAGGACCATACAGCATCAACTTGATTTTATTCCAGGCTCTACACTACCAAACCTTCCACATCATCGCTTAAGTCCGAAAGAGCATCAAATTCTCCAGCGGTTAGTTGATGAGTTGCTGAAAAATAACTTGATCCAACCCAGTCTCAGTCCGTGCGCTGTACCCGCACTCTTGGTGCCCAAGAAGGATGGAAGTTGGCGATTATGTGTTGACAGCAGAGCCATTAACAAAATCACTGTCAAGTTTCGGTTCCCTGTACCGCGGATTGAAGAACTGTTGGAGAAGTTGGCAGGAGCGACTATTTTCTCAAAACTGGATCTCCGTAGTGGCTACCACCAAATTCGCATCCGACCGGGTGACGAATGGAAGACGGCCTTCAAGACTCGCCATGGGTTATATGAGTGGAAGGTGATGCCATTCGGATTGTGCAACGCGCCTTCGACTTTCCTTCGGTTGATGAATGAAGTCTTAAAGCCATTCCTTAACGTTTCCTGCGTTGCATATTTCGACGACATACTCGTATTTAGCCCGACACTGACCGATCACCTGCGGCATTTGGCAGAAATATTTCTTGTACTTTGGAAGAACCAGCTATTTTTGAACCCAAGTAAGTGTGATTTCGCCGTCTCAACTGTTCATTTTCTTGGTTTTATCGTGTCAGCTGCAGGAGTCCAAGTTGACACTCACAAAGTGCAAGCTATACAGAATTGGCCAACGCCCAGCTCATTCACGGAGGTTCGCAGTTTTCATGGTCTCGCGAACTTTTATCGCCGGTTTATCAAAAACTTCAGTTCAGTTATGGCCCCCATTACCGATTGCTTGAAACTCAAACAGTTCCATTGGGGCAGCGCTCAGATTGATAGCTTTACAGCCATAAAGGAAGCCTTATCATCTTCACCTGTGTTGGTCTTACCCAACTTCGAAAAGCCTTTCCAAGTGGATATTGATGCTTCCGGGGTGGGTATCGGGGCTATTTTAAGCCAGGAGAACAAACCGGTAGAGTTCTTCAGCGAAAAGTTATGCCCATCGAGACAGAAATGGAGTGTTTATGAACAAGAACTATATGCGGTGGTGCGGGCCTTGAAGCAGTGGGAATCATACTTGCTCCATTCGGAATTCATCCTGTGCAGTGACCACCGAGCGCTGCAATTCATAAACCAACAAAAGCACATTAACAGGATGCACGCCCGCTGGATTTTATTTCTTCAACGGTTCACCTTTGTGTTACAGCACAAATCGGGAGCAAACAACAAGGTTGCGGACGCTCTAAGCCGGAGGCCATCGCTGCTCGTGCAACTGCAAACCGAAATTACAGGACTAGAATGTTTAAAAGAGCTATATGCCACTGATGCAGATTTCTCAAAAATTTGGGAAGATTGTTCCAATGGGATTCACGAGAATTTGCTATTAGACATGGATTCCTCTTTCATCATGCACAGCTTTGCATTCCCGAGCCCTCTTGGAGGCCACAGCTCATCAAAGAAGTTCATTGCGGGGGTCTCGCTGCTCATGTGGGGCGGAACAACACGTATCTGCAGCTGCGAAGTAGATTCTTTTGGCCACATTTGCACAGGGATGTGATGAGGTTTGTTGAGCGGTGCCCCATCTGCCAAAGCTATAAAACCGGTGGACAACTCAGTGGCTTGTATCTTCCGTTACCCACGCCGACCACTATTTGGGAAGATTTGAGTCTCGATTTCATATTGGGATTACCTCGTACGCAGCGTGGACACGACTCGATCATGGTGGTGGTTGATCGTTTTTCCAAGATGGCCCACTTCATTGCTTGCAAGAAGACATTCGATGCCTTAAATGTCTCACGTGTTTTTTTTTCGGAGGTCATTCGCTTACACGGCGTTCCTCGGAGTTTGACATCCGATCGTGATGTTAAATTCATTAGCAATTTCTGGAAGGAGTTATGGGTGAGGCTACACACTGAAATCAAACTAAGCACAGTGTATCATCCTCAGACGGATGGACAGACCGAAGTGGTGAATCGGACACTTGGTAATCTTCTACGCTGTCTAGTGCAAGATCACCAGAAATTATGGGATGAACTCTTGGGTCAAGCCGAATTCGCTTACAATAGCATGACCAATCGATCCACCGGAAAAAGTCCCTTTAGCGTGGTTTATACCAAACATCCGAACCACACTGTTGACGTGGCCGTGCTTCCGCAGTGTAACAGCAAGCCAGCCGCCGAATTTGCTGAACAATTTTCTCAGATGATTCAAGAAGTGCGACAGAAGCTTGAAGAGTCCAATTTGAAGTATAAAGAGGCCGCAGACAAGCACCGCAAGAAGCGGGAGTTCAAAGTTGGAGATCTGGTTATGATACGTGTAAGGCGTGAACGCTTCGGTCACGAATCCTACTCCAAATTAAGTCCCCGGAAGATTGGACCATTCTCAATTCTTAGACAGATAAATCCAAACGCCTATGTTGTAGATTTACCCAACCATTACAATACGTCCAACACGTTCAATATAAGCGATCTCTCAGCCTACCACCCACCGGACGCGGCTCCAACGAATCTTTCATCTTCATATTCAGATTCTTCAGTTAGCGGGGGAGAATGATGCGGTGCATCACGTCACCGAGTAGCTTATTTTTCACAATACTACTTAGTTTTCTTAAATATTACTTAGTTATCTTAATCAGCTTTTATTTTATTAGTTATCTTGTAAAGCAGCTTGCAGTTTTCTGTTAGTATTGTTGCTGCTCCACTTCTTTGTTTTCCTTATTTAGGCGTATGGTACCTGCGGCTTCCATAGTGCAGTTTACAATTGTAGCAAGAGCCAGTTTTGGTCTCTTGGTTGCTTGTTTATCTTCTCCTGGTTAGGATGAAGAAGGCATTGAATGAAATAGTTTCTCAGGCCTTTGCCTTAGCAATCTTGTTGTCCTCCTGTGGAGTGTTGAGCTTTGTGAACCTGCTTCTTCCACCGTATACCCCATCAAGATATTAACAATTATAACCTTATTTACATGTTCTATATTAACATCTTCAAGATTAGGAATAGGCAACCTTTTATAATTTATATTTATTTTTAGTTAAAGTTATTTTATTTAGGATATATTTTCATAATTTTATCTTTATAGACTTGTCACATAAAAAATTTTATATCCCTTATGTACTTTTTGTAATTAATGTCATTCGTAATTTAAATTAATGTAGGTTAGAAAATCTATAATGATGGGATATAATTTTTTTTCTCGCCATTGAATAAAGTCTTACACACATATGGGAAAAAGGTGCTCATAAAAAGCATAGTATTTTTAATGTGAACAATCTTGAAGAGAAAAACTCTTGAGTTCTTGCCTAGATGAAATGGTATATCATGTAAGATGAAAATTATAAAAGTTTGTCATTCTTCTTGTTGGAGAAGACAAGATGATAAAATATGAATTCTTATCGTGGTCTTCGATGAGAATAGTGGGAAATGCTTCAATAGTGAAAGGTTTAGGGCATTAGTGTCATTCAACAACTGGTGATGGAAGTATGACAATAACGATTTTCAACGTTAGTTAATGGAAGACGACGGTGATGGAGTGACTAGAAATGATAGCGTAGATTTTTAGAATACTATAATAGACAAACTATTACGATCGACTGTCGGCAAACTTTATTGGTCATTAAAGTTAGTCAGTGATGAGAGAATGATGAAGACCATTAGTGGCTATCATTAGTGATGATCGGCGGGCTAGTGCTTTAGAATTCCATGTCCCCTTCATATGTTGAATGATGGCCTATTTAAATATTGTTGATATGACTTTTTAAAAAAAAAAATTGAGAAAATCTCAAACACCACATCAAACGGCTTAGAATGAATCCCATGAGCATTTGACTCGTTGTTGCGTATTTTAGCGCTTTAATGACATCATGATTGAGTGATTTTAGGCTTTTTCAATTCAATTTATGGATATGCATGTTTTGATTATAAATATATTGGCAAAGAAGTTTAAAATGATTGTATCTTTGATTTTAAAAAAACTATTTAAATATTTTTGCCAACATTCACATTTAATCGAATAAAATTTGCAGACCGTGAGATAGATTTGCAGATTTTTCCAAGTTAAAATAGCTCCAACAAATAAGAAAATACAATCATTTGCTGATTTAGTTTTGTCAATATCAACCATCCAACCGATTAATCATATCATGTAGAATAATCAACTAGATCTTTCAAATATGGTAACCATCTAAGGCTTCCAAATTACCTTGATTTGAATTGAAACAATATCTTGCCAATCTTGGCACGGAGCATGCGATATATACATATCATGTATATATCATATCAGTATGCTATATTATCAATATAGCATATTAGTATGCTATATTAATATAATATATAAGTATGCTTATCATTCAATATATTATATCAATATGTCTATAAATATCTATTAATATCTATATCATTTGTTAGGTCATTTTGTATCTATCTCAATGTTGGTTCTATCACTTATATATCAATTCTATATATTAATCATTTCAATCAAATCATATGTCATCATGTAAATACAAATATAATTAACTTTAAAGTGATATTTTTTATCCTTTCATCGTCATTATTATCTGTGTTGTGGACTAAAATATACGCGACGATATAGTTAGAAAATTTCCGTCTCAGCATTGTACGGATATCTAGCACACAAACATATGAGAAATAACGCAAGGATTTTTATGTGGAAAACTATGGAAAGAGAAAAAACAACGGGGCCACACCCATTTGAAATAATTCTACTAGTGTTTATTTGAAGTACAAGAAGCGAAATCGTCCTTAAAATTTAGGACGATCATATTACAAAGCTTCACTTTCTAATTTAAATCCAATTACGAACAAGTTTCATATTCAAGCTGAATTCAAAGTCATTAGAATTCTGGCATCGTTGGGAAATCGGGCAGAGTTCCGGCGTCACTTGGGCTTCAGTCAGAATTCTGGCGTCACTTGGGTGTCGAGCAGAATTCTGGCGTCACTCGGGCATCGGACAGAATTCCGGCGTCATTCAGGCATCGGGCAAAATTCCAACGTTGGTGGTCGAGGAGGAGTTTCTTCCCTCCTAATCTTCTTCTCTTCTCTTCTTCTTCTCTTCTTTTGTTTGGGTTTCCCCTCTCAAGAAAAATGAGGGGTCTATTTATAGATTTTCTGGAGTGGCATGACCGGTAAATAGGTGAGAGATCAGGGGTAAATGGGGACTGGTTGGATGGATGGCTGATATTGAATCGTTTTATCGTGTACTGTTCATCAAACATTTGAAGGTCTTAATGGTATCGGAATTTGGCGATCTTGGGCTCGTTGGATTTGTCTCGTCGAGCCGCTCGATTTGACTATAATTTCGTCATATTTGGAAACCGTTTGGTAACTCAAATTGTGGTATGAACTTTCTAACATAACTTCGGGTCCTTGATTTGGACTCATTCGGGCTTGGATTGAGTTGAATTTGGTGTCGTTGGGTTCATATTTTTGAGACGCTCAGTTTTGACTCTAAGTTTGCTGAAATCAAAGTTCATGTGATCCCGAATTTAATTTTTTAAGTTTTCCTTCTTGATTTTGCCTCGAGATTTGTGCCTGACCAAGATAATTTCTTGATGATATATAAGGAGAAAATTTTGTGTTAATATATTCTAATAAAAAATAAGTCAAAATATTTTAAATATACTTTAAATAAACGCATATTTATCTCAAAAAAGTGCTATTTTTTTATTCTGAAAAAAAAAAAAAAAGCAGAATATCCTCATTATTGTTTTCCTATAAAAGGACCCTAACCTATCAACGCTTCCCGCATTAAAACGGCAGGTCGTTAGGGACGTCGAAATTTCCAAATGCGTGAACCCATTCAGGCTTTATCCGAGGGAGCGCAAACCAAACTGTCCGCAATATAAAATAAAAAAATTAACTAATTAAGATTCTTGGTTTAAATTAAGATTGTATTTGGGATAATTTTTCCCACTTTTTTTATTTTTTTAAGATATAAATAATAATTATCTTTTTTTATTTTTCCCTTTTTTTAATTATGTCCCTTTTAAGGCCAAATTAATTAAATCAATTTAATAAAAAACTACAACAATCTCAAATAGATCCTAAAAATTTTATTTGTGATAACTTTCTAAAATTATAGTTATAATTTTTATTTGACCATTTTTTTTATTGATTTTAAAAAATTTTAACTAAAATTTTTAAAATATTTATTTTTTTATAACAATTTTATAGTCATTATTATAATACACTCCGAAAATAACCCTTAAAAATCTCTTCTAAATAGAATTTACACATAGACCAATAAATTTTGTTTGAAAAAAATTAAATTTTATTTAACTTATTATTTTATTATAGATATTACTATTTTTTAACCAAAAAAAAAATTCATTTGGAATGTCTTTTTAATGCTTTCTAAATTAACTTTTTAATAATTTTTTTTTTAATTCAAATAAGTTTTAATTAAAAACTGATTAAAAAATAATACTATTTTTTATCCCAATTAAAATCTAAATAAATAAATAATATGGAGCAATGGAAAATGAATTTTTAAATCCAGCTACTACATTCTAGATTAGGTTATTCAAGATTTAATTTGGGCAAAATTTATGGAGAGATTACATTATGATGCAGAATAAATAATAAACCAATAATTACACTTATGTTTTAAATATAATGCGAACAAAAAATGGTCAAACTTTTCTTCTTGCACATCAATCATACCTTAAAACATAAATCATTGTACCTTTTGAAATTTATGAAATCTTTATTAAAATAAAGTTTAAACACTCTCATAATTACACACATTAAAAATCGTTAATTTTTTTTTATATAAATTTGATAATGATTAGTAGATAAATATTTTTATTTTATTTCAGCCCAAAATTATTTTTTTCAAAGGTTAATTCGTTAATAGTGAATAAGAAAATAAAAAATAATAATTTTGTTCAAATTTCCTTGAAAAGTAATCGTATCTTATGGCTTTGTTTGGCATTCATGACTCATGCGATTTAAAAATAGATAAAGCTCATAGTGAAATTTATTAAGAATTTTCCCCCAAAAAATATTAAGAATTTATAAATTAATGAATATAAATTGAAGCTAACAGAAATAAAAAAAAAAATATTCAGATCAAATATGAATATTGGTAACAGAAATTTTTGCTAGATATGTAATTAATATCATGATTTTAAAAGATCTTGATGGAAAAGATACTCTTTTTTTTTTTTTTTTTTTTGTCACGTAGAGAATCCAGAAAGAAAATAGAAGTCACGGGGAAGGCCTTCGCAGCGATATATTCCGAGCGAGAAATTGAAAAACAAACGAAAAAAACACCTTTTTTTTAATTTCTTGTTTTTTAAAAAATTTAATGGAAAAAATGGTGAAATTTTTTTCCTATATAAATCCCCTCGCCGTTCATGCAAATCTCGCCAGCTTCCCAACTCTTTCCGCTTTTTTTTTGATCCGTCAGCTCTCTTCCGTTAGGTTTCCGGCTGCTCCTCCGCCTTCCTTTAGGATTTTTCCTACACAGGTACGGCCGCTGCCGGCATTAGGTAATCCTTTCTTCCTTTGGCCGCTTTTCTCTTCTCGTCGATTTCGGTTAGGGCTATTTGTTCTGGTTTGCCTATTGGTCGATTCGCCTCAAGTTATTGTCGTTTCTCGGATCCATTTTCTCTATTTTGATTGCTTCAGATCATAGATCTATCGCCACCGGTATATTCGAGGGTTTCCGTTCTTCGCATCGCTGTAAATTATCTGATTTTTTCCCCCAAACTACTTGTTTTCTTTGCATCTACCGTCTTCTGAAGGGACGGCGTGGGGATATCCGGTCACTGTAACGGCGAGCTAAGCTTTCTCCTCCTCTTTTTCTTTACCCTTCTGCTACTTTTGAGGGGGTAGCCGGGGCTCCGGCCTCGGCGGCTTTAAAAGCCCCCTTCTCTACATCGAGATCTGATAGAGCCCTACTTTTTTCCTTAATTCTTTAATTAATTTTTTGGGAAGAGATGCCGGCCCTGGCCTGCCTAGAAACGGCAGTTCCTCCTGGCTATGGTTTCGCCTGGGATGGCTCTCTTCCCCTTCAGGGAGCATTTCCCTGTGGCACTCCGGTTACACCAACCATCCCAAACGCCCACGATGTCCATTCATCTTGGTCCACTGACCTCTCTGCCGCCCTCTACAAGATTGACGGCTGGGGCGCACCCTACTTCACCGTCAATGATGCCGGCAACATGTCTGTGCGTTCCTTCGGCTCTGCAACCCTCCCATATCAGGAAATCGATCTGATGAAGGTTGTCAAAAAAGCATCCGATCCGAAATCATTGGGCGGTCTCGGCCTCCAACTACCAATCATCATCCGATTCCCTGACGTCCTCAAGAACCGCCTTGAATCCCTCCACTCTGCCTTCCACTTCGCTATCCAGTCCAATGGCTTCGACTCTCACTACCAGGGAGTCTACCCGGTAAAATGCAATCAGGATCGCTACATCGTGGAGGATATCGTAGAATTTGGCTCTCCTTTCCGTTTCGGCCTTGAAGCCGGATCAAAGCCTGAACTCCTCCTTGCCATGAGCAGCCTCACCAGAGGCAACCCTGACGCGCTCCTCATTTGCAATGGCTACAAGGACGTTGAGTACGTCTCCCTCGCTCTCATGGGGAGAGCCCTTGATCTGAACACTGTGATTGTTCTTGAGCAGGAAGAGGAGCTTGATACCGTCGTGGAGACAAGCCTTAAGCTTGGTATTCGGCCTGTTATTGGCCTTCGGGCAAAGCTCCGAACCAAACATTCTGGCCACTTCGGTTCCACCTCCGGCGAAAAGGGGAAGTTCGGACTGACGACTGCTCAGATTCTTTCCGTGGCAAATAAGCTCCAAAAGTTGGACATGCTGGACTGCCTCCAGCTTCTGCATTTCCACATCGGCTCCCAGATCCCGTCCACCGTCCTCCTTGCTGACGGCGTCACCGAGGCAGCTCAGATCTACTGTGAGCTTGCCAGGCTTGGCGCAGGTATGCGCGTGATTGACATAGGGGGTGGCCTCGGCATCGACTATGATGGATCCCATTCTAGTTGCTCTGATATGTCCGTCGGCTATGGCCTGGATGAGTACGCTTCTACTGTTGTTCGGGCTATCCAGTTCGCCTGCGACAGAAAGCACGTGCGTCATCCAATCATCTGCAGCGAGAGTGGGCGTGCCCTAGTCTCCCACCACTCCGTCCTGATCTTCGAAGCCGTCTCTTCCACCTCCTTTGATCCGGGAGCTCTCGGACAGAACATCGCCTACGTCTTAGATGCTCTGGAAGACGACGCCCTTGCCGATTACCGTAATCTGACGGCCGCAGCGATGAGATCGGAGTACGAGACATGCATCCTCTACGCCGATCAGCTTAAGCGACGATGCGTTGAACAATTCAAGGACGGGTTGCTCGGACTTGAACACCTTGCCGCCGTGGACGCACTCTGCGATCTGGTGGCAAGGGAGATAACTACATCAGATGCAGTGCGCACCTACCATGTTAACCTCTCAATCTTTACATCAATTCCAGATTTCTGGGCAATTGGTCAGCTCTTTCCCATCGTCCCCATCCACCGCCTTGACCAGCGACCATCGGTGAATGGCATCCTCTCCGATCTCACATGCGACAGTGACGGTAAGCTGGACAGTTTCATCGGCGGGAGGAAGTCTCTTCCCCTGCACGAATTCTCAAATGGTGGAGGATATTATTTGGGGATGTTTCTCGGCGGAGCATACCAGGAGGCGCTCGGAGGACTGCACAATCTGTTCGGCGGGCCAAGCGTTGTGCGCGTGGAGAAGAGCGACGGTCCCCACTCCTTCGCTGTGACGCGTGCGTTGCCTGGCCCGTCCTGCGCGGATGTCCTGCGAGCGATGCAGCACGAACCTGAACTGATGTTCGAGTCCCTTAAGCGCCGCGCCGAGGAATACGCTCATAGTGACGGGGAAGCCATCACTTGCGGCCTGGCCCGCGCCTTCAACTCCATGCCGTACCTCGTTCATGATTCCGGCGACGACGTCATGGCCGCAGAGACCGACGGAATCGCCTCCGCCGGCGGCTCCGATGATGATGACGTGGAGTGGGAGTTTATGAGGTGCTTAAGCTTTTGATTGTTGCATCTCATATCTGTCGTGTCGTCGGAGTGTTTCGACCTTTAGTTTTTTTGCTTTTGCAATGTTGCTTAAAACTCTAATGGTTGGTTAGGTTTCATCTTTTTAGTTGATGACGATGTATGTAGAGGCAGCCGGACCTCCAAAAGGCTTGGCGCATTTGTAATATGTCAAATGAATCAGCCTTGTATGTCTACGCTTCTTACTTGATTTTGTTTTGTTCTGATTTTGTTCAGTGGGATGGTGTGGCTATACTACTGGAATACGAGTTGTATTTGAACAGAGATTTTGACCAAGGGAAAGAGATATGGATGATTGGGAGGGAAGAAGAACGGGCTCTGGTAGAGATCCCAAGCATGTTAGCTCGGATATTCTCGTGTGAAAAATCAACTGAGAATGACTGCATTAGTGGTAGATTTTTTTCTTTCTTCGAAAAATCTGAGAGCCGTGTTGAGCATGTCATGATACTAAAATTTCTACGTATATCATTGAAACAACCAAATAGACTTAATACACTAACAGTTGCGGATATTCAACGAAAGGAACAACACCTATGATAAATACAAAAAAGAAAAAAAAGGTTTAAAGTTAAAAGTTAAGAGAAGAGAGGTAAGTAAAAATGAAAATAGATGGGGCTAAGTATAAGAGTTGTAGGCTGAGAAATTCATGACGGTAGATGGAAAAGTTTAACGTTCTAGCGAAGAACGGAGATTCAACGTACAAATAATAATTTGAGTTGACAGAAGGACATTGGAGATTTTGTGGAAAACTTTGAAATTGGGAAAAATTATGAGTTCTTGCCCAATTAAAATGATTTTACTATTATTAGAATGAAATATATAAATTGACTTGTTCCCAAACTTAAATATAGGAAGAGTATAATATGTTAAGGATTTTGCAAAACTTCGGACATGTGCTTATGATCTTGAATTGTTGAATGGTTCACGGATGAATGAGCAAAAGTTTGTTGGTGGTCGGTGATTGGAAATAGATCTAGCAGGGGTTAACGAGCGGGGGGATGTTCGATGACGTCTGATGGTTTTGAAGAACTTCGGCGGTGATTGATAGGAACTTCGGCAGTAGTCCGGAAGAATTTCGGTAGTGGTTGGGAAGAACTCTGACGGTGATCAGATTGAAATCTGGCGGTGATAAGGAAGAACTCTGAGGCTAGAAAGCTCCCAAGTCCTTCACTTATTCTCTCTCTCTCTCTCTTTCTCTCTCCCCAATACTGTAATGTATAACATTAGTTCAAACAGTTGGATAAGTTAGCTAAATTCCTCTTTAAAAAAAAAAATGTTGATAGAAAAAAAATGTGTTTCGAAATATGAAGGGCACCAAATCCTTGAACTATCTCACATTAAATTATTCAGATGCAGAAAATGAATTATCATCATTTAATTCATCGACAAAGTGTTGTACGATATAGTAGTTGAATATCTCCAAAATAATTTCCCAAAAAAAAAAGAATATCTCCAAAATCTGATCTACTCCATTTTTTTTTTTTTTGGGGGGGGAATTTAATCTACTCCATGCATTAGCTTCTTTTCTTTGCCTGAAACATTTAAAAACAACAAAATGAGCTCAACTAGCTCAGTAGACTTCCTTCTTCACCCATCACATGTATCAATGTCCAATTCAAAATTTTAAAAGCAATTAATTAAAGAAAAACACAAAGACTTGCGAAATAATATAAAGTAAAAGCAATATATGAATCAACCAGATTCCAAAGTATAAAACTTTAACTTTCATAATAGCGTAACCATTTTAACGGATATTTCCATGTGCAAGATAAAATACTTATTCTCAGATATTCTCTTGCATATTACTTTAACTTTCACTTTCACTTCCTCAACAAAATTCATAAGGAGATTTAAAGTTGACTATTTAATTCATTAAAACATTAAGATGTGAAATGTAATGATTATAATGCACATGTCTCGATGTATTATTATATCTCCATATTCACTTATGCATCCCTTTAACCCCGCATCTGCATCAGGCAAATAAGGCCAGAAGAATTCTTTTACTATTACATAACCTCCTATGTCTGTTCTCAACAAATAAGGTCAGAATCTCTCCCACATCTACATCAAGAAAATGGGGTCATAAGAGTATATTTAGCGCCCTTATAATATAATAGAGATTGCACTCTTTTACATTTTAAAATAGAATATCTCCGACGTCATGTAATACGCAATGCAACACTATTTAATGCAGTATTCATGAAGTGCACGAATTGTCAATGAAAGCCACACTACTTGTAATGCTTTGTATACGAATAATCGGGTTAGTAGAATCATTTTCATAAATAGCCAAGAAGAGAAATGGAAAAATGAAGTATCCAATATTTATAAATGTTCAGAAGCAAAGAAAAAAAAAGATAATATGAAATGTCACCTTTGAATTTTCACATTTAGCTTTTCATTCGAATAGCAAAATGAATTTTAGATACAAAATAATGAACCTCGGTCATTATTTGTTAAAAATAATAGATTATCTTTCATCCCACACAGTATGAGCAGTAACATGTAAAGCAAAAAAGTAAAGTCATTATTTGATCATATACAATTTATCATCTGCATACATAGTTGATGTTGTAGTTTAGGTGTGAGGAAGTTATATGAAGTATGCACCTTTTAAGAATGTTGAATGAATATAAACAATTAAAATTCCCCAACTCTTTATATGGGAGAGGCCTTGGCTTATGTTACTCAAAAAATCTATAAAAAAGTCCCAAACTCTTGATACGGGGAGGCCGTTGCTTGAGATTCAAGTGAGCTGAGAAGCACTAAAAATCCCACTACTCGACCTAAGCACCACCACCGAACCATTGTCCAAATGCTACCGTTAGATCATAGCTTCTAGAACGAAGCCTAATCATTTATGTTGAACCACCACCCGACCAGCATCATCAAAATGCCACCTGACTAACACCGCCAAAGTACTGCTTGATTTCTACCATCAGAACACTATCTGGTTGTAGCCATCAGACCATTGCCCAATCACTACCATTGGACCCCCACAGATCTAATATCATGAAACCAACTTTAGTCGACTACGATCCTCTAACTTCCATCACCTAACTACAACCCTCTAATAAATGTCACCTGACTAAGATCATCTAACTAATATTGCCAGATTATAAATCACTAATGACCATTGTTAATCGGACATATTTTCAGCGTGTCCCGCACATGTCGTAAACATGTCAGACCTGTGTTATGTCGGAAACATGTTGGCCACTGCACATCCCTTTGAAGAGAAATATCGATACATCATATATTTCAGCCGATCTGATCTCCAAGATTTTGCTCTTTTCAAAATTTCCACCTAAAAACTCAAGTGTCAACTCCTTTTTTATTTATGTATTTGCTAAATTTTCATATAAAATTAAGACATTTCTCTCTATAATTCTACCACCATGAATTTACAGTAAGCTTACTTTTATTTTGTGTGGATTTGAATAGCAGTTCTACTAGTTTGGCTTGGGATGGCCTCCACCAGCTTCAACTTGGTGATGTTGATCCCAGGAAAAAAATAAAACGCGGTTTGATGGATTTTTGTTGCTTCCAGCGGTCAAGCCGTTGATTAGTTACGCCATTTGTTTCAAAATCTTTGAAAATATGGGCAGAAATTTCGGTGCCGCTGGGATAAGTTTCCTTAGTTCACATGTGATGTGATTGGTAGATTTTTTATTCAATATTGGACAAAAATATATATATTCACTCTACGTGGAGGCAATATTTTGCATAAAAATCAAATCATAATTTTTAATATTTATAATTAAATTCATTCATAATTTTAAAAAATAAACGGCTTTACCTCTATTTTGTCTCATACGGATACTTTTTTATATAAAACTCGCGGCAACGTTTACGCGTTAACAAAGATAAAAATTACACGTCCTTAAATGATCTGAAGCTGCTAAAAATATAGCATTTGAAAGAAAACCTAAGAACTATAGATCCTACCTAATACAAGAAATTAAAAGCAAATCATGTAAAAGTTGAGATACAAATAAAGAAACAACATCAACACCAACCGCAACATCCAAAAAGGCACCCCAATACACGACCAAGCTACACAGTCATATCCAAGAGCAATCCAGACTAAATCCAAGTAAAAAAAGCGCCACCCTACAAACAATGCTAAACAGAGAAATAAGAAAAAATAAAGAAGAAGGTAGGAGTACTTCCCCCACAACCAACAATAAAGAATCAATATAATCACTCAACAAGTTCCACAACCATTACATCCAAAAAAAAAAAAAATAGTAAAAAGGAGGAAGAGGAGGGCCGAATTAGCAAAATACTCAAAGCAACAAAATCAATCACTTCTTTCTTGTTTTACGCCTACCCCATTTGCCAACACCATAAAATTGGACTTTTTTTAGCACAACAACTTACATTCAAGATATACTCATGAAAATCATCCCATGTATCATTCAAACCATCTCTAGCATCCCTATAAGGAGAGGAGCAAGACACATCCAACCAATCCGAATGATCCACAGGACTCAAATTGAATTTGGAAATCAATTGATTTTTCAACTCTTTAGAAGAAATAAGTGCAATAGGAACATCCACAACAGGCACATTCATAATTGTCCCCAAAAAACATATGAAGCATCATTAGCTACTAAAGAAATGGGAGCAATAGAACTAGAAAATTCAGTATTATTATCCACAGTTGTACCCAAAAAAGTAAGATGTTGAGTATCCAAACCAACAAAAGCATCAACCTTCTCTATAGGCTCAACAAAAATCAAACCATCCAAAGCACTTGAAGCATCACAGTCCACTTGATCCACAGAATACAAATTCGGATAGGCATAACAGCAATAGAATTAGTCATACAAGCATCAGTTTCCAAAACCGCCACCTCAGACTCATTATTAGCAAAAGAAGCCGGCATAGTCATAACAGCAACTGTCGGCAAAACATCCTCCCGGCCACTAGGACCAACAACAACCCTATTAATCTCCACCCCAATATTAGATACCCCATCAATATCACATGGAAAAATATCTCTATGTTGTTTGAATATATTTAGGTTTCTTTTGGGACTACTTTTTTAGTTCTTCTTAAAATAATTTTTTACAACAAAATTTTTAATTTTTGTATTATAAAGGTGATTTAAGAAGCAGTAAGAAAGCTGTCCCAAATGAAGTCTTAAAGCAACAAGAAAACCATTGCAAACTAAAGCTTTTTTTTATATAAAAATTTATTTATTTTTACTAGAAAGCTAATTTAAGAAGCAGCAAGAAAGCCATTGCAAACTAAAGCTTTGTTTGAGACGGCTTTCTATTAAAAGTCACGAATCATTTTCCTCCATTGTGTCGTATTAAAAGTCAAATTCGAAAACAGCTTTCTAGTACAAAATTTCTTGAATTTGAAAATTTTGTATTAGAAATCTATTTTAAAAAGCATCACGAAGGTTCCGTTCGGGTCGGCTTTGGTTTGTGGAGTTTCTATGCGTTATTTGATAGCATTTTAAATATAAATTTGTAAATTTACTTTAATCACTTTTAGCACTAAATTTAGTTTAACTAATTATTATTTAGCCTAACTAAATATTATTTAGTCTTAGGCTTCATTTGGAACAGCTTTATTACTATTTTCTAAAATAGCTTTTTAGTATAAAAATTTTTTACTAAATTTTTTTATTATAAAATCGTTTTAGAAAATAATAAAAAAACTATCCCAAACTAAATCTTAATTACCATATTCTCTTACTCCTTTCTAAGTTCAGACCTCGATCTGCCATTCTTTTTTCAAAAGCTTTCCTAAGAGCTTCTCTTCAAATAAATAAATAAATAATAAAAATGTAGTTTTGATTAGAATCGCCTTGCATGGTAAGAGAAGGAATAAAACCAAGGCATGTAGTATGTGTAAATTTATATATAATTAAGTTCATAAATATTGTGTTATATGTATACTTTAATAACTAAATTTAAATAAATTTGTAAATATAAAGTAAAACGTAAGAATATCAAGACCAAAATAATTATTAATATTTAATTTGTATTATATTTATGGCCATACAAATGCTTTTTACAAAAATTGTTAAAAGAATATGATAATGACTGTCATGTTTCATGTGATCTACAGTGAATAATTGGGTTAGGAATTTACATTTTAATGCATAAATTATTGGTTATAAAATTATAATTATGCTTAATTAATTAGACTAAGTGCTCCTAATTAATTATGTAATACTCTTTTTGTCTCTATTGATTAAATATTAGCTCATAACTCACATATACTTTCATCTTATTGTTTTTACTTGATGGCTAAATGCCATTGTTGTAGTTCTGCAAGGCTTTTTTTATCTTGCGTCCAGCCCATCCAGCCCAATTCCTGCATCCAGCCCAATTCCTGATGCACAATTAGACATGGGCTTTATTTGGAATATCTTTGCTATTATTTTCATTTTCGGATAGTAATCATAATTTTAATTTGATTGTTATTTTTTTATTGATGGTGATTTACATTAATATACTGTAAATTTCAAAGTCTTTAGTAAGTAAAAAATATGATAGTGATTTACATTAATATACTACTGTAAATTCTCTTATATTTTTTATATAAATAATATTTAAATTTTCATATTTATTTTCATGATTTTGATATTTCTAAATAAATGAGATAAACATATTTTTATTAATAATTTATTTTTATGTATATATTTTGATTTATTTAAATATAAATTTGTTGCGTCCAGGAGTATTCGCGGCGATAGAGAAATATAAAGTTTATCGTCTTAGCGTTGTACGAAAATCTGGCACGCAATCAGATAAGGAGAGAGGGTCTAGCATTTATGAGACACCAAGATTTTTACGTGGAAAACCCCTGTAAAAGGGGGGAAACCACGGGGCCTAGCCCAGTTTGAACGAATCCACTAGTATTCGTAGTCGATTTCAAATGAGGTCCTTCCTTGGGAGAATGCCTTAGCTTGATGTACATCTTATGGAGTACATTACATGATGTAAATACAAAAAGCTACTATCGACGTATTCGCTTTATTAGAAGGACTGCAGTCGGCGAACGACGTAGGTCAGGAGGACCGTAGTCAGCTGGCGACGGAGGACTGTAGTCGGTGGGCGATGTAAGTCAGGAGGACCGTAGTCGGCGGGCGACGGAGGTCGGAAAGATTGTAGTCGGCGGGCGACATAAGTCAGGAGGACCGTATTTAACGGGCAACGGATGTCAGAAAGACTGTAGTCGGCGGGCGACGTAAGTCAGGAGGATCGTAGTCGGCTGGCGACGGAGGTCGGAAGGACTGTAGTCTGACGACAAACATCAATAGGACAGCATCAGGTAGAAGTCCAGCAATGGAAAGAAATGCATCTTCGCATAGACGTCCAACGAAGTTCGATAACTGGTAGAAGTCCGGCGTCGGGTAGAAACTTGGCGAAGAGTGAAGGTCCGACGTCGGGTAGAAGTCCGACGTCTTTGGTGGCAGAGGAGAACTCCGCATCACTTGAGCGGAGTTTCGGCGTCATGAGGAAACTCTGTTGTTAATTGGGAAGGATTTCAGCATCACGTGGAAGTTGTGCAGAATTCCTGCGTTTCCTGAAAATCCGGCAGAGTTCCGGCGTCTTCAGGCGGCAGGAAGAGCTCCGGCGGTGGTCGAGGAGGTGAGGAATCTCCTTTTCCCCTTTCTCCTCTTCTTCTTCTCTCTCTTCACTTCAGTCCCTTTGGTGTAGAATGAGGGCTCTATTTATAGTTTTTCTGGAGTGGCATAGCCCATAAATAGGCATGAGATCAAGAGGAAATTGGGAGTGGTTTGAATGGACGGCCGATATCGAATCATTTGATCATGCACCGTTCGTTGGTCATTTGAAGGCCTTAATGATGTCGGAATTTGAAGATCTTAAGCTCGTTGGATTTGTCTCGTCGAGCCGTTCGATTTGAGTATAAGCTCGTCAAAAGCGGAGACCGTTTGGTAACTCAAATTGCAGTTTGAACCTTCCAACAGTGCTTTGAACCCTTGATTCGGACTCATTTGGGCTCGGATTGGGTTGATCTTGGTGTCGTTGGGTTCGTATTTCCGAGACGCTCAGTTTAACTGTAAGCTCGCTGAAATCGGAGTTCATATGCTCCCGAAATTAATTTTTGAAGTTTCCAACTAGCTTTTGCCTCAAGATTCGTGCCCGATCAAAATAATTTTGTGATGACGTATCAAAATTATATGTAAATAAATATAGAATTTTAAATATTAGATATATAAATACAAAAATATTACATAATATGCATAGAAATCTCCCAAAATATAAATACCATCAGAATTCAGAACATTCGTAATTTTTTTATAATAAATTGTGTTGTCTCAATTACCATTAGGAGTTAGGGGTTCTTTTTGTTTAAAATAAATGGGGTGTAAAGTATTCAAAACCTCTGGAATTCATTTAGTTCTCTTTTTTTTTCTTTTTTCTTTTTTGCATTTGGAATTTCTCAAATTTGACTTATTTATAAATACACATGAACTTCTTTGTCTACCACCATCTTCGATAGCCGCCACCCATTATCAGCATCCGTCCTTCCATCGCTATCACTACCGTTGGCCGCCCTCGTCCATCACTCACCACCACCGTATTCTACCATTGCAGCTACCACCCACCACCGCAAGCTACCGTCACAACCGGCTGTTGTTATTACCCACCACCATTGTTCGCAGCCATAGTGCACTATCGGCAACCACTCCAGCCCACCACCACCGCCGTCACCCAACACTGGCATCCACTGCCTCTTATAACCAGCGGCTGTCATAACTTGTCGCTACCTCATGCAACCACCGATCCCAGCCACCCACTGCCAGCCACCTCCCATCCCCATCGTTGGCCATCGCCATCGCCAGCAGCCGCCTACCCTCACCATTTGCCACTGTCGCTATGAGCCACCACCACCTGCTGCCACCTGATCAGGATAATTTTTTGGTGATATATCAAAATATTTGAATTTGAATTACTTATAATGAATTTTATCAAGATAAATGTAATACAAAATTTAACTAATTAGTTATATATTATATTAATATTAAAATAAATTTTATTTTAATTTTTTTAATATATTGTATACGATTTTTTAATATGAATTAATAATAAAATTTCTTTGATTTTTATGTGCTCGAGCACAATGTCTACAAGAAAAAAAAAAAAAAGGCTGGTCGATTATTGGATATATTTATAGTGCAATGCATTCCAAATACAATACAATCCACAGTGAATTTGAAATTCACACTTTAATTTAAGTTTCGTCTCTTTAAAATTTGTTAGACTAATGATCAAACATATTATAAATAATCTATCATTTTCACTATCACTGTCATTTTCACGAGAGATTATTACATGCGGAAATCGGACATAGAGAATTGTTTGGTTTTGTCTCTGTGAACAGTAAAATCGCAGTGATTCACAGAGACAAATTGAACCGTTCTTTATATTTGATCTCCACAAGTAATATTTTCTCCATTTTCACATACTATAAAAATTTCTTGCATTTAGTTTATATTAAGGGTGTCAATTTTTTACACGACCCGATCCCGACCCGGAAAAATCTGGGTTCGGGTCAATCCGAACCCGAAACAGGTCGGGTTCGGGTTGACCCAGCAACCTGAAATTGGGTCAACCCGAACCCGACACGAAAGTGATACGAAAAATCATATTTGACCCGAAAACCCAAGATTGACCCGATTTTGACCTGAAAATCGAATATTAACCCGATTTGTTACCCGAAAATTAGCAAATTTAGGTCAACTTCGGGTCATTCGTGTCGGGTCGGGTTGACCCGAACAGTACCGGATCAGTTTCGGATTCGACCCGAACCCGACCCGCTGACCCGAATTGACACCCCTGCTTTATATCAATCAAACAACTTCAAATATATTGAATTTACTTTACATTAAATTTATTTTATATTAGATACATTTCAGATTTCATTTTAATATCATCATTCTTATTCCACAGTACCCGAATGCTTCTATGGGCATTCAAGTTGGATTGGGAACAAACAATATTAAAGTATTGCAGGTCCCTCCAATTGAAAAGGCTGCAAATTTTCTCAACAGGATTGGATCGATCACAGCTCAGTATATCTGTCTATTAAATGCGCATTTATTCCTTTGTTGCTGATAAGAAAATACTGGCGAATGATATATGGTTCGGGTTTGATTTAATGTTAAGGATTGAAAGCCAGAAATTAATAAATCAGCATTATTTGTCCATCGTTCGATGAAGATGGAAGGTCAAGATTGCGAGTTAGGCCACTCAGCAGCAGCAAAGCTGGTAAGAAAGATGTGTAAAAAATATTGCATCAGAATTTTTTGATTAAGGCTTCGTTTAGGACGGTTTTTTTATTGATTTCTAAAACGGAGTTTTAATACTATTTTTGTACTAAAACTCCGTTTTAGAAAGCAATAAAAAAGCCGTCCCAAACGAAGCCTAAAACATAGTTTTTTTTGGGAAATTTCGGGGAATAGAAGCTTATGTATTAAAATGAAAAATCAGTTACAAGTAAACTTGTAAGCCTATAAAGAAGAAAACAAAAGAAAATACAAAGAAAAGATAAACCCAACAAAAGAGGGACCAAAATGAGGAGATAGAGGGGGTTTTGAGGGCCAGGGGACTTAGGCAGAAAGAGAGCACCCAATCAACAAAATAAAAATCAGTGACTGATAGTAACGATTACCAAAATTTGTCTCAAGTTGCCACAGGGCCAACAAAACGAAATAAAAAAAAGGCACAATGGCCATCCAATAGGACCCGTCTTGAAGGAAAGTAAAAATACCAGTCACGGGTAGCTCTCAGGTCATCATCGTCCCAAAAAAATTTAGCATACAAAAACATCAGCAGCCAAAACTGAGAATCAAAACAGCACATCAAATTTCTCTTTAAGCTTGTCGACATTTTTTTCGGCTTCTCATTTGTCATCTGATAGACAATTTAATAGCCTCAATCACCGCATCCGGGGCAATCCAAGAATTAGAGAAACACCATTTGTTTCTTTCCCTCCGAAGATAATAGGTGGTGCAATCAATGACAAAGAAACAAAAGTTTTTCTCCAACTTGTCGAAAGAGGGCACAAAATCCATGAAAATTATATGCTTGAAGAAGATTAGGCCTGAATAGAAAATTGTCGAAACCAGGGAGGACAGCCGAGATGACCCAAAAATGGAAATCACAATCGAAGAAAAGGTGGTGGTGAGATTCCGGGAAGTTACAACAAAAGCACAAACATCCGAAACCTAGATGCCCCTCCTAATGAGGACATCTTCACATTTAAGGTTATCAAGAATAGTCATCCATGCATAACAAGCGTACCTAGGAGAAGCACGTTTGTGCTAAATAAATTTATACCGTTGAACATTCTCAAAGTGCAAGTAAAAGAATTTTATGACCTGCTTAAAAGTAGGATGATTGGAGCCCTCCCAGGAAAAAACTGGTTGCTCCAAAATGTTGATCCCAGAGATAGCAAATCGAACGTGCGGTGGGATAAAATGAATTCATGATAAAATAATATATATATATATATTTATATAATGCATTTGAAATAATAAGGAGTATAAAATAGATTTAGGGTTTTTTTTTTTTTTTTTTTTTTTGAGAAATTTGCATACATACCACATTATTTCATGTTATTTACATATTTAATATCCAAAACATTAATATTTTGCATATCTATCACTCATATACAACTTTATAATATCAAATATATCACTCATATAATTCATTTCTATCATTCATATCATCCTGTAAACTTTAATATTTAATTTCATGCATCCAAATTTATTCTATATGTGTTAGGCATGTAATATTAATATTTTGGGTGATAAATATGTAAATAGCATGAACTAAAGTGTTATGTATGAAAATCTCTTTTTTCTGTCTGAAATAAAATAAATGCAATGTAAAGCTCAATAATAGTGATGCCCTGTGGGCGGCGACGGGTTATGATAGCAGTGTCGGTGGCAAGGACAGCTGTGAGCCACAACGACAGTAGCACCAACATTTTGTTAGTGATTGGTTAGCCGATTAAAGTATACTTGCAACTACTTATACCTAAAATTCTAATAATTTATTTCTTTTAAGCATGCTCCACGTGATATCAAGGATGGTCCTATTCTTTCTTTCTATCACTCCATCTGTTGAGAGGAGTCTTGAAACTGTTAGAGATCAATGTATTTAATTGTCTTGATAGGTTCTTGAAATTCCTTTGAAGTGAGAGCTTAGGCTTCCAATTAAGAGGTCCAAGATTCGAGTCTATGTGTATGCGTTGTGTGTGTGAGTTTGCCTTTATTGGCCTAAATTAGACTATATGGCTTTAATATTGGGTCCACTTTTTTCTGTCCGCAGCTGGCTTAAACGTTTGGAATTGGAATACTTTCCATGAGATATGTATGCAAGGCCGTTGGTTTTTATTTTAAGTGACACACCTTTTTTTTTTATAAAAAAAACTATCTATGAATATGAGAAAATAGTTAGTCTTATCCAATGAACCTAGCTTTATTAGAACACAATCATATGTAGATATGAAATTAAGGGGCTTTCAGGCCCTTTAACTTGATTCTCTTGTAGTGTTTTCCCTCAAATGCTTTCCATGAGATAAGTTTCATATAATTAGACAAGTGTTTAATGCAAGGTTGCTCTCTCCCGTTATGGGGTTGTTTGATTGAAAGAAAAGTGAATGCAAAGTAAAGTAAATGCATTACTTTTTTACTTTTTAGTGTTTGATTAGATGAAAAGCAAATTCAAAGTAAAGTAAAGTGAATACAATGTATTTCATTTTAGTTCATTTTTGAAGTGAAACGTCGTCCAAATTGAGCGAGAACACTACACTTTTCGAGTGCTTCCTTGACCACCCCTACCCGGCGCTCGACCGCAGATCGCCGTCGGCAGCCCACAACGCGCTACTGACACCCGCTACCCCTTTGATTTTCGCCTTGTCGTCGCCCTCCACCTCACAGTCAACTGCTGCGGTCACCTGCCCCACCCACTGCTGTCACCTACACTGTCCACAATTTTCTTAAAATTTACATAGCATCCACTTTACTTAAAAAAAAAAGTAAAGTCATGCATGCATTCATTTTTCACTCATCCAAGTAACTCGGAAGTATTTATTTTACATTGCATTCATTTTACACTATATTTATTTTATATTATATTCCTTTTTTAGGGAACCAAACAACCCCTTTATCTTTTTTAAAGCAATTCAAGCCCTCTAAATTTAGAGCAATTATTAGGTCCTTTCACTGGATGTAGAGGAAGGTTCGGTTTTAGGCAAAAATAGGTCAAAAAGTGCAAATACCGAGTTTTTCAAAAAACTCGGTATTTTTTCAAAAAACTCGGTATTTGCACTTTTTTAGGCAAAACCGAACCTTCATCTAGGTCCTTGCACCGGACCAAATAAAAATCCCTAAATTTGAGATGCCTAAATCAAAGATGTCATTGCTAAGAAGTATATTTATAACATGCTTTCAGACGCTTGATAACATCATCTTAAATGTTGTACAATATCATTATATTTTTTGACATTGGCTCCTTAACAAACAAGTTGTCGATTAGTTTTTTAGGATGAGTGTATTTTATTTCAAGTAAATATCATATCATTTCTCTAAGAGTTGTCCTAAACTTAGCATTTACTCTTCATATTTAGTATAAAATAATCTTTGAAAATAAATTAATTTTTTCAATTCTTCAAGCGGATGACAATGCTACATTTGCCTTGTACTTCTATCTTCAACTCACCTCAAAAAGACACATTGTCACCCACCAATTCTTCAAGTTATATTAATATGCTTCTTTTTTCAAACATATAGTTTTTTACACATATATTTAGGGACCATATTGCACTTCATTTCTTCCATTTTCGTTGTAAGATAAAAGTAGAATGTCATCTTCTTTTCCTCTTTTTTTACCATTAATTGACTCTTCCATGTACTTTATTCATGGGTGCTTTGCATTCTTTAGCATAATACTCTAACTTTTATTATGCCTTGAGTTTTAACATCATCCACTACATCATCTACCCATCATCGCTCACTACCATGACCCATCCTTTTCCATGTTGGCTTCTATTGTTAAGCTTTCTCCTTTTTAATTGGTTGGAGATCTTTCTTGAGTTTTTGGAGAATCTCTTTGTTCATCTTTATTTTTTTCCTACATTCTTCATGAGCTTGCAATGAACCTAAGAATTGCTTTATTATCATCTTCGATAATAATTGTGATGCCATCAAATATTGATTCAAATAATCAAAAAATATTCTCAATGATAGCTAAATAGCCACTAGTCTTAATTGAAAACAAAATAACCTGGAACGAAATTATATTTATCTCCAAATATTTATGTAATTCACCTATCAAAATATAATATATAATAACTAAAAACTCAACCTTTTTTTTTTTAAATACAAAACCTCAACCTAATACAACGATCTATTCATATATATACTTTTGATTTCAAAACAATCACTAAAAATAAAGTAACATTAACCTGGAATATCCTAATATTGATCAACCTCACACTCTTAAGCCTAAACATATTCTCTGGCCTAAAATTAATTAATCACATATAATGAGCTTAAAAAGCCCAGCAAATCACTACAACGTACAACTAAACTCAAAGCAATGAAATGAAACAGTATGCATATAATCATTCTGTTCTTAGCAATATTCATTCATATGATCATGAATTGGTATAAAAGTGGTAAAACATATATTGAAAACTATATAAAAAGTCTAGTAATCAATTTTCATATAAATAATATGGTATGAATGTTGGATCTATGAATTGGTGTAAATCGATCAAAATCAATCATCCATAAATCAAAAGTCAATTTAGTACTAGTAAAAACTATCATCTGTTAAAACTAGAATTAGGAAGAAAACTTATTCTTCTTGATCTTGGATGAGAGAGAGGGAGAGGAGATGAAGACATAATTGTGGAGGGTATAAAACTAAAGCTTTATTAATATTTTTCCCCTAACTCATTACATCTCATACAATGTCTTTTTATAGGTTTTTACATAGATAAGTTGTCAAAGCGGATCAACCTAATTAAAAGTGAACCAATACATAACAGCATCTATACAAAATATTTGAAATCTAAATCATAAAAACATGTGAAGTCTAAGCCTCAATCATATAGAAATATTATCATATATCGTATAAGGCTTTCACATTTTGTATGTTGAATCATTCAATAACAAAAACTTGTATTCTTACAAAAAGTTGTATTCATAATCATATCAATATCATGCTCACATGCCAGAAAGCATAATAAGAACGATATATTTATAATTATATTCAATCATATTAAACAAGTAAGGAGATCTTGTGAATCTTAAATAATATCACCACAAACCTCTCATTGAAAGAAAACTCGTCTGCTCACACTCCAATACAGGTAAATCTTCATCCAAACATATTTAATCACCTGTTTTTTCTTGTTAGATCAATCCAAATGAGCCTCCAACAGCCAAGCTCTAACGAGTGTCCATAAACATCTTCATAAACCCACAAAGATCAATCATTTGAATGATTCAGTGTTATATAGTTGTAACTATCTCTGCCTCTAAAAATCTCTTTTTTTTTCCTCCGCCTCAGCTCTGGGTTTTAGGGCTTCGCCCTAAAACCTTCTGTCGGCGCCTCCGGTGTGGCTTCTGCTCGGCGTCCGACTGGCCGGAAAGTAATTTCTTCCCTTTTGTTTGTGTTTTTTCGTTTAGATGGCTTCTTCTCGTCTCCGAGATCCTGGTTTTTTACCTGTTGCTTCGCCTTTATCTTTTAAAGAAGCGCTTGCCGGTTCTTCTTCTGGTTATGCGTATTTTCCTGATCTTAAGGCTTCTTCTTTTAGAGGCATGCCTTCTTTGTGGATTTCTGAGTTGGAAATTGAATCGTTAGCTGCTTCTTTTGAAGTTTCCTTGGTCGGAAAGTTCCCTACGAATCGTCCGTCGCTGGAAGTCATTAGGAAATTTTTTTTCAATCTCAAATTGAAAGGGGAAGTGTCTGTCACTGTTCTAAACCAAAGAAATGTTTTGATTAAATTTTTCAATGAGTTGGACTATTGCCGGGTTTTTTCCCATCGATCGTATTTTGTTAATAAATGTTTCATGAAAATGATTAAGTGGTCTCATACTTTAGATGTGGAACTCGAATCTCCTGTCGTTCCAGTTTGGATCTCCTTTCCTAATCTTAGGCCGCATCTGTTTGCTTCGCGTATCCTTAATGGTCTGGGTAGGATTTTTGGAAATCCTTTAAAAATTGATAACGCGACCTCTACTGGTTCGCGACCCTCTGTAGCGAGAGTTTTGGTAGAAATGGATGTGTCTAAAAATTTTCCTGAGAAAATCTGGGTTGGCCCGAAAATTTCAGGCTATGTTCAGTCGGTTGTCTTTGAAGATTTGCCGGAATATTGTATTCACTGTTCTTCTTTAGGTCATTTGAAAACTGGTTGCAAAATTCTTCACCCCCATCTTGTTTCTTCCTCTGTGTTGGGGGAGGGAGGGAGTTTGGGTGTTAGGAAGATTGTTGATAGCGGTAATGAAGCTGGTGTTGTTGTTGCCCCTTCTGTTCCTCTGGTTTTGACTGAGAAAAATGTTGCTTCTCTAATTGTCCCTCTTTCTAATTCTTGTGTGAATGTTGGGGGGAATTCTGCTCTTGCGAATGAAACTGATGTTTTTCATTTGGTTAACGAGCGAACGGTATCCCCTGTTGCTAAGGGTGTTGATGTTACTTTGGAAGGTGTTAATCATGGTGTTGCTGTGTATGATGGACCTGGGGCGGACGTTGGGAGAAGGTCTGGTGGTGTTGCTATGCTGTTGTCTCCTAATGCTTTACCTTTTACTCCTCTTGAGGTTTTGCCAGTGAACTCGTTGGTTGGTAATTGTATTTCGGAAGGGAACCTGTGCTTCCGTCTGTGGTTGTTCTGATCCAAGTTCCTGCGTCGGATTCTATTTCGCTGGGTGTGATGGGTGCCTGTAATCCGGTTGAGAATGTCAATTGGCTGGGGCTCGCATCCCTTTGGTCTGCGTGTGGCAACCATTGGTTCAGTGGCTGTTTCCTTTTGGAGGGTCCGTGCCAAATCTCTGGGGTGCTGAAAGTCTCGGCAGTTCATATATTGAGCCCTGTATTTGGCTGTATTTTGTCTTTTCCTTTCTCTGTTGGGTTTTGTTTTGTCAATTATTGTGTCGGTAATCGTGAAATTTTTATTAATATAGTTTCTTTTTTTTCAAAAAAAAAAAACTATCTCTGCCTCTGAAACGTCTATAAAATCAGCTATAGTATATCATACCAGTATCTTTCCAATAATAAATTCTAATGAGTACTAGAAAAGCTCTTCCTCCCCTTCTCTATTTTTTTATTATTTTTTTTTTCTGCATTCCTCTATTTTACAATCTTTTTGGAGGGATTTTAAGTAAATTAAAACATGAATTCTCACGCTTAACATATACAAGGTTCGAGTCCAAAAACTACTAGTTGGATGCTTAAGCTCCAAACCAATAGTTTAGATCGACTCACTCCTCGATTTTACAATTGCTTCGCAAAGGTACCTAAAATTTAGTACATTTCATAATTCTACTTTGTAATTTAGCATATTTCTTCCAAAGTTTTATTTCTTATAATCCTCTTAAAACTACATCATTTCTATAATTGACAAATGATGAGCACATTTCACTAAGTTATAAGGAATAAAAAAACAATAAGGCTTTGTTTGGGACAACTTTCTTACTGTTTCTAAAAGCAGCTTTTTGGTACAAAAATTTTAATTTGTACTAAAAAGCACTTTAAGAAGCAAGAAGAAAGCCGTCCCAAACGAAGCCTAAGTCAACATGTTGCAATTTAGGCTTGATTTGAGACAATTTTCTTATTACTTCTTAAAACAGCTTTTCAATACATAAATTTTATTTTTTCACTAAAAGGTTACTTTAAGAAGCAATTAAAAAGTCATCTCAAACGAAGCTTTTGGAATGACTTTCTTACAGCTTTTTAAAGCAGTTATAAGAAACATTAAGAAAACCGTCCCAAATAAAATCTCAATTTCATCTAAAGACTTAAAAAATCAATTTTTTATCTATAAAATCATTTTACGGATATATATGTTGAGAGAGAAATCTCGTGATTCCCCTGATGAGGAAGGGTGTACGCGAGAAGAGAGAAGAGACTTGCTCAGAGAAAGTAAAAGATTATATTTCTGTATATGCTTTCTTTTGATACAGGGTATATACATATATAGCAAAACTGGACAAAGAAAGGTACGGCCTTATTCTAACGTTTAACCTTGTGAACCATACAAGGCTTGACACGTGGAAGGACTTCTAACAGCCCCCTTCAAACTAATGGCTACAAAGTGGCTGTGAGTTTGCTTGAGAGGAACTTGAATCTTTGGGTAGGTAGCGCCTTGGTAAATAAATCGGCAATTTGGTCGGTTGTGCATATGTGATGAACTGAGATGTGTTGTTTCTTGATGCAGTCCCGAATGAAGTGACAGTCGACCTCTATGTGTTTTGTGCGGGCGTGGAAGACCGGGTTGTTGGCGAGGGCGATAGCCGATGTGTTGTCGCAGTAGACGGTAGTAGGAAGTTTTTGAGGAGTGTGTAGTTCTTCGAGAAGTCGTCTTAGCCATAGGATTTCTGCGGCTTCAGCTGCGAGTGCGCGATATTCAGCTTCGGTGGAGGAACGAGCTATTGTGCTTTGTTTCTTCACTTGCCAAGAGATCGGAGATTGGCCAAGGAAGTTGCAGAAACCCGAGATAGAGGACCGGTCTTGTTGGTTGCTTGCCCAATCTGCGTCAACATATCCTTGTAATAAAAGATATTTGCTGTTTAAGGGTATTCCGGTTAGCATAGTACCTTGAATGTAGCGGAGAAGGCGCTTAAGGGCGTCGTGATGAGAGTTGAGCGGTAGGTGCATGTGTTGACATAGTTGCTGTACGGCGAATTGAATGTCCGGTCGGGTAAGCGTGAGGTACTGTAGAGAGCCTATGATCTGTCGGTATAGCTGCGGGTGATCGTATGGTTCGGTTGAAGTTGAGGAAACCGTTGTTTTGGTGGGAATCGGAGTTGAGACAGGTTTTGATTGAGCCATTCCCGCTTTGTCAAGAATTTTCTGTGCGTACGTTTGCTGGTGGAGTATAACGCCGGTGGGAGTTCGTTTGGATTGAATACCGAGGAATTGTGACAATGGTCCGAGATTACGCATCTGAAAATGGTTATGTAGATTAGAGAGCAGTTTTTGTATTGCGGTGGCGGAGTTACCTGTGAGTAGGATATCGTCGACGTAGATGAGTATGTAGATCCGTGTGTCGCCTTGTTGGAACGTGAGCAGCGAGTGATCGGAGGAGCTAATTTGGAAACCGTATGTAACCAGGTGGTTGGACAAGGTAGCATACCACTCGCGAGGTGATTGTTTAAGCCCGTATAGGGCTTTCTTTAGGCGGCAGATGTAGTTGGGATGAATAGAGTCTTGAAACTCGGGCGGTTGATGCATGTAGACGGTGTCGGAAAGCGTCCCATGTAGAAAGGCGTTGGACACATCTAACTGATGAATTGTCCAATTGTGGTGGAGAGCTAAGAGGATAAGGATACGTACAGTGGGCATTTTTGCCACAGGGCTGAACGTTTCTGTGTAATCGATGCCGTGTTCTTGGTTGTATCCTTTTGCGACGAGGCGGGCTTTGTAGCGTGCGATGGTTCCGTCGGAGTTGTATTTGGTTCGGAACGTCCATTTTGAGCCGAGTACGTTGTGAGAAGTGTTGGGAGGTACGAGTTCCCATGTCCCTTGAGATTGTAAAGCTTGAAATTCTTGTGACATTGCAATGCGCCATTGTTCTGATTTAGCTGCCTGATTGTATGTGGTTGGTTCGGTTGTTTGAGTGGTGTGTACGAGATCAAAAATTTTCTTTGGCTGTTGATGACCTGTTTTTAATCGTGTGAGCATATGATGTCCTGTAGGTTTTGACGAGTTTGGCGTGGTAGCGGTTCGGCTATTGCTCGGGCTTGTGGTGGTAGTGGAGTTAATTGGAAGACCGAGATCAGGCTGTTGTTCCGGGACCGAAGCTTGGGACGGTGAGGTAACGGATTGAGAGGGTGGAGTATAGTGATTGGTGTGACTGTGATCAGCTTGAGGTGGAGCAGTGGACTTGCTGATGCTGGAAGTTGGAACCAGAAGAAGTGGTGGTGTTAGTGATTGGGATATGTGGTTGTGATTGGAAAGGTTGGAGGAAGTGGCGTAGGGAAAGATTGATTCATTGAAGATGACGTGGTTGGAGGTGTAGATTCGGTTTGTTTTGGGTTCTAAGCAGCGGTAGCCTTTTTGTTGTGCGGCGTAGCCTATGAACACACAGGGGTGAGATACCGGTGACAGTTTGGTAGTTGTGTAGGGCTTGAGCCATGGGTAACATAGGCAACCGAAGACTTTGAAGTAATCATAGTTAGGAGGATGACCGAACAAGAGCTCGTAAGGTGATTTAGATTGAGTATTAGGTGAGGGGAGGCAGTTTATGAGCGAATTTGCGGTGAGCACAGTGTCGACCCAGAATTGTTGGGGAAGAGAGGCTTGAATTAGTAAGGTGCGTGCGGTCTCGATTATGTGGCGGTGCTTGCGTTCGGCGACGCCGTTCTGGTTTGGAGAGTGAGGGCAGGATGTTTGCTGTATAATGCCATTGTTCCGACAGTATATAGAGAATTTATTGTTTAGGAATTCGCCGCCGTTATCAGACCGAAGAATGCTTAACTTGCTATTAAATTGCCGTTCTATGAGTTTTTGAAGTTCGATAAATTTGTTAAACACTTCAGATTTATTTATAAGCGGAAATATCCATGTAAATTTGGAAAAATCGTCAATGAATAACACGTAATATCTAAAGCCAGTATGAGAGGTAATAGGAAACGGACCCCAGACGTCCGAATGGAGAAGAGAAAAAGCAGTTTTAGTTACACTAGAGGAGGGGTAAGTAGGTAATCGGTGTCCCTTGGCCATGTGACAAGAGTTGCACGGAGTAGTAGTCGGTGTAATGTTGCTGTGTCGTCTGGATATGGCTGCCAGAGTAGATGCCGAGGGGTGTCCTAATCGCCTGTGCCAGAGATCTTGAATGTGTTGGACGGAGACGAGGGCGAGCCCAGTAGTGTGAGAAACTGCGCGTTTGTAATTTTGGAGGGGATAGAGACCGTTAATAGCAGGACCCGTGAGAAGACGGCGGTGGGTCTTCCGGTCCTGTATTTCATAACCATTGGGAGAGAAAATAATAATGCAGTCGTTATCTTGCGTAAGTTTTTGAACGGAAATTAAATTAAAGGAGAGGTTGGGTACGAGATTGAGAATCTTTAGAATCAGTCTACCTGTTGGCGTAGGTAGAATACCATTACCCGTGTTGTGTATTGGTAGTTGATGGCCATTACCCACAATTACTTGGCTGGAGCCATTGTAGCTTTGAGGCTGTTGAACACGGTTTGGGTCGGAGGTTAGGTGTGTTGACGCTCCACTATCAAGGAACCAGTCGGAGGGTGTGGATGGAGTTGAGTTAGTAAAGAGTGCCGGTGTGGGATCTGTGTTGTAGTTGTCGTCGTGTCGGTACCAGCATTTGATTGCGGAGTGACCGTATTTGCCGCAAATTTGGCAGGTGACAGATGACCGAGTCTGTTTGCTGCCGGGATTGTGATTTGGAGTGGTATTTTGGCGAGAGGAGGACCTGCCACGGGACTGAGATGATCGACCGCGGCCTCTTCCGCGATTTGCAGTCAGGGCCGTCTGGTTGCCCGTGAGGTTTAAAGATTGAAGATCGCGAAGCGTTTCGTGAGCCATGTTGAGTTCTTCGCTGCACAACAGGGTGTACAGTTCGTCGATGCTGACAGGGCGAAGATTTGTGCGGATAGATGTCTTGAACGCTTGATAGGTGTTTGGAAGACCATTGAGCGTGTAATGAATGATGTCTTCGATGTCGACGGGAGCTCCTGCGGCAGCGAGTGCGTCTACCTTGGCTTTAACTTCAAGAAGGTATTGCGTCATATTCTTGTCTTTCATCGACAGAAAGTGTAGCTCGTTTTTGAGATGAGCGATTCTTGATCTGGTGCAGGATTGGAGGCGAACGTCTAGAGTGTGCCAAATTTCGGAACAATGGTTGACGGAGAGCACATACGGCAGGATAGCCGGTGAGATGATGGAGTAGAGTGCCGCGGCGAGGTTTTGGTCGATCAGAACCCAGGTAGTGTAGGCTGGATTAGAGATTTGATTTGTGCCGGAGACGATGTGGGGAGGCGGAGCGACGGTGGTTCCGTCCAAGAATCCTTCGAATCCGTTGGCGCGAAATAGCTTGAGCACCTGTGATCGCCATATTGAGTGATTTTCGGCCGTGAGGTTCTGAGCCGTAACGTTCTTGATGCTGGTCATCAAGAACTTTAAGGAGGAGGGGATGTGAGGAGAAGAAAACTCGCCGTTCGGATTCGTATTGGTGACCGGAGTAGCGGGCTGAGCGGCGGACATTGTTGTGTCGGTCGACATGAGGCAAGGAAAATGGTGGTCTTAGGTAGAACCTGGGACCTCTGATACCATGTTGAGAGAGAAATCTCGTGATTCCCCTGATGAGGAAGGGTGTACGCGAGAAGAGAGAAGAGACTTGCTCAGAGAAAGTAAAAGATTATATTTCTGTATATGCTTTCTTTTGATACAGGGTATATACATATATAGCAAAACTGGACAAAGAAAGGTACGGCCTTATTCTAACGTTTAACCTTGTGAACCATACAAGGCTTGACACGTGGAATGACTTCTAACAATATAAACTTTATTTTAATTTTTCAAGATAAGAGTTGATAAATTATTTTTCAACAAAAAAATATATATATATACTGCGCAATAAAGAATACTATCTTGTAATATGATCAAAAGTTTCATTAATGGTGAATTAAATTTAGCTCAGGCTTCAGCCCATTTTTTTATTTATGACACAATTGCTTTCGCAACCGTATTCTATACTGGGGAACTCCGGCATTACCTTTCGTCATAATGTCATATACGTCACTTTTATTTTGTCGTCAGAAGGGAAGGGTTCGCAGGTAAAATCCCGCTATACTGAGGTGTACCGAGTTTTTTTCGAAAAACTCGATACACCTCGGTACAACAGGATTTTGCCTGCGACCGGATGTTTCTCTGCATCCGGTCGAAGGACAGTAATAATTATTCAAGGTTCAAAGGCAATAGAAGGAACGTGGTTGGGGAAAGCGGTACATATCGTTATTATTTTATATATAATTATTAAGATGTTCCAGTTATTTATTTTTTCTTTTATATACCCAAGGAGATTTAAAATGATTGGTGGGCTAGTATGATTGGAAATCTTTTATACCGAGTTCGAATCTCGTCTACTACGAAATTTTATTTGGACCGGTGAACGGACGTAGAGCTACGTTCGGCCGGCACTAAGATCGCGCCACGTAGAAGGCACAAAATCGTGGACCGACCTGACGAATAGTGGGTATGTCGCAAGTGCGTTTTTTAAATACATGACAACCTAGTATTGCTAGGTATTTGTCGATTTCCCTCGGCAATAATGAGAAATACCATTATGTGAAGACAAATACCGAGTAGAAAAAAAACTCGGTATTGCTCGGGATTGGTCTTCACAGAGCGGTATTTCTCGTTATTGCCAAGCAATACCTAGCAATACCGAGCAATACCAAGCAAATACCGAGTAATACCTAGCAATACGCGAATATAGCATTCCCGGGTTCCGGTCCTGGTCAAGTCGTCGGACCGCGCGGTAAAGAGTAAGAGCACGTGGCGCGATCTCAGTGGTGACCGCACGTAGAGCCACGTCCGGTCACCGGACCTAATAATTGTTCCTCTACTACGGCCTCGTCTCTTTATTGAGTCAAAGCAAGTATGTGTCCGATGTCGGTTGTTGACTTCACTAAGTTATGCCGAGATTTAGTTACGCTGCCACCGAGTAGATACCCCCGTTTCAAAAAAAAATCAATTTTATAAGACAAAAATAAATGAGAAAGTAGAGATGAGATCTCACCCATATAGGGCATTGATGCGACCAGCAATTTCTGAAAGGAATCAAAATTTTTTAGTAGAAATTAAAAAAAAATTTCTAAAACGTTTAGCTTATTCTTCTTGCGAAATATAGAAGAGAGTGAGAGGGGGAGAGATATAGAAACAGGGGAGAAATAGGATGATTTTCTTTTGTTTGGTTTATAATACGAAATTATTATTATTTTATATTGTAATATTTTTTAAAATTATTAGTGTTATTGTTTTTTTATTATATAAGATCTATTAATTAAAAAAGTAAATTATTTTTTAAATAAAAATTATTTAAAGCGATTAAAATTTGTTTAAAACTATTAAAATTAATTATTTTAAATTAAATATAATAAATTAAATTAAATGCAAATTAATACTGAATTAATATATTAATTTATTCTAATATAATTTTAATTAGCCTCGTTAAATTGATAAAAAATTTAATAAAACGTCAATATTTAATTAAATATACTAAAGATATTAATAAAAATACTAAATTAAAGTTACTAATTAATATTCCTTAATTAAAATTGTATTAATTGATATTATTTTAGTAAATTAATTAAAAATTGATATTAATTTATACTTTTTTTAGCAAATTAATAATTCAATAATATAATCAAAATTTTTAATTAATTAATTAAATTAATATTAGAATAACTTAATATATTAATTCATTATTAACTATTATTTATTTAATTTAATTATATTTAATTTTTAATAATTAATTTTAATATATTTAATCAAATTATAATTGGTTTAACTAATTTTTATTTAAAATAATAATTAATTTTTTAATTAATAGATCTTACATAATAAAAAACAATAACATTAATAGTTTAAAATTTTATTAGATTCTAAATAATAATAATTTTCGGATTATAAACGAACGATGGAAAACCACTGTATCTTTGTCCCTCTCTCATCCATCTCTCTCTCGACTGTCTCTCCGTCTCTTATCTCTCCTAGGCAGAATACCTTAAATTGTTTAGCCGAAATTTTGATCTCTACTGTAAATGTCAAAACGTTTGGCATATTCTTCACAAATATAGCCTACGCCAAATAATTTTGCCACGTTGCTAGCTCCATTCTAAAATTACTCACAAACGTGCTCCTCATAATTTGTGCTTCCCGTGCGCTTGTTTTTTTAAAAATCCCTTTGTGCAATTATATCAACAACAAAAAAAAATGGGATTTTTACATACCTAGCTAACACTTAAAACCTCTCTATTTATTTATCTAACACTTAAACTTTAATATTTTTTCTTCTACCACCTAAAAGCCCTATCCCTCCTCAAATATATCACTCCGTTTCTCACCCGTCAGAACCAACCCCCAAAAGCTGTATTTCGCGCGGGAATATCTTCTCTGATGATGCGGCGGTGGCGAGAGGGGGTGGCCCTAGGTCACCTACTCACAATGGTGGAAATGGCGGCAAGAAGGAAAAGCAAACAGGGAACTATTGGAAAGTCCTAGCCTTCGATGATGTGGCGACTGCCGCTCAACCTTCTCAGGACGTTAGGGCATTTGCCTCCTCCAGATCGACAGCCGCTACTCGAGTAGTGCGGAACACTCGTATTATCTCCTCTGATCGACAGTTCGTATATGAGTACGGTTCTTAGACTAACACTTCGTATATGAGTACCGTTCTCGAATGGCCATTACTTGTATATGAGTACCGTTCTCAGACTGACTTTTCTATAAAAACCTCTAAAAAATTTTGCAATGAAATCATGTTGAGATTTAAGATTTTCTCGGAATAGCTACAATTCTTTATAAAAGTGATTAAAAATAATAATGCAAAAATTAAAAAATTAATGAATAAATAAAAACTTTGATTAATATATAAAAAATAAAATTATAATAAAGTATACTCAAATAAAAGTGCGTGCAATAAACTGAAAATTCTTGATAATAAAGAAGAGCCGAAGAAAATGCGACATGTTATTGTTGGGGTTGCGAATTGCGATACAGTGTTATACTAAAAAAATGATTTTATGTGCGTAAATAATAAGTATTTGATATTGAATAGGTAAATAAATAAACTTTAAATACGTAACATCATGTCCCGTAAGAAAAATTTAATGACTATCACTATCAAGGCCAAATGAATTCACGAAATTTGAGACTCTATCACTAATCAAGGGCCGGATTAAACAATAAAATACTTCAGCCTCATCAAGATCGAACGGCTCAGAGCAGGACAGGCTCAGACTGTGGAAAAATAAAACGACTTCCAATCTGCAAATATTTCATCACTGGTCTCTCATGCATGCACGTGATTTGGTCTCTCGACAGTTACCAAACACCTAGAGATGACCCAAAAGCCGTGAGTTCGGTCAAAAAAAAGAACTTAAATGCCCTCAAAAACGAGTTTTTTTTTTTCTTTTTTTGTCAATTAAAATAAAGTAATACATTAAATTATAATATTTATTAGAATTATATGCATATATCATTGATTAGTTCTCTTTTTATATTGATCAATCTACTTGATTATTTAGTGTTACGGTCTCTTGGCGATGGTTGTTTTGTAAAAATAGTTATGAAGATATTATGGGAAAATTATTTTTTTCTTAAAGCTACTGTGATATTATAAATATATATTTTTTAAAAAATTAATAGTTATTTTCTTTAAACTAACACATTAATAATTCTAATTGTTGAAAAAAAATTTCACGTACACCACAAATAATTAGTAAGTAAATAGCATCGAAAAAATTATAATTATTGATTGAGGTTTCGTTTGGGACGGTTTTTTTATTGTTTCTTAAAATGGAAATTTGAATAGTAGCAAAAAAAATAATTTTGTGAAGCAATTTTTGTGCAAAATTTTTTAGTTCAAAATATTTTATACTAAAAAATATTATTTTAGAGAGTAATAAGAAAATTATCCCAAATAAAACCTAAAAAAATGAAATTGCTAGAAAGCTATCCAAATAGGCCCTTAGGGCATCTCCAACCGAAAATCTCATTTTTCACTCCGAAATGTCGTGAAACTAAAAAATGCAGTGATTCATCTCCAATTGAACGTCATTTTACATGTGAGGTCCTTCGCGCGTTTCTTCAGCAAGTTCGGTAGAAACAAAAAAAAAATAGCGAAGATGAACAATGCAACGCCAATATTGACGTCGTACTGTTCATCTCCGATCAAATGACGTCAAAAATGATGGTCGGTTGAAGCAAACCAAGAACGGCAAACAAGTGTTTGCCGTTCCATTGGAGTTGCCCTTAGTGTGTTATTCATTTTGAGTATCTATCAAAATTTATAATATCATAAGTTGATTTCAATCTTTTCCAATAGATCAAAGTATTAATGCACATACGTAATTTAGTGTTGACGTTTATTAATTTTGAGTGGAAAGTATGAATAGAAATACCCATTTTTCAGATTTTATGGAAACGCCCTTAAAAAGTTGTTTTTTTTGCTTTTCATTTATCTACATAAGAAAAAAAAAAGATGAAAATCCATTATTTATAGGTTATAGCCTTATAGTGTGTTGAAAGTAAGGGTGCAACCAAGTCAAGTTGGCTTGCGAGTCGGTTCAGGCTCGACAAGTCGAGCTTATCAAGCTCTCGAGCCGAGCTCGAACACAATTTCGAGATCGATGGCTTAATGAGCCTAAGTTTGAACACCCCGCTGCTCGACTCACCAGATCGTCGAGCAGCTCGCGTAACAGCAGCGGGGAAATGAAAACGACGCCGAAGAGAAGATGAAAACAATGCCGACAAGAAGACACGCATGCGGGGAAAATGGAACCGCGGGAAAATGAAAACCACTGTTCGTTTGGACTTCGGACGCGAGGCTTGTGCCGACCGATAGATGCGGACGATGCATGTGCTGACATAGGCGCTAAGGCTGGGCTCATTAATAGGCTCAAAGTGCGGCTCGACGAGCTCCTTTACGTACCCTTGATGAGTTGAGCTCAAGCTGGACTCGAGTTCGTGCTTAAGCTTGACATTTGACAGTCGAGCTTAGATCGAATACATCCTGATACGAGCTCAACTCGACTCTATTTGAACCCCTAGTTGAAAGGTATAGTATTACGTAAAAAAATGTGGCTGAAATTCAGGCCGACTATTCACGAAGTTGCCATAATAGCGTACACATGTTGAGTTGCTGACTCTGAATGAAATGAACGAGTAAATGTGCGTTTCGCATCGTTCATAAGAAGTTAAAATTTAGAAGGACGACATCTCAAAGTAAATTAAATATCGGTAAATTATGAAATTTATGTTGGAAGTACAACAAGATTTATTCATGGGATTCTGTTCAAGAGAGGTCACCGACAAAAACCTAAGCTTTTTTGGAGCTTATATTTTAATATAAATAATTGCAATTATGAAATTTTTAATATTAGATTTATCTAGAAAAATAAATTCTGTCTTTCGAAGATATAGAATTCTTCAAATATTATTTTTTCTTATATTTATAATTAATATCAATTTATTGAATATTCCTATTTAACTAAAATATAATTTTGATTTAAAATGATACCTTTTTAGGTTTTCCTATGGCGAAAAAAAAAAAAAAAGAAATGAGCAAAGCAATTAACATAAGGGTTGTTTGGTTGAATTACTTTAGAGTGTTAAGTTTTTCAAATTCACAAGTATTATAAATTTTAGTGTTTAATTGGAATACAAAATCATGCAAAGTAAATTATAATAAATGTAATGTAAAGATAAGTAGCTCATTTTGAGTGTAAATCAAAGTTCTCTGATTTCAAGTGAAAATCGTTTATACTACAAACTTTCTTAACTGACACCCCCCGCCAGCTGCCGCAGGCCACCGCTAGCCACTGTCGGCCGCCACAGCCTCCCTGTCGCTGTCCGTCAACAGCTGCCACAAACTTTTCTCTCGTCTCTATCTTTCTCTTATTATCAATTATAAAACATATTTTTAAGTATTAAATTATGCATCAAAGCAGTTTTAAATTTAAAAAAGATCATAATATAAGAGAAAATGATCTTACTTCATAATTTCTACAGTATATTTAAAAAAACTAATAATAAAAATGCATTAATTTATTGTATATATTAAAACAACTCCATAAAGAATTTCACTAAAATTTTTAGTTCCAACACTTCGGTCTTCGAACATTGCGGCCGAAGGTATCGGCAAAATGAGTGGCACATCCATTTCCACCGCCCTCTTCCTCCTCATCTCCTGCCTCCAACTCTCTGGGGCCGCCAGCGGCGGCAGCTGGTCTCTTCTTCAACCCAACATCGGCATATCCGCAATGCACATGCAACTCCTCCACAATGATCGCGTCATCATCTTCGACCGCACCGACTTCGGCCCCTCCAACCTCTCCTTACTCGCCGGCAACTGCCGCGAAGACCCCAACGACCAAGCTCTACAACACGATTGCACCGCCCACTCCCTCGAGTACGATATCACCACCAACTCCTTCCGCCCTCTCAACATCCTTACCGACACATGGTGCTCCTCCGCCACCGTCTCCCCGGACGGCCGCCTCTTCCAAACCGGCGGTTTCAACGACGGCGATCGCGCCGTCCGCATTTTCCCCACTTGCCCGAACCATAATACAGACTGCGATTGGTCCGAAAATCCCGTCGCTCTCTCCGTTCGCCGCTGGTATGCCACCAATACCATTCTCCCAGATGGCCGGGCTGTAATCGTCGGCGGCCGCAAGCAGTTCAACTACGAATTTTACCCCAAGGATTCCAACCCCGGTGTTTCTACTCTCGCGTTTCTCTCACAAACCAAAGATCCAGAGGAGAACAACCTTTACCCTTTTGTACACCTCAACGTCGACGGCAACCTATTTATCTTCGCCAACAACCGCGCGATTCTCTTTGACTATAAAACGAACACGATAGTAAGGATTTACCCTACAATACCGGGTTCTGATCCTAGAAACTACCCTAGCAGCGGGTCCTCGGTGTTACTTCCACTAAACGCGACGGCGGCGGAGGCTGAAGTCCTCGTCTGCGGTGGCGCGCCGAAAGGGTCTTTCATCCTGGCCTCGAAAAATGCGACTTTTGTAAAGGCGTTGACCACGTGCGGGCGAATCAAAATCACTGACTTCTCGCCGACGTGGCAAATGGAAACGATGCCCGTGGCTAGGGTGATGGGGGATATGGTTCTGCTTCCAACCGGAGCCGATGTGCTTATAATAAATGGTGCTGAGGCCGGGACGGCTGGGTGGGAGCTGGGTCGTAACCCGGTGCTCAGCCCGGTCGTGTACCGGCCCGATGGGCCATCCGGGTCGAGGTTTGTGGTGCAAAGCCCTTCAAGCGTACCTAGACTGTACCACTCCACTGCTGTGCTTCTGCGCGATGGGCGGGTCCTAGTCGGGGGGAGTAACCCGCACATTTACTATAATTTCTCCGGCGTTCAGTACCCGACTGAACTCAGTCTCGAGGCCTTCTCGCCGGACTATCTCAGCCAGGATAGTTCCGGCCTGAGAGCGGTTATTGTCACCGAGGGTTCGGCGTTTGAGCTGAGTTATGGAAAAGAGTTTGTTTTGGGGTTTAATGTGAGTTTGTTGAGGAGCAAATATGTGAGGGTGACGATGGTGATGCCGGCGTTTTCGACGCATTCGTTTTCTATGAATCAGAGGTTGCTGATATTGGGGAGCAAAGCGGTGGCGGGATCTTCGAGTCCAAGATCGAGCTATGCAGTCGTGGCGGCGGCGCCGGCCTCCGCAACCCTGGCGCCGCCGGGGTATTATATGCTGTTTGTGGTGAACGAAGGGGTCCCCAGCGAGGGCGTCTGGGTCCACATACAATGAGCAATGCGAATTCGCACTTGTGCTCTGTCGGGCTCCGCACGTGAACCAATAGTGACGAGGAAGCATTGGCCTCTGCATAGGGCGAACAAGATTTATTTATTTATTTTTTTTTTTTTTTTTTTTTTTTTTTTTGTGATTTGGGGAGTAGTAAATGAGTTTGTTGGTCAATCTCATTATTTTTATTGAAAGATGTAATTTATTTTTAATAAATTTCAAGTTTTGCAGAGAGTCTTTTCAGTAAATAATAGTTTATGCCCTTTAATATTTATGTACACTTTATTATATTATCAATCTCGATTTAATTTTTGTATATTTTAATACACATAATAATGACTAATGAGTGTATTTTGATATGCCACAAGAAATCCTTATTCCTTGCAATGACTATTGAGTTCTCATCCACTGATTCGGCAATAGATTTTCTAATTATATTGAATAAGTTAAGGGCTTACAAAAAATAGATATATATATAAGAGATTAAAGAGAAATACATAAATAGGATTGTAAATAATTTGATCTTTCGATCAACTACTCGAGGCTTCACTTGCTTGAATTTATTAGAGTTTGGGAATGATTGCTTGATAAATTAATCGAATAAATTTGAATATTATTAGAAAGACACTAGACTAAACGAGCATGTTTGAATAATGGTATAAACACATTAGTGCTAAGTAAATAATTTTGAATAGTTGCTTGCTCTATTCATTTTTGGTCAAAAATAATATTGTTTTATACTCATGAATAAGTTTGTTAAGAGGCTCAATTAAGATTCGATATGATATTAAGGCTCAATTAAGTTATTTATAAAGCTTATTATTATTATTATTAAAGATTCAGGAAATTAGATTGGACAACGAACCGAAAGAATGTGAGGTTCACGATTCGATCGGTCGAGTCGGGGTAAATAAATTTATTATTAAAATTTAATTAAATTAACATAAAAATAATGTTATTTTTCCAAATATATGATAAAAAATTAAATGAAGTAAAAAGCTATGAAACATAAAGCTTATATAATTAATTAAAAGAATTATTTTAAAATCTCACATAGTGAACAAAAAAAAATTCAAATCTCATAATTAAAAGAATATTTATTCATAATAATATGATAATTTTAAATTTAAATATATTTTATTTTTAAATTTATTTTTTAATCTAAATGTAATTTACATAAAACCCTATAATTTAATATAAAGTATTACTAATTTATATTACATATTTAATATAAAATTAATTATAACATAAGTTTATAAATTTCATATAAATTATTATTAATTTGTGTTATATTATTAAATATATTTTACTTCTATATGTTATATACCAAATTTGTTTTATAAATTTATATCAAAAAAAATTTAAGTAAAAATAATTTATCATTAATAAATAGATATAATTATTTTTTATAGTGTATAAATAAATAAATTGTTATCATTAACTAATAAATAAATATTATTCATATTATAAATAATTAATTAAAAATATATTTTATGAATATTATACATGTTATGGGTTCATAAGCACCTCAACTTTTCTCTTTTATCCCATATCACTTGGAAACTCTTTTTTTATATTATTGATGTAGCTTTTTAAGTTTTCAGGAGTAAATAGCTCATAAGAAGTAGTGGGGTTATGTGAAGATATTTAATTGTGGTTTGTGTCAAATTTTATTTAATTTAAATTTAATGTTTTAAATATAAATTAATTTGTTTATTTTAAAAAAATTATTTAATAGTTAATCTTTAATATAATAAATTTATTTATTTATTTATTTAAATAATGATAATTTAACTAGCCAATTCAAAAGAATCAGGGTCGGTTCACCAGTTCATCAGTTTGTTCTGACTGATTCAATATGATTTGATGCATAAGTAGTTTTCAGAGTAGATCAGATCGGTTTTGTTGCCAGTTCACGACTGAATTGGTCGAATGGGACATTTCGGTCTGATTTTTAAATTTTGGTTATTATTATTATTATTATTATTCATTTAATTTGTACATAGCATCCTTTAATAAATTGAATATCTTTGCTATGCATTGGAATATGTAAATCCCTTATAGTTCATATTTCATACTACCTAGAATTCCCGTGACCTTGCTTGTCCTTATAAGGTCCTCTTAACAATTTATAATGACTTTGACTTTTATGTTTGTCTGTGACCACAATGAAAAATGACAAGTTAAATTAATTTAGTACTGTTGCTGATTGAAACATTTGCGGCATCAGAGAGACATGATTTAACATTTAAGTTTTGTACCAAGATCCAATGTGAGAAAGTGGTGCATTATTCATAAGAGACACCAAAGTTTTATGTGGAAACTCCTAAAAAAGAGGAGAAACAACGGGGCCTTGCTCAGTTATAAATTCATTAGTATTTGTGATTGATTACACGTAATGCCCTTCCTCGGGGGAAGTCGTTGACTAAGTGTAACAAATATACATAATATAAATCACAATGCAAAGTTGTACTTAGAAGAATTTGGTGACATAAGAGTTGTTTTCAAGAGAGTGTTGGCCTACTCATTTGATCGGTAGGATCAAAGTCGATTGACGGTGGTTGAAGGGATTGTAATTTGTGGGTGACAAACGCTGGAGGGACAGTAGTAGACGATCGATGGTGATTAGAATAACTATAGTCGATGAGTGATAGTGGTTGGAGTGATCATAGTCGGCAGCCAACGAAGATTGGAGGGACCATAATTGGTGGACGACTGAGGTCGGAGGGACCTCAGTCGGCGGGCAACGCTTGTCGGAGGGATCGTAGTCAGCGAGTGACTGTGGTTGGAGGTACCGTAGTCGTCGGGCCATGAAGGTTGGATTAATAGTAGTACGTGGCGATGGAGGTTGGAGGAATCATAGTTGGCGAGTAACGGTGGTTTGAGTCCAGCGACTGTCAGCAGCCTGTTCGAGGTCTAGTGGCAGGGCAAAGGTCTGGCGCCAGTCGGAGGATAGGGGGTGGTCAGTCAACGAAGAGGTCGTGGTCCTATGGTGGTCGGCGGATAGGTGGTTGTTTGGCGAACGGTGTTCTGACGGTGGTCTATGGAAGTTCGCTGATGTTGGTGCTTAGGATCCTTGAAGCCTCAGAGCTCTTTCCCACATCAAACCAAAGGTTTAAGCTTGCAAAGGTCCTAGCCCCCTTTCATGTGCAAGAAGGGGTTTATTTATAGATTTTTTATAGTAGCATGACTCATAAATATGAAGAAGATATGGGGCAAATTCAGAGTGCTCGGGCGACCCATATTGATCCCCTCGACTATTGGGCGCCTATTAAGTATCTATGTGCCTAAAATCTAATTAATGTCAGAATTAAGCAACCTTGGACTATTTGGTTTCGTTTCTTTAAGCCACTCTACTCGATTATAAACATGCTATATTTGGATATCATGTGATCATCCAACTTATGTTTTGAACCTTCCAAATGTGCTTCAGCCCCTAGATTTGGACCCATATAGGCTCCGGACCGATTTTTGTGTCTTTGGATTTATCTCTTTGAGACGTTTAGATTGACTATAAGTTCACTGAAATCAAAATTTAGATAGTCCCAAATTAAATTTTGAAAATTTCCAACTTAGATATTCCTCGGGATTCATGCTTCATCAAAGCAATTTTGAATGACATATCAGTCCCAAATTACTTTAAAGTTTAGAGCAATATTATTTATATATAATAGAGGACGAAGCAAAAAATATCCTAATTTTGAGGTTATGCTTGCAACCACTGGCAATGTAGAATCTTCTTATTCATATGCTTTCTGATGTTGATTATGCTAAAAGGGATTTGTAAGTTTTAAAATTTTTAAAAGATATTATAATTCCAATATTATTGAAGTTTATTATATTAAACTCTTATTTTCTAGGTTGGAATCTATAAGGCCTGCTGTTTATTTTTTCATATCACTCATTAATTTAAAGTTCAATAATTACAAAATGAATCAAATTCGAGCCGACCGAAGCCAAACTCGAACAAATAATATGAATTGATCACGCCTAAAACCTGCCCCACAAGATATCATAGTATTCACATATTTAAATATTATGTTATTATAGATAAAATAGGCGAAGTATAACATGCCTGTGTATGATGCATGCTTGATAATGGAGCCAATGTGAAGTTTGAGGTTATTAAGCATCAAGGTGATATCAACATAATAAGATGAAAATTATGAAAATTGGATTAATGGTAAAGACATGATACAAAATGAGCATATACATGAAAAAGGTTGGAGTAGCTCTAGTGGAAGATAAGATTAGAGATAGTCGTCTTAGATGATTTGGTCACATAAAATGATGAACTTTTGATGAAATGGTTAGGAAAGTCGATGTATTAGATTTAACTTATGTTAAGAAAGGTAGAGGTAGACTTAGAAAGACTTGGTTATAAAATATTAGAAATGACCTTTCATTATTAGACTTAGATGAGTATTTGACTCTTAATAGGATACAATGGAGAAAAAAGATTAATTCATGTAGCCGACCCCACATTGTTATTGTTGTTGTGTTGTGAAAATTCCGAGACTTTACGACATCATAAAAAAGAGAACGTTAGAGAACTTAGGGATTCCTTAAATCAGAAGATTTATTAAATTTAGGCAAATATATGCGAGCTAACATCCTAAAATGGAGAGAGAAGCCATTATCTAATGAAGTTCTTACAAATTTTTGGGTTTCATAAGAGTAACACAAATTTCTTATGTTAAGATAGATGTCATGTGGATAAAAAAATTCATAAATAAGCTCATGAGGATCAATGGAATGAAGATAAAAAATGTGCGCCATAGAGATTTTCTATGAATGATAAAGAAGATCAAACATAGTTAGGACATGAGTGATGGATGAGAGCATTGGGAGAAGGAACACACTTGCGAAGAAAAGGCTCGATCATGAAAAGAGATTCATGATTATTTGTCTAATCGACCCGACCCGAGATGGATAGATAGTGTAGAACGGCAAGAGATTTGATAGGAATCTTCCAAATATGACATACCCAGAGGTATCAAATTCAAAGAAAAAAAATCTATATTTTTTTTTCTTTTCCTCAAAATAATCATTACAAATTTGGCTGACAGAAAGAAACAATAGAAAAGCCATGATTACAAAAATCAAAAAGAACAAATATAATATAATGAGAAAACTATGAAATCTAAATGGACTTCCTTCCCTTTCCCATAACCTGAAAAACCACCAGAAAAACAAGAGTGAGCTCAAAAGCAACAAGCCTCCAATCAAAATTCTCAGAATCCAAAATTGCACATGTGAAATCAGAATCTTTGTATTGAAATCCTCGAACAGTTCATAACAAAACAGATCAAATCAGAACATATATATATATATCAGATCAAAATCGAAATGAAACAGACATATCTTGCAGAAACAGAACAGATCAGACATATCACATTAACGGAATCATTTATAAAATTCAAATCATAGAGAACAGAATCGTGCCAGAATCGTATCAGAATCATATCAAATCAGAATCAGATTTGCTTACAGAACAGATACGAAAAATCAGAAATCATTTCTCAGATATCAGATATATAATTAATAGCTAAATTCCCTAACACTGACGGAATCTCTACGGATTCCGGCCCCTTATGCCTCCCTTTTGTGCTCACGGCACCAGAACAGATGTGCTTATAGCACCAGAACAAATGTACTTATCGTATCAGAATACATATATAATGCTTATAGCACCTAAACAGATTTTTCTCGGATCCGGAACAGAACATTTTCAGATTGAGCTCATTTCAGATTTCCCAGACACTAACTAAACCATAACCCTCCTTATAACTCCCTTCATTTGTCTCCTCAAAATGTGTGATGAAATTTACATAATTGAAAAACGGGAACCAAATGACAAAAGTGATATTTCAGAACATTTTTTTTATGCCACAGCATTTATATTCAACAGAAAAATACAAGAATAAAATCAAATGTCCGGACAAAAATCCAAAAATAAAATTACCCGGTGTTAAATATATACAAAAAGTTACGCGCGTAAAAACTAAACCATGTTAGGTTTGTAACAAAAACGAACTTCGGACAAAAAATTAGAGTTTTGTAATCAAAATTTTTATGAAAAAAATGAACAATGAAAAATGGTCCAATAAATCCACTTTTTTTTTGGAGAATCGTTTTTCTCTCATGCTTTTGGGCTCAAAAGAATCATTTCTATAACCGCTTCTGTTCCAATTCGTCCCGGAGATACATGGAGAATTTCGTCCAAAGGAATGAGGTCCTCGGGAGAATTTTTCCAGACGATTTTTTTCCAGACGACTGCTCAATTTTCACAATTCTGCCAAATTTAAGGCAAACGATCCAAATTCACACACGAACCTGGAGCAAAACTGATATTACATTGTAGGAATGAATAGTGTAGATCGGCAAGAGAGATAGGAGAATAACCCTTTGGTATCATGTTAGAGAGGAAAAAACTTGTATTTTATTTACTAAATAGGTTTGATTTTATAAAAATGCATGCATAATAACCAATAAGGCCATGTAAATTTATATCTATAATAATATAGATCCTAATATTAAGTATGATCCTTAAGGTGACAATTTTGCTTTCCTTTAAAGGATATATGCTCTAAATCACATTCTTGCTATTTTTTGCCTAATATTTGTAAAACAAATAGAGTGATTTAACCCCATCGCTATCGACCTGGAACATCTGTTGCTTTTCGATTGAAATTACCAAGTATCATTGAAAAGCACGGATGTTACCACTTACCAACCCTCACAACCATCTGTCTCTTCATGTGTGATATAAAATTAACGGGAATGATGAGAGAGTGATATTTTTTTATTTTACTTAAAAGAGTAAGTAATATGTAAATAAAAAAATTAGTGTTAAATGTAAAAATCAGATATAATTAAATGTTAGGTTTGTAAAACCATAAAAAAATTAGAGTTTTGTAATCAAAATTTTATGAAAAAAATGAATGAAATGGCCAATAAACAATTTTTTTGGAGAATCTTCTTCACATGGGGTGGGCCAAAAGAATCTGGCAACCGCTTCTGTTCCAATTGGAGAGATACATGGAGATAAAAGGAATGATAGAAATTTTGCTTCTAGTTGATCCACTTTACTATATAAAGTAAAGATGTCCATTATAGCTAAAATTTATCTTCGACTTCTTTTATGATATTCCTCTTACAAGATCTTTGTGGAATATATTACATCTCATTGGGATATGGCGATAACGATTAATTTTTTTTTTAACTTATGAATCAATTAAGTTAAACTCACACACATATATATCATATATGTAAGTTTCAAACTCAAGACATCTTAATTGATAGTCAAAGGTTCGAACCAACAAATCAAGATGAGCTATATATGATTCAGGTTGTTACTATATTGATTTTCAAATGGCATCTGAGTCGAACGGTCATCTTTCCCTTCATTTATTGTGGCGCAATCAAATTGACACCAGCATTTTTGGACACTACTATATTTTATCTTATGATAATTCGAGCTTGCTCTAAGTCAAGTTGTCTTGGACTCAATTTCTTGCTGTTTTACTTAACACTTATATATTTTTTTTTTTTTTTTCTTCTTCTTTTTTTTTTCTTGAAGTCACCTACATTTCTAATTTCTTATGGGAAATTTAACCGAACAATAAATGTGATGCTTGAACAGTTGTCATCATGTGCTTGCCGCTCTCGGCTGAGGTTTCTACACTTTGTTCTTAGTTCTTCATGGTTTCGTTCATGTTGGGTTTTTTTGTTGGATTGTTGTGTGGAAGATTCATTTGTTAGGCTGCTTTTGATTTGGGTTTGATCACCAAAGCTGTTTGGAACGGCTTTCTTATTTCTTAGTTTAATTTTTTGCTAGGAAGTTTTTATAAGCAGTAAGAAAATCATCTCAAACGATCCCTCAGTTTTTTTGTTATTTTCTAAAGCAGTTTTTTAATAAAAAATTTTAATTGCTATGTTCGATCATGGACGGGAATAACGAGCACGTCGGCGAAGCCATCGAGCTTAAAAACAAAGTTGTACCACGAAGACTTCAAAGAACAGTCAAAGGTTCGCGGGAGCGTTCAGCACATGCTACCCTATCCTGCCTTCTCGTTGGTCCCTTCCTCTATTTGTGGAGCAATTATTAGGTCCTTTCACTGGATGTAGAGGAAGGTTCAGTTTTAGGCAAAAATAGGTCAAAAAGTGCAAATACTGAGTTTTTTTAAAAAACTCGGTATTTGCACTTTTTTAGGCAAAAACGAACCTTCCTCTAGGTCCTTGCACTGGACCAAATAAAAGTTCCTATTTGTGGCATTCTTTCAACTGTGGTTATTAAGTCTTCATTTTATTATTATTTTTTTAAATCGACTGTTAATAAAAGGATATATAACTCAAAAAAATTTTATTTCAAGATTATTTTAGAAAATATTTAAAAAATTGTCTCAAATAAAATCTAAGAACTCATTTGAGACAGCTTAATTTTGTCTTTTCTGTTTCGAAACCACAAAATTATTTTTCGGTTGCTGGATGAATGTGACACTTTTGTAAAAATCATTTTTACAAAACTTTATTTTTCAACTGTTTTCAAATTTTTTTGGGTATTTATTTCTCAGCTAGAAACATCCACTCTCTCTACTAATATTTTTAAAACTATCTTTTACTAAAGGCATCCGGTAACAAAACGAAGCCCATATCTATTGGAAGAAATTCTTCCTTGTTATAAATTAAGGCTTCATTTGTGATAACTTTTTTGTTGTTTTCTAATAAAAAAAATTTTAATTCATGAAATTCTTGTTCAAAAAAATTGTTTTAGAAAAAAAAATAAAAAAGTTGTCCCAAACGAAGCCTAAGATATAGATAGATCGCCTGATATTTTACATGTGGTAGGATTTTAAAGCCATATTGATGCATTTTACATCAAATTTGGGCTTAATTTGGGATGACTTTTTTATAATTTTTTAAAGCAGCTTTCTAGTACAAAAATTAAAACTTTTGTACTAAAAAGTTGCTTTAATAAACAATAAAAAGTTGTCACAAATAAATTCTTAGTGTGAATTTGTACATCAAAAAACAATCAAGAATTGATTGTTGGAGTGCTCAAGTTCCTTGTTATTGTAATGCTAGATATTTATGAGGCATAGCATGATGCCTATGTGGATGAAGAAGGCCAGCAAGAAATAAATTGGAATGACCAGCAACATCATAGTTATTGATACGTCATCACAAAATTAGCTTGATCGGGCACGAATATCGAGGCAAAAGTTAGTTGGAAACCTCAAAAATTAAATCCGGGATCACCTGAACTCCGATTTCAGCGAGCCTACAGTCAAACTGAACGTCTCGGAAATACAAACCCAACGACACCAAGATCAACCCAATCCGAGCCCAAATGAGTCCGAATAAGGGCTCAAAGTGCTGTCGGAAGGTTCAAACAGCAATTTAAGTTACCAAACGGTCTCCGATTTTTACGAGCTTATACTCGAATCGAACGGCTCGACGAGACGAATCCAATGAGCCCAAGATCGCTGAATTCCGACATCATTAAGGCTTCCAAATGGCCAACGAACGGTGTACGATCGTAGGATTCAATATCGGTCGTCCATTTGACCACTCCCTATTCGCCCCTGATCTCACGCCTATTTACGGGCCATGCCACTCCAGAAAATCTATAAATAGAGTCATCATTCTTCACAAGAGGGGGACTCAAGCAAGAAGAGAAGGAAGAAGCTCCTCCTCGACCACCGCCGGAACCTCGCCGGACCACCGCCGGAGCCTCGCCGGGCCACCGCCGGAGCCTCGCCGGATCACCGCCGGAGCCTTGCCGGACCACTGCCGGAGCCTTGCCGGACCACCGCCGGAGTTTCGCCTCACCACCATTTCAAGGTCCGACGTTCATGCCCGACCTTCAGGCCCGACGTGCTACTGAAGGCCTGACATTCAGGCCCAACATTCTGCTCAAGGCCCGACTTTCAGACATGACGTCTTCATCTAAGGCCCTCACCTTCTCCAGAGGCCTTCACCCTCGCCAGAGGCCCTCACCTTCGCCAAAGGCCCTTTCCTCCGCCGGACTAGCACCTGACGCCGTTGCTTTGTCGGAACACCACCTGAGGCTTGGACTTCTGCTGGGCCACTACCTGACGTCCAGAGTTCTACCAAAGTACCGCCCTACTACGACGGTCTTTTTGACCCCGGTCTTCTGCCGACTACGGTCCTCCCGACCTCCGTCGCCTACTATGGTCACTCCGACCTCCATCACCAGACAACGGTCTTTCAGACCCCAGTCTTCTGCCGACTACGGTCTCCTGCCGACTACGGTCCTTCAGGCCAAACAAACCTATATATGTAACTCTTGCTATGTAATGCAATCTATATGATGTACATTTGCTACATCAATCCAAGGCCTTCTCCCAAGGAAGGGCCTCATTTGTAATCGACTACAAATACTAGTGGATTCATTTAAATTGGGCCAGGCCCCGTGGTTTTTCCCCCTTTTCAGGGGTTTTCCACGTAAAAAACTCTGTTGTCTCTTATGAATGCTACACCCTCTCACTTATCTGATTGTGTGCTGGATCTTCGTACAATGCTAAGACATTAAACTATATTTCTCTACCGCCGCGAATACCCCAGGACGCAACAGTTATATTATGTAAAGCTGGGTGTGCTTAGACTTCAAGGATCTTATTTGCAATTATCTAACAATGGGTTGCGTTTTCAATGGCTGAGGTTGAAGTGTTGGTAAGAGGGAGCTTGGTGGTTTTTTGGGATTATTATTTGTTGATGTAAGGTAAATTGTCATTGTAGGGAAAGGTGGTGAAGTTATGGTAATTGTAAAAACATTAGGAGATGGTATTAGGTCTGTAGTAGGCACTGCAATGCTTGATAGGGGGTGATGTAGGAACATCCTTGTTATAGCATACCTTAGGAATAACTTATCAATTTGTTATATGCTTTCTAGAAGTTTCTATTGCTAGCTTATATATTACTATTGCATACATTAAAAAAAAAAAAAAACTTTATTATATAGTTCTTTAGGTATGTTAGTTTTTATTATAAGGATTTTTAGACAATTTTCTCCCTAAAACTTTTAAAATACTATGATCTTTTGATATTTGCCTCCAACAAATAATAAAGAGCGGTCATCATTTTATTTATTAATTTGAATTCCAAAAATATCCTTACAACCAAAATTTTTTTCGGGGGTGCTACCCCCTTGCACCTCAGACAATTACTTATAAATTTGCCCCCCTTGAAAATTAAGACTGATTCCGCCCCTTCATACATCCCGCTTCTCCACCCATATTTTGTCTCTAGTTTTTGTTATCTTGTTGCTTTTTTTATTTGAATATTTGAACCATCCAACAAAATATTTGCATATATCTTTCTTGCATTCAATCAACATGATTTAGGCTGATTTTTGATACATGTGTCATGATGTCTTAAGCCTTCTATGGTATTGTTGTCTCAAAATTCAAGAAAATATTGTTGAAAAAAGTTTTTAGATGGCATTATGAAAGCTCTTTCGTTTTCAATCTCCTTGAAATAAAGAAAAGGAAGACAAAGAGAGAGAACAAAAAAACAAGTATATGAAAGGTAAACCACATATTCTAAATGTAGGAAATACAAATGCATAACTTATGCTTAAATGTTAACTGCCGATTTGATGAATGCATTTCTAACTTTTGAGAGGATTCCATGACCATTACATGCTAGTCATGCACCATTATAAATTCACTTAATTAATTATTAAATAATCTTCACCTCTAATGTGCAACCCAATTTTATTCAAACAACTTATGTTAGCTTTATTTATTTTTAATAATTATATTATTTATTACTTCATCCGTTTCAATCACAATTCGACCAGTTGAATCATGAAATTCATCTTCTTCCAGTAATTGATCCAGTTTTCACAACCTTGCATATACTACTCAGATACTAAATTCCGTTCCTAGTACACAATAATTATTATCCCTAGCTATGAATATATATGGAGAGAAAGAAAATGCTTTATCATTTATCATAGAGAGAATTTGGTTTCTTTCTTAAATAAATAACACAATTATGATTTAAAAAATATAATAAAAAATAAATAATTATTCATTTTTATATTAAATAATAAATCATTAAATATATAATTAAAATTTATAAGTTTAAGGACAAATTTTTCTTTCATTAATATCATAATATGTCATAAGTTCTTTCATATAATCAAATTAAATTTTATTATTTGATTAATCGATGAGAGAACAATGTATTTAATTTTTTTTTTTTTTTTAATAGTTTTTAGCTCAAAATTTTTAATTAGTAGTTAATACTCCCGTTGAACCTATCATGATAAGCTGCGTAGATTAAATTTTTATTAGTTAAATAGTAATTTTTTAGATCAATGGTTAAATTTTTATTTGAGGTAAAATTTTTTTAAAGACTTTTAAGTCAATTAAGGAAGGCTCAAACACGGGAAATTATTAGGTCCGGTCATCGGACGTAGAGATACATTCGGATACTAGTAAAGTATTATTTTAAGTTAAGCGTGTAAAATGCGTAGGTAAAGCGCAAGTAAAGTGCAGGTAAAGCGTTATCAAAGTACAGTCAACAAATCGTAGTCAAAACACAGGTAAAACGCATTTAAAGTGCAGTCAAAGCGAAGTCGACGTGACAAGTTTTAATTAGATGTCCGGGCCTATTTTTAGATCCAAAGACCAAACCTATTTTTAGATCCAAAGACCGGACCTAATATTTTGCCCTCAAACACATCCTATACAAAGGACTCGCCTTCAAAATATTTTAATTGGTCGTCTAGGCTCTCAACCAAAAAATCAAGGTAAAATCTGAATCAGTTTTTAAAAAAAGAGTATATATATACACAACTCTCCTTGGCCTATTGGTTGAGAGCTTAGGCTTGCAACTAAGAGGTCCAAGATTCAAGTCTATGTGTATGCGTTGTGTGTGAGTTTGCCTTTATTGGCCTAAATGTCAAAAAAAAAAAAAAAGAAAGAGTATATTAGTATAAAAAAATTAATGTAGACTAAACAAAACACCCACAGAAATGCCCTCCTGAATCCGTGATTCGATGGCCATAGCCAATAAGATGAGAGCACACGGATCCTGTATTTCTGCTTAGCTAACTTCAACCGTTGGATTTCCTCTTCACCGCCTTCATCACGTTTCTACCACCGCTGCGCATATAAAATGTCCCAATTGCTCTTTTTCAACTCGTGTTACGAATTTTTTTACTCCTCTTTGAGCGTGTTCGCCATTAAGAAACCCTAGCTCTAGCCCCTTTCCAACGATGGCCCGTACGAAGCAGACAGCTCGCAAGTCTACCGGCGGCAAGGCTCCTCGCAAGCAGCTCGCCACCAAGGTAACGCTTTCATTCGTGGCTCATCCTCGACTTTCTATGTTTCGTATGCATTCTATTCGTATTCTTATTTCGTTTTTTGTTGTATCCTTAAGGCGGCCCGAAAGTCTGCGCCGACTACCGGCGGAGTCAAGAAACCCCATCGCTACCGACCTGGAACTGTTGCTCTTCGGTAAAGCCATGATCTTTCTCGACATGTACCTTCTGACTTAATTTAAAAACCTGATTTTTATTGTAATTTGGTTGGTCGTAAAGAGAAATTCGCAAGTATCAGAAAAGCACGGAGTTGCTGATCCGTAAGCTGCCGTTCCAGAGGCTGGTTCGTGAGATTGCTCAGGATTTCAAGACTGATCTGCGGTTCCAGAGTCATGCAGTACTTGCGCTTCAGGAAGCAGCTGAAGCTTATCTTGTTGGCCTGTTTGAGGATACGAATCTTTGCGCCATTCACGCCAAGAGGGTGACCATCATGCCCAAAGATATTCAACTTGCCCGTCGCATTAGAGGCGAGCGTGCTTAGGATTTTATTTCCTTTGCTCTGCGATCTTATGCTTTCTGAACTTTTAGGAACATGTTTCGTGGATATCTATAATCCTTAATATGAAAAACTAAATATGCTTATGTTTGACAACTCTACTTTGTTGTGATGCTATGTATTGGTGTTTTGTTAATTTTTTGATGGGTTATTCGTTGAATTCTTTAGTATTCTTATATGGTTATGTTTCTGGATTTTAATTTGTGTCTATTCTTTTCACTTTACAGTCACAATTTTAAGTAGTTCACCTTTGGATGGTTGTGTTTTACTTTCTTTGAGAAGAAGCTTACCTGCCATCAATCTCAAAGACGTGGATGTCATTTTCCTGTTAGATTTTATTTTGTCATCTATTTAAACTTCTTGCCAAAAGATTGCTATGAATTATGGCGACTAAAAACATTTGTTGATCTTTAGCGTTATCTACCTAAATTTGAATTTTAAATAAGTAATGGAGCTTCATTGGTATTATTAACTAAGTTAGAAATTTTGAATCCCGTGTTCTAAATGGTGTTCTGTCCTTAACGGTGTGTTTATGATCTACTGAATACCTTTTTTTATATTAAAAAGGCCAATCGAATGTTCAGTTTCTTGAGATCTTTGAGCAATTGTGCTCCATCAAAGAGGTCATTGAACTGAGTTCTGTGTGTTACCACTGCACATCAACAACACAGTCTTTGTCATAAAGCTTAAATTATCTCATTCGATATTTGATTTCTGATGGTAAGATTGCAGACTCTAGTAGACTAGTTTTATCATTCGCATCATAATTGTTATTTGTGTGATTTTTTTTTTTTTTTGGAAAGAAAGGAATTTGATTGATGAGAAGAGATATATGGGTGGAAAATTCGAGTCTCATGTTTTGTATGTTCACAATTCTGGGCAAATTAGATGAATAAGTCACTGAATAGCAATTTCTATATTTAGTTTGTTCGCAAATGAGTGAGCAGAATATTGAGATTCATGAATTGTTTTGTGCGAATAACGTTGCCAATATATCCAAGCCTAAAAGGTATAATCTTGCCAAGCAACGCTTTTTTTAGGAGCGTTTGGAATTGAAGTTCACCTAGAAAATAATATTGTTCTCAACATTTTCTCTACTGCTTTCCAAACCATACAAAAAATAAGAAAATTGTGCATTTCATGCCAATGCAACGCTTTTTTCACTACGCTATACAAATGAGACAAAAATAAGAATAAAACATGATAAAAATTATTTTGATAAAATAAAATCAAAAACTAAATTTGTAGTCATTATCAAATAAAATAAAATATTAATCATGGAATTATTAATCATATTAATTATATTGTTTAATAAATCATGAGTTTTTTAAGATAACTCATTCATACATATATGAATATGTTTCAATTATATGTCATTTAATATGTTATGCAATGATATTAATTAAATATGCATTGAAGATCAATCAATATTAAATAAAATATTTTTTGTGGATTGGATCCTACCGTTGAATTAGATTGTAATTTCCAGGTCGTATTGGTGTTGGTGATATCATAGTAGAATAAGTAGGCTCTCTATGACTTCTATTAGCTCCATTTTTCATCTATCTTGTTCATAGAGCTTTCATTATATTTGGATCCAACAATCTTCTTTCTATAACCCTAACCCTAACCCTGCCTAGACTATTCTACTCTAATTCTTGATCTTATTCCTTGTCACTATTGTTGATAATCAACCATTCAATCTTCTCGTTGTCTAAAATTGAAACATTATTTATTCATCTAAAAACACTATCCAATATGCCTCCTACCACATCGAGCACACTCTCGTACATTTCTTACAAAGGCCTCAAATCATTTCCTGCTATAAGAAAATCAACTATTCCTCTCATTGCCATCCCTTTTAGTCTTATGATCTTCTAATGTCTTCCTACTTCGATCATGTCTAAATGCTAGAATTGTTAAATCATTCTCTACTAATTTTGCTCTCTCAACTAATTCAAAAAATTATTGAATCCTTGATGGAACTAATGGTTGTCTTAGCTCATACGTAAGTTCTCTTAAAAATCTGTATTAATTCTCTTTGGCTGCATTGATCAACTATGGAGCATATATTGTCAATGTAGTAAATTCAGCTTCATACAACATCATTTTCTTATTGCTCTGCTCCAGTCTCATAAAAGTCTTATGTATTTGATGTCGAGCTAATAGTGGTGCAAACTAATTTTTTAAAAATAAAAATGAATTTTGTCTAGGTTATCTATGCATTCATTTTCCCTAAAATTTCTCCTGTTGTCCTATTCATCATTTTTTTGTTTTTCTTTGAAACAAAAATACTTCTAGTGACACATTCCTGCTCTCAGGACACTGCATACTATTAAATATCTTTTTTATTCTTAACGACCATTCCTCTACTTCATGTAATTCTACAACTCCCTTGAGCAATAGTAGCTTTAATTTATGGAACATATGTAAATGCTTATCTTCATTATTGTCCTCAATTCTTGATTGTTTACTCTGAGTTTTACATATAATTTGATCAACAATGCTAGTAAGTTGTAACATGCTATTAGGAGACACTAAATCTATCATTGCACATCGCTCATTTTGCATATTTTGTCCTATTGGGTCCATTTATCTACTGATAAATATCTCTTTCATAATCAATCAAGCATCTAAACTCAACATACATATAAATTCAGATAAATCAATCAAATATATAAATAGTAGAATATATACTTCCCAACTCCTACCCCACTCATAATCAATTCTATAACTCTTGCTATAATTTAATTCTTATAATAATCATTGCTTTGATATCAATTGTAATGTCACAAGATTTAAATTTTAAAAAATTATTAATTTTTATATCTTAAGTAATTTGTCAAAGTCATTAAATTTCTATAATTTTAAATAAGTTTAACAAAAGCAACCATAAATCATATAAATTTATTTACTCATTACTTAAAAATGCAATTTACAATGGCCAAGAGATTTCAACAATATAAATCTATCATTTTTAAAGCTCCAAACTACAAAAGAATATAACAAAACATAGAATAAAAACCTAAAAATATTAATCATTCTCACTCCAGGGGATCTTGACCGCTTCTCAAACTTGAAATTAATAAAAATTATATAATGAGCTTAGAAAGCCTAGCATATTACCAAAACTCTACTATTTCATTCAATACAAGGCAAAAAAATTAATATGTATGCTCCAGTTCTAGTTAATATCAATCAACAAGCTATAAATATGAATGATACATAATTTATGTCATTAATATCAATCAATAACAAAAATCAATATGATTAGTAAAATAATAATATCTCACTGAGAAAAATGCATATACCAATCTATTTAAAAATTTATAAATATATAACATACGCAGCAATAAAATAAATATAAATTATATATCAATTATATTCATGTTGATGCCTCTATAATATATTTCTATCAATTATTATGCTATTTATAGCCGTCTGTCAGTATGTCATATCAATAAGCTATATCAATATAATTATTATTGTTTTATACTTGCACAACTATTAATGTCTAACAATATACCTATTATATATTATATCATACCATAGTAGTCTCAATACTTCAATCACTCATATATATGTTATCATATAAATGCAAATATGAATACAATTATGAATAGCAAGCTAGAACATAAAACTTTAAATGTGTTTTTATCCTTTCTCCTGCCATATCAATCCATCATTATCTATCAACAACATCTTCTAATTAGTTATTTTAATCATTTTTAATATGTGAATTTTAATGAATCAATAAATAGCCGTCACTCTCTATCTATTAATATAATTAATCAATCAGTTATGGGCTAACATCTAAAATTACACCACAAATATTTAATTTAAGGATTTAAGAAAAATCTGTTAACATACCCTCCTCTACAGGGCATTATTATCTTAATAAATAACATTTATTAATTATGGTATTCACAACTAGCCTTTTTTGCTTATATACAAATACTATATTTATCATATATCAATCATATCATTTTCTCTAGGTAAGTAAATATCATGTATGAAATATAATAATATATGAAATACTGAAAAATTTATACACTATTCATTAACTTCAATAAATCATAAGTATCAATTTATGCAGTGAAAATATAATATATTTATGTCAATATGTAGAGAATGATTAAAACTATAACATACTACAAGTTACACTGTAGATAGAGGTTTGCTAAAAATAAAGATATTACAACTTTTGTAAATTATGAACAAATTAAAATTAAGTAAACACAAAATAAGAAAAATCATTGAAATCATAAGTAGGAAAATAATATCTTGTCTTGAGATGAGCAAATTTTTTAACTTGAGCGACTGATAAAAACAACTCTAAGACCTTCAAATCTAACTCTCTCTCTCCTCTCCTCTCTATTTCTCCCTTAATTTATCTCTTCCCCTTCTCTAGCTTGAGAAAATGAAAATGGAATGGAAATGAGATTTTGATAAGTTTTGATAAGGGGTATTTAGATTTTTTTTTTATAATAAAATATATTGAGGAAATAAAAGTAATTATGCTGATGTTTAGATTTTAAGCATAAAATCTTTATAAATCTTTTTATATCTTCAATTCTAGAGCTCTAAAAATTATAAAAAAATATTCATAAACTAGTCTAATATGTCTAGAAAGTTCTAGTAAAATCGATTTGTAAAAAAAAAAAAAAAACTTAATGGTCCTAAAATACTCACTTGTATCGATATATGTTAATTTCTTAAAGAATTACAACACTACCTATAAAATTGGAGAAAATTATTATAATTAAATCATAATAATATTTATGTTATTACAAATACTGGTTTAAAAATTAGACTTATAATAACTCCAGAAATATTATTTGACTTTTAAATATGTGTTATTACAAATCATCCATAAAATAATGGCTAAATTAATTGGTGAATTTGATTAGGGTGCACCTTTTGTGTGAATTAAATGTACAATGATTAAATACATTGGATTAACGTGTGTCGTATATCTAGTTCACTTTAAACAAGTTAATACATAATTTAATAAGTTCATCTCAATTCAAGGCATGCCATGGACATTTAAATATTTATCTAAAAGTATGTTTGACTTAGGGTTCATTGTCGAAGAAATAAATAACATCAAGAACTAAAATGAAGGGCTTAATAAACCCTAAAGCATTTTTTGGACATTCATATTTACTCCAAGATAGAGATACACCTCTAGAAGATGCGACATATTTATAAGAGTTGGCATGATTGTTGTTGAGTAGGTAAATAAGTTTTAGTAAATAGAACTCATATGCCTCCATATTAATAAATAGAGATTAAAAGGTTAAAAAAAAAAAAAACTAATTATATGCGGCCCATTCAAAATCTTGAAATAGGTCAAGGATAATGTTAACTTATTGCACATACTCATTTGGAGATCTATGTAATGGTGAATATAAAAATTTTGAGGTCATTTGAGCCTTCAAAACTAGATGCCTAAGTGTACAAAGTCTTACTCCCCTCTTAATGACGTACTATTAGACTAAAAGTATTATCTAAAGAAGAACCAACTCTTATAAAAATTAAAAAGAATCAATGTCATTTGTAGAAGTGTTGTAAAAAACGACAAAAAAGGGAGGGTGGAATCTAAGTTAGACTAGAATTGAGAGAGAGAGAAACTAGAATATATCATTTGATAGAGCTTAATTCTCACGAGTGAATCCCTCCTAAACAGGGTGTGTATGCTATTGTGATCAATTACTCGATGATATATGAATTAGCGCCAATGTGATGTGAAGGTTTAGGAAACATACAGGAGGGTCTATCATGTTTTAGGGAGGATATCGAGCTAGGATCATTATTATCATAAGTAGAGCTTTATAGAGTGTTGTTAAGTTGAGGCCTTAAGATTCAAAGGCTAAAGGAGATTTGAAAGATGTAGATTCCAAAGAGGTTTCTAAAAGGCACGTGAGAGACGAGCCAACTTCACAGCCAAGAAGATTTGATCACTTAGTAATGTTGTCAAACTATAAATGTCATTCCATGATTGCGTTGTTATTAGTGGGTGTCATATCGTATAACTTCCTCAATTAAAGTCATAACTTTTTATAGTAAATGTATGATAGCTTATGTGCCATGTTACAATGTAGCTATGTTATAATTAACTCGCCATCTCCTTATAGAGGAAGGTTGGATAAGGGTTACGGGTGATAAGTCTATCAAAGACAAGTCTGCTATGACTTTTCTTCTTATTTATGAGAGGATATACAATGCATAAAGTCTTGATACTTCGAAGAAAGTGTGGAGTCAGAGAGTATGAAAGAGGATTCAAGGAAGTGCTTCTTCCTCATTCTTGTATATTGCCTAATTTTCTCAATTAATAAAACTACAAGGTTGATTTTTTTACCCCACACATAAAACACATAATACTTCACTGTACTCTATGTCCTTCATTGGTTCATAAATCAAGGCACTCCTTTTTGCTCATCATCACTGATATAAGCATAATCTGTCATCAGATCTAATGTTAGTTGACCCTAAAATATATACTTTTTATAGTCATATTTCTATGATATATTCATTTAATTTCTTTTTTTAATATTATTAATTTGAAAATTTATTGGCCTTTGAATGGGCAAAGGCCAAAATTATTTTCTTGCAATATCCAAATAGCCTATTGTTATCTCAAAATAAACTTAGAACTACTAATCATATTCTAATATAAAAAAAATAAAAAAAAAAAAAAAAAAAAAATTCTAATATAAAATTGGGGAGGATGTCCTTAACATAATCTCTTCGTTAAACAAAGCTGTTCAAGGTAGGTTTCACCGTTTATGAAAGTTGGTGTTTGTTCTGTCTTGCCGCTCTCTCCAGGTCCCACAAGCTCATTCCACAAAATTCCTCACCCGCAACCGAAGGGGATGGATTCCTCGCATTCTCTTGTGAATGGTACCTAAAACCCTAATCTCCTATCCCGTTTTTGTTTTCCATTCTGATAAGGGTTTCTTAGGCCGCCGTTTTCTTTCCAAAATTGTAGATTCTTCTTCTTATCTTCGGATTTAGCCGCGAGTAAGAGTTGTTTCTACCTGGGTATCCGAAAAACCCTTAAACATTTAGGCACCGTTGTGAAGCTTGGTCTGGGAGGTGGAGGGCTTTGTCGATCCGAATGGAAGCTACCGTCGGCAACGGCGGGTCCCTTCCCGTGCCTTCCCCCCAGCATCCACCCAGGAAGGAATGGCGCACCGTATCCGAGCACTCGTTTCATAGCAATGGAGGCGAAGTAAGGAGGACTTACTGCTTCATTTTCAGCCATTATCATGTCTGAATTTCTTTGTTAATGTATGGTTTTCTTGCAGGAGATGGAGCACGTTAAGTTTGGGCAGTCCGACGAAAGAACGATATATGAGGTATGCACCGGGTAGTAAAAAGAAGTTCTATATTTGTTTTTGTACTTGCATTCTACTGAGTGCGAATGATGGCTTTTCGGGATAAACGTTGATTGCGGGAAGGTACAGGAAGTCACCGGACCACTTGACGTGGATTTCTGCTCGATCACAATCGATGGTGGGGGGCTGACGGACAAGACATTGCAAGGTCGTCTTCAGGAGGTTTCTAGGCAGAGGGAGGAACTGGAACATTTGGAAACGGAGCTAAGGGCTCAGGCAATTGCCAGGACTGAGACAATGGAGATGCAGAGAAGGTACCAGTCACAGATACGGGAGCATGTTGATGCAACTGCACAGCTAAAGGTTCTGATGCATTTATAGTTACGCAGTATTATTGCCTTGCATTTCTTCTTTTTCTATGGTATTGCATTATTCCCTAAACTTGAAAGTGGAAGCTCTTTAGGAACTTATTAGTCTCTCCGGCAGACATTGTGCTTGTCATGCAATTGGTTCTTATTGGCTTGGATTCTATCTATGTATGATTTTTTGTTAGTTTGTTTATTTGTACTGTAGTTATGTCTGCGAGATTGATGATTTGCATTCTGATTAGCCAGCATGTTAATTTAGTTCAGGTAATTTGATCTTAAAGGAGATTCTGAACACCTGAAGCTTTTTCGTCAGCTGAGGGATTTGAAGTGCTTTTAATTTATAACATATTTTCAGATATGTCTTGACAAGTTTGCTGAAAAAAATCATCTTTTTCCTCGCACACACACACACTAATAAAGTGATATATACCAGTCAGTTGAATGATTTACATTTGTCTAAATAACTTTCAGAAGACGCATTCTTTAAGAATACAATTGTATTTAATATAAAGGAAAGGACAATGGATGGATGCAACAAGTTGATTTTGCTTATGGTTCCGTGTTCAGAAAGGCGTTTGGGCTACCAAAGTGATAGTGTATTGTAAATATTGTGGATCAAGTTTGTTCGGCACTACGTTTTGACAATGTAACGGTGATTAGTCACCCCTTTAAGGGAAATAAAAGAATGGATTTTTCTTTCATAGGTAAGTGAGAAATATGCAGCCCATGGAATTTGTGAAAGGTAGTTTTGTGATTCTCTTAAGATTTAAATGAGAGTTATGTTGCTTGATGGAATTTTGAACAAACCTAGCATTATAATCAATTTATTAGTGTGTTATGATATATTAAATAATTTTGAGAATTGGGAAAAAAGTATTTACCTCATTAGCCCTTTGATGCTGTCTCTTGAGTTTTTTGTTTTGATGCGGATGCCCCTTTTCTTCTATTACATCGAAAGAGTTGGTACCTCTTTAGGATTTTCTTATGAGGATGTAAGCAAATTAATTTATATAATGCATCATATGATTTGATTGCACGTATCAATAAAATTAGGAGTGATGGCAGGGCCTAACAAGGCATAGTATATGATAAGATCCATGGTTTATATTACGATTATTTACTGCCACATCCTATAGGCAATGAATATTGGCTAAGCCAATAGCGCTGTGTGTGTCTATATATATATATATTATGTATCATTTCCCGCATGACATGTGTTTGTATGTAGGGTATATGAGCAAGAGTTCCACTTTCAACTAAATGATGATATCTTAGATATTAATCTTATAACTCACAAGTCATAATCACATGAAAATTCTAAAAATAGATGAAAAAATAACAATACAAACTCCCTCAAAGTGAGTAGGGTTTGTCATAAACTTCTATGCTTCTATTATACCATAATGTGGATGTAATCATCAAATGCCTTCTATTATGAGTGCATCCTTATCATTTTTAAAATTTTTAAATTTTGTATGTTGATTGCATATTCATTATATGATTCATTCAAGCAAATATTGATATAGTAGTATTTAGGAATTTCATACTTAGATGGCTGCTACTATTCCATTGATAGGATGAGCTTGGTTCACTATTTAAAATTACGCAATATGAGGTACACCTTAGTGCTGGTTGGACCCAAAACACCTTGAGGGGGCACTTCTAAAATTCAAGTGAAGTATGCCTCAAATTTGGTGAGGTATGCCTTGCCTCATTTTACATGAGAATGCCATTCCATTCAATATGGCTATCTCCCCTTCTTATTTCAATATGGTTAATTCTATAGGTGCTTATTGTTGAGATTTGAAACTCCCATCCATGTATGACTTGAGGTCTTGAGTTTTGAAGGAGTTAAGTAATATAGAGAACGTTGTTGAGGAAGTTAGATGGACTTGGAGTCAGGTTGGAGTAATAATCATGTATGATAGCTGGTCTGATGTTAAGAATAGAAGCTTGATTAATATTTTGATAAATAATCCCCATGAAATTATTTACTTAAAATCTATAAAAGCATCTGAACATGTGTACGATACATAGTACATTTTTGGAATATTTGAGAGTGATGGATGAGATTGGAGTGCATTTGGTGGTATAAATTGTGATAGATAATGCTAGTGCTTATTGGGACTAGGTTGATGGAGAAGGAAAAGAGCATCTATACTGAACATCCTGTGCCACACATTGTATAGATCTTATTCTAGAAAGCTTGGTGTCTTGCCTCATCATAAGAATATCCTGACAGAAGCAGAGAAGATCAATAAATTCATCGACAATCATTATTGAATTTTAGCTTTGACATTGCAAAATATGTTAGAAGTTAGACAACCGTTGAAGGCTATGTTTACTTTCTACTTAATGATTTAATTGTGCTTGGGCTAACAAAGATGAGGGGAAAGAAGTTAAAAAGATTGTTTTAAATGAAAGATTATAGTTGAGTGTTGCATATGCAAGAACAACAACAAATCTATTGGTTCAAGTTTTGAGGATGGTGGATATAGAGACAAATCCATCTATGGGCTTCATTTTCAATACAATGAATGAGGTCATTTTTCCCATTTTACCCTTAGGGGTGATCATGTGGTGTTGTAGCCCGAAGGACATTTTAGTCATTATTTTTTTTTTCTTTTCATGAGGCCTAATTATAGGCTAGTTCTCTTGTATTTTGGATGATGATGATTATGAAATAAATTTCAATTTTCTTATTGATCTCTTTGTGATTTCTTGAGAGGAAAAACTCTAGGAGAGGGTCAAGCAATACCCATCAGCCGTCGGTGGAATCCGAGACTCGCGGTTAGTATTCCTTTAGATCTATTAGTTTTCCTCCCCACCCTCTCAACCACCGGCCATGCTCCTTGCAAGCCCCACCGCCGGCCACCTCCTCCCCTCCTCACCAAAACCATCGACCTCCCTCACTTAAACCCCCACCAACTTCACCACCGTCTTCTCCTCCCTTTGCTAAACCCACGACAAGTTTTCCCCCTTCTTCTTAGCCGCCGGCCACCCTAGGGTTGAATGGGGAGTTCCATGCAATTTGCTTCTCCATTGCTTCCTTAAATTATCCGGAATTAATTTGGAAAAAAAATTTGAATTCAAATTTATTTGAATTTCAAAACATTGCCTTATTAATACATTTAAATTAGGAAACCACTTATGGCCCCAAATCTGAATCTATTCTCAGATTTTTAAATTTGTCAATCACCCATTATTTCTTTTGAATTTTGAAGTAAAAAATTCAAATCCACTTTACTTACTTTTCTAATTTCCCACCCTATTAATTTGGAAAGTTACATCATTGGAATTCAAATCTATATTTGAATTCAAAAGCTTTCCCTATTAATAAATCCAAATTAGGAAACCTCCCAATTTTATTAAATCTGAAATCAATGTCAGATTTAATGAAAATCATTAATTAAATCATCCCGAGCCCACATACATTGAACCTAGACATCTCAAACCCATCCCCATATGGCCGGCCTACTCCCCCCCTCCTCTTTTTCTCTCCCCAATCTAGTCATTAACTCATGATTAAACTTTCCCTAAATCCCTCCCTCTTGCCTTGGACCCGCCGCCCCCTTCCCCCTATCTCTTCCCTTCCTCTATGGAACACCCATTTATCAAAAGGTTCAGTTTTCCCCTGCTGTCCCAGAATTCCAGCCAAGGGAAATCTGGATTCCTGCTGCCTAAAACCTCCAAACTGCGGGCTACTCTTTTATAACATGCTGTCCAACTGTTTAGGCCCAAACCCTTGCTGTCCTGAGGAGTTTCCATGGTCAAAAACTACTGTCCAAGGAAACTGGACTGCTGTCCGTTGATTTCTGCAGGCTTCACAGCATCATATCTTTCATCCGGAAGACTCCGACTGCTGTCCACCCCTTCCCCAGCATTCAAATGACCTTGCCAGAGTGCGTATTTCTCTTGTCTTTGGGTAAACTCGACACCCGACTCTCTATTTTCATAGTTGCATCCTTTATTGTGGTTTTATTACATTCATGAAGATCATGTTAATGCTCTTCCGCTAAAGCCTAGTAAATTATAGAGTTGTGTGAGGGATCCTTCATCGTACTAATCTCATTGTTAGTGTAGGGATTTCTTGTTGAAACTTTCCATGTATTGGAATATTCGATTAATTGAATGTTTTACGGTCTTAACTCCATGCATGTGATTTAGCCTAAACTTGTCTTGCTGCTCTTTGTGTTTTCTTTTATCGTTCAAAATCAAAACAAAGATATAATTATTGTGGTTTCTAAAATTAAGCGTGCAAACTCCCTAAGTTAATCATCCTTGCATGTATGTTTCACATCATGATTACTCATGATTAGGGAAGAGAAAGTTGATTGAGATTGAAGAAGAGGAGGAAGATTTAGACAATTTAGACTCCACTGAAGATGAGGCGGGGAGAAAGTTGTTCATTATGATGACGACTCAAATGTGAAGACCCCTTGAGTGTTGAGAGTATTGAAAACTTTTGATTACTTGTTATATTTTTACTTGGATCATTTGTTGTTGTCATGTTGGATAGGAAACGGAGAAATTTATTGTGCATAATTTATTTGATGTCTTTGATTTGACATTTTATTTTGAATTCATTTGATATCTTATGTTATTTGATCACTTGATGTTTGCATTACACTTCTACTACGCTCATTTTGTTACTTTGTACTTTGCAATTTGTTACTTGATGTTATATGCAAAGTGTTACTTCTTGTTTTGTTAGAATGTTAACATGCCATTTTTTTAATATATTAATATGTTATGATGCTAATATATTGCTTCTAATTTCTTGTTGACTTTACACAATTTTTCGATTGTGAGGCTTTTGCCCACCTACGGATGTAAAACACTTCAATAACCAATTACATAGATTTTAAATCATGACTTTGTTGCTTCATGCACAATGCATCCAATCACAATAAAATTTCCATACACTATCAAGTGAAGGTATAATGTAGGTGCGATAGTTTTGCTAGCTATTCCATTGATAGGATGAGCTTGGTTAAACTCTGCATGTACAAGAACAACACCCATATGCTACATGATTTCTATACACACTATCATGTGAGGGTTCAGTACTCTTGTATTAATTTAGAGAGAAGTATTTGCTCTTTATTATTATTATTATTTTTTTCTTTTTTGTCTTGTGTTTTTCAAGTTGAAGCTCTTGTTTTCTGCAATATAAGGTGGCTTACTTTGACTTTTTGCTCTCAAAATCGCTTTCCCGTATTTTTTTTTTTTTTACTTTCAGTGAGTATTGGTTGTCACCTGGGAACAGTAATCTTGTTGGTTGCTGCAAGGCTTTGATTTACAGAATAGTGAGCCAGGAGTTATGCTGTCCGAGTTAGTGGCGGGTTAAAACTGTAAAATTTTTTGGGGGCACTGAACTGTTCGCTATTTCTTAATAAATTAGTAGTGCTTGTTGTCTAAACCTTTTTATTGCCATAGATTTTCCAAATTATATCTCTTGGAAGGCATTAAAAAAATGTGAGAATAGTGATGTCGCAAATGACCAATATTCGTTGTTTCTTTTCCTTAAGAGTCTATATTTTATTGTGTAAGCCATCGACAAAGAATCTTATTTTTTATTTCCCTCTGGATAGTTTTGGTGAAGGAGGATTTTTAAAGCAAGCTACACATAGTTTGGATCAGGCTAAAATAATGATGATGAAGCCATATGTGAAGAGAGTTTTATAATTCTGAGCTTATATTGTGCTTATTCTGTAAATTTTGTAACCTAAGTCTTTTTTCTTATGTTTTCAATGGCAACAATTTGGCCCTATCATAATGTAAGAATTGATTTTCCAATAGAACTTATTTTTTATGATGATTCCTGATATTTGCAACCATTTTGCAGGACCTAATAAAACAAAAAGAGCAAGAAATATCTGAATTAAAGGCGACATTGGAAGAGAAGGACAGAGAATTACGTTCAGTTAAGATAGACAATGAAGCGGTCTGTTTTTCCCTCCTGTTTCATTTCATTGTTTATCAGCATTTGACCTTGCTTTGAGACAAACAAGTAGCGCTTCTTGTGTTGTGTAGGTTTGGGCTAAAGAGGACCTCCTTAGGGAACAAAATAAAGAGCTAGCTACCTTCAGGTATATTTTATATTAACTTTTTCTTACTGTTTTTAATCGAACCAAATGATTTATTGTTAGAAATTTAGACTCAAGTATTTTGAACTTTGGCTATTTGTGGCATTTGAACCATACGATACAAACTTTAGAATGGAAACATTTTGAATTGGTCTCATTACTTTGCAGTCCTTTAATATTTTATATTTTCTATGTTTGTGCAGTTATCATTGTTATGTTGATTTCTTATGAGATCTTTTGTATAACATACCATCTTTTTCTCACTGTTATGAAGTCCTTTTTTAATTTATTCAGGAAGATCAATCCTTAGTTAATCTTACTATTGATATCACAGGTAATGTTACAATTGTTATTGTATATTTTAGGTATCCTTCAACTGACATGATTATCATTCTCATCTATGTTGTGCTTTCTACATCTTTCCTTTTCTTCAATAAGGCAATTGTATTATCTTTGCTATCATATTGATTTACTGCATGCAAAGCACCTAATGGGCAAGGGGTGCTTATTATTTTTTTGCATATTTCATCATCATCATTAGCCTTATCCTATGTAGCACCGATACGGATACGACGACACGGATACGACACGATACGGATACGGGACACGTCAATTCTTAAAAATATAGGATACAGGTACGGCGCGGACACGACATTATAATTTATAAATCATACATAAAAATTAAGTAACCAATCAAAGCATAATAATTGAAATGACAAAAAAGAAAAAAAAAAGACAACAATATCATTTGTAGCCTTGTAGCTTATAACATCAAAATATAAGCATTAAATGTCTTGTACAACAACAAAAGCATAAACATAAATTATCTAGCACATGAAGTTTCAACTATTCAATAGAAGGAATGATATAATTATCTTCTTCATTGGTTTGTCTTGAACTTTTATATCATCTTCAATAAATATCATAGCTTCTAATTCAGGCTCATCAAGTGAACACTTAAAAAAAAAGGCTCATCAAGTGAAAGATTAGTAATTTTTAATATTTTTATATCATCAAGAGACTCAAATCCATCTCGGAAAAGAGAGAATCTTGCTCGCAACCGCGGAAGTAAATACGACACGTTTTTTTTTTTTCGGATTTTTTTTTTTTTCAACGGACGTGTACATTTGAAATTAAATAGTATTTTAATTGATACGGCTTTGGCGTATCCGACACGTATCGGTGGAGTATCGGAGGCGTATCGGTGTATCGGATACGGCACGCCTTCATAAATAGGTGTATCAGTGCAACATAGGCCTTATCCCAATTATTTGGGATCTACGGTCATTTCCTTTGATGCAGGAAATGACAATCATTCATATCATACATATTAGCTTTTAATGACGCATTCCACTTTCAATCTGACATTCATTGAAAAAAATTATACTTTTAACTAATGAGTTACTTTTTCATACTTGTAAAAGCTATTACTTGTTCTAACTTTTCCAGCTTTTTCTTGTTGTATTTTTTACTTGGTATGATATTTGTGGAATCTTCAACATCAAGGATTAGTGATTTCACTGAAAACAATCTCTCTATGGTTATCAAATATATATATATATATATTTCCATTCTGCCAAACAGTTATAAGAAATTCAATTACATTGAAGATATGATAAACCTGCTGGCTGGAATTGAAATGCATTACATATTTGTATTGAAGGAGAGAACTTGATAACTCCGAAGTTGAAAGAGCCCAGCTTGTAAAGCAAATTCATGATCTCCAAGAACATGTACGTGAGAAGGAGAGCCAGTTTCTTGCATTGGAAGAGCAGGTTTCAACTATTATTCTTCTGTTTCTATTTTTCCTGTTGGTTAAGGATTTTACATTACTTTAAAGGTGACTGACTATTCATTCTTGTAAAACCCATGTCTAAAATTAATTTGTTGCATCTACCAGTCAATACATCCTTCTGAGATTCTTTTTTTGAGAATGCTATATTCCATTTATTAAATTTCTTTCTTGTATTACTGACGCTAAATCTTTAGTATTTGTTAAAAGATTTTCAAATTAAAGCTAGATTTCCAACCCGATGTGTTATGCGCATCAGTCTTTTGAGAGTTTGCAGATGATATTTGTTTCATGAGTGTATATTCAAGAACTTTTGCCCATTTCGAAACCTTGACATTGCCTACTTGGACCTTAATGAACAAAGATCATATGTGGGATTCTTTTTAAATACATTTTTGTTTTAAGGATGATATTTTTGTAGTTCTCATATCTTCTTATGAATTGCATCCTTTTTGGTTGCATCTATAGCTTTGTAGTCTTTCCTCTTTACCATCAGCAACTATTTACTTATATTAAATGCAACCTAATTCCACATCATCCTTCACATAATTCTTTATTTATTTATTTTGTGAAGTGATTTCTATGCTTTAGACATTTTTGATAGTGTACATTGAATTGATTTGGTGAGCTAAGGAGGAAGGTGTTAGACTGGCCCTTCCTGGGCCGGTTGAACTGGTCCTTAGTGGACCGGTTTTAACCTACACCAGGCTGCCTAAGTGTTGGGCGGAAGCTGGGAAGGGAGAAAGGGAGGGTGCTGATGATGCTAGGGGGCCCACATGCTAATTAAAATTGCTTGGGAGGAAAATTTTGAATTAGGGAGGCTATTTGGGAAAGTTGTAATTGTCCTTTGTTTTTAATTAGCTCTTTTGGAGAGGATTAGGGCTTCATCTTGAATTTGAAATCTGATTTGAGATCTAGGGTTTGTGTTTTTGGGCTCTAGGATTTGCTAGATAATTGGAGAGTTGTTTCTTCCTCTCGAATTGAAGAAACTTGTATCTTGTATTGCTTTTCTTGTTCGTGGATTGGATATAAGAAGTTTTTCTTGTGTTTCTCTCCAATATCCTAAAATTCCTGCATCGTTTTTGTTGTTTCTCTCTGAAATCAATATATTTATCGCTATTTTTATCGATTATTGCTAAGTTTTCTTGCGAACTCAAGTATTTCCCTCAGGGTTACTTGCGAACTCAAGTATTTCTCTTAGGGTTACTTGTGAACTCAAGTATTTCCTATTAAATTGGTATCAGAGTGTTGTCTTGGGACCATCGGCGGCTAAAATCCTGAAATTTCATCGAAGAAAGCTCATTCAGAAGCAGATATTCTCGTAAATCTTGAGAAGAAAGGTGGTCGGGAAGAAGGTTGAAGTCTTGGAAGGCGAAATAAAATCAGATTTGGAGGAAAAATTTTATGATTTTCAAAATCAGATTTCATCCAATAATGAAAAGATAGAAGAGAAGTTCGCCTTGATGGAGGAGATGTTGAAGAAATTACTAGAAGTGAATATTAATCCGACGACATCAAAAGCAAGAGACGGCATCAAAATCAAGAGATACCACCGACGACAATGGGAGAGGAGGGAATCTGAAGCCGTTTAGGGGGAGGGAAAATATGGAAGTGGAGATCCTTGAGGGAGAGGACGACATGCCACTTCTAGAACCATTTTCTAGGGAGGAGATGAGCATGGGATACGAAAAGAGGGGTGTTGATTTTGTTGGGAGAAGAATATATTTCTACCACCGATGTGGAAAGAAGAAGAGGGGAAGTTGATGAAGGATATGGTTATGATTGTTGCAAATTTGGATTCAATAATTATAATTTTGATGATAACAAACATTCCTGACATTTCTGTTTCTTTACTATTGTTACTACTGCACATCTGTTTTGGTTACCATGTTTACTAATTTTTTAGGTCCACAAGATCAATTGCAATTCAAGCCAGCTCAAGATTGGGTAGATTAGGACTAAGTCAGTCTGTAATTTTAATCCTAGTGGTTTTTACTTTCTCTTGAGTTAAATGTAATAAGGTGAATCCTGATACTAAGTAACCTTGTACATACACACTCAGGGGAATAAATTCTATAAGTTTAAGAGTTTTCTATTTTTGATCATATCATACAGGACCATCCAAAATCGTTCTGGACGATCAGTTAAAAATAGAAACCCTAATCAAGGCATCTGCATGAAATCAATCGGATTAAGCAAATCGTCATGGACGATATTCACATCGTTATGGATGATATGCTCAAATAAAAAATTCTCTGCCGCCAAACTCATTTAAGTAAGATTTTATTTTTATAATTTTGAACTAATCGTATATGATGATCACATATCGTCCTAGACGATTCATTACAATCATGCCTAAATTAGTCAGGTGATTAAGAAAAGTAATTAAGGTTAGATTGATTGATCATATCGTCCTGGACGATCGCAGGACCGTCCTGGATGATCAGTAAGAAAAACCTTAGTTTTTTCCTGAATCACCTAGACATCCAGAACTATATGCTGGACGATCATTTAAAATTCTTTGTCGTTCAGTTGTATCACATGGACGACCCGAACTATCTGCTGGACGATAATCACTGATTTTGAACTTATCGTACATGATGATACAAACATCGTCCTGGACGATAAGTTATATTTCTTCATCGTCCAACATGTATATCCTGACGTCCCGAACTATGTGCTAGATGATATGTATGATTTTGAACTAATCGTATAGGATGGTGTCCACATCGTCCTGGACTATCAAAATAAACAATGTGTTCTAATCATACAACACACTTAGATCGTCTTGGGTGAAATAGATGAAATTCATTGATTGTATAGGACGATCTGTCGATCTTCCTGTATGATCTTTGACGACAAGTTGCAAATTGGGGCAATTTTTAAGGCCTTCTTTATAAGATCTTTTATTTATTAATGAGATGATCTTTTGCTGTTATCCTGATCTGAGAAACCTTAGAGAAGGATAGGGAGAGCTTGGGAGAGAGAGAGATGATCTTATAAAGGGAGTTTGTGAGGTGTTCACAAAGGTTGCTCCAAGCAAGGATTCGAGTCATCTTCTTCAATCGTCGTCCCTGGTTCCTTGGTGGCTTTAGGGAGGTCTTCATCAGCACTAGATCAAGGTTCTTTGTCTGCTTCAGGAGGAAGCAAAAGGATTCTGGGTTCTCTGCCTCACCCAGGTCGGTGAAAAGGATTTTGTAAAGGCTTCTCCGCCGTGCTGTGGGAGCAAAAAAGGAGAGTCACTATGGTTTTAATGCAATACCTGGAAGAGAGGCTCCGTGGAGCGGACGTAGGTCGAGTTGACTGAACCACTATAAAATCTGATGTGTTCTTTCTTATTACTGTTCCTCATTTTAATTTCTGCACTTTAATTTCTTTTGGATGATTAAAGTCTTTGGTTTGTTTTGTTAATCGCCTCTGCATCAAAGGTTAATCGTGTTTGTTTTGAAGGTTTCAAAAAGATTTTGCTTTTTGTTTAAAAAATTTTAAAACTATCAATTCACCTCCCTCTCGGTTAGCCTCAGGCTAGTTCATAAGGGCTTAACAACCCTAACGAACTTTCAAGTGGTATCAGAGCTCTCTCAAGTCCTTAAAGATATCAAGTGACACATGAATTCTTGCACGTGCATGTGTAGATTGTGTTTTGCCTTTGTGCGGCAAACCATGTAATATGTGTCATTTTTAGATAATTTCAAAGTTTTCGATGTGTCGACATGATCCTTATGTGCGACGTTGCATCCTTAGTCCGTCATTTTTTATCGTGCAGATATTTAATAACACGAGATGTCAGTTTTGGGTTTTTCTAGTATCTTGAACACCATATGATTCAATTTCTGAAGATGTGGTGTCCACCGTTTACCAATTTTCTCGTATTCACTTGAATTGAGCCGAAGATTTTTTTTCATGATTTTGACACTTTGGCAGCGTCAATGCAATATGTTTTGCAAAAGGAAGGTGTTCGAATGGTTTTTGTCGCAGTCGATGTGTTTTTGAAATTGATTCGTGCAATGTCACATTAGCTAGCTGTTGTTCTTCTTGTATTTTATCGAATTGGTCATGAGACACATATGATGATCAGCATTATATTTATGATATCTAAAATTGCGCAATATGAGGCTCGCCTTTACGCAATTCCAGTAAAAAACGCCTCGATGCTTACGCCTCGAGTTTTTTTTATGAGGCTTGCGCCTCAACTTGGTTGAGGCCCGCCTCGCCTCACTGGCATGAGGCTTATGCCTCACGCTATATATATTAAAACTAACATAAATCTTTGAAGTAAATGCCCGACATTGGACTCTATAGGAGAGGAGGAAGGGGAGAGAGCAGTTCATCATAATGATGATTCAAATGAAAAACCCCTTAGTGATGACAGTGCTGATGACTTATGAGTTCTTATGTGATATGTCATTGCTATTTATTTTTGCAAAATTGAAATTATATTTTAATGAAAATAATAATGAGATTTGGGAAAGATAGAATTTTGAGTTGAACTATATTTCATGTTGTCTTATTATTGGGATATTTTGATTTCACTTCATATCTTATGCTTTTTTATGTTTTATATTATTCATTCATTAGTATATTAAAAAATTATCATTTTATGTTTACGCAATCTTTTGATTTTGAGGCTTACGCCTCAAAACGCCTTGAGGCTTATGCCTCGCCTCACGAATGAAAAACGCCTCAATACCCGAATACGCAATTTTAAACATTGGTATGATGTAATAATTACCAACACATTTATTTCCAATTATTGTGGGATTAAATCAATTTTTGGTGTTAAGTGTCTATTTTCTATGTAGTTTATAAAGATGCTTGCATAAAATACTCAAAGGCACCTTGGTGCATGCTTATTATAAATGATGTAATTCTTATGGGTGTGATACCATTTTTTAAGTAGTTGAAATATTCAATTAATGGTGAAAATTTTTAAAAATAAGGGACCTACGGTTAAATAAATATTGAGTGCACGATAGGCAATTTTTAAGAGAATTAAAAGTTGCTATTCATTATTTAATATTATTGAAAATCAAGTAATATTTTAGTGTTATGTTTAAATAGCTTGAATCTATTTTAAAAAGTTGGGGATGTGGATTATAACGTAACTTTAAAAGTTAAATTGGTCCGCTAAAATTAATAAGTGCTTTAGCAGTACCATGCAATTAAAAAATATCATACTTATTAAGATTTAATATTTATTAAATTACTATTTGATCAATTATGTTATATGGATCTATGTATTCACCAAGAATGAAGTCATTAAAATATAGACCGAGTGATAGAAATAAGAACCTTAATTAGAGTGATGGAAAAACCATTGCTTCATTAGGTACAACCATGTTTATTGTGTGCATTTGCTATTTTGTAATAAAGTAAGAATCTCACATAGAAATGTGAGATACCAAATAAGTTATCCATATGCTTATGAAGTTATAATGAATGCACTTGTGAAAAATGATGATTATTTATGATACTAACCAAAATAACTTTTTTGAAAATCAATTAAGAGAAATGCAAATGCAGACAAAGCTTCGAAAGAGGAATTAAGATAAAAGCAATGTTAAATTGGCATGAGAGCTTATTGATGCATTGTCATGTTAGAAGTTGACCATTTAAGTTGATCAATTAAAAATTTCAAAATTATATTCCTAAATTTGATTGGATGTACAATCTCGTAGAATATTTTTAAGGGTGGATCAATAGTTTGAAAATTTTCTTTGAACATCATCATTTATTTGATTTGATAAATGTTAAAGTTTTTGAAATAAAGTTAATGGGACATGCATAATTGTTTTAGCGAACAATTTCAAGTGAAATAAAATGTCGTGGACTGTCATGAAACCTAAACTTAAAATGAAATATTTACCATTTGGTGAATATCAAGGTGAATTGTATAATCAATTTAAGAGTTGTTAAAAAAAGATTCAAGTGTGCTTGAATTTTATGCAAGGTTTACATGTGATGTGATACTGCCAGGAGTTAGCGAGAAAATCAATAAGAAAGTTGTTAAAAGTTTACCGTTATAAAGTTATGCTTCAAGGCAAAAGGAAGTTTTAAGGATTCGTAGTTTTCCACTTGCTTAGGCAAAGAAGCACATGTAGATTAACCGAGACACTCTTAGTCAAATACAAAGGAAATAGAAACACTAATAGCTTGTAACATAAATCCGAAATTTAATAATGAGATGTTTCACCTTGAAGGTTTTCTCACTCTACGGTTCTAGGGCTTAGCGGATGAAGATATTCCAAACTAGACTTGAAATCACCACTAGGAAGAAGGAATCGATGATCTTTGTTGTTGGGAAGGTAGCTGGTGGTGGAGGATGCAAGGATCTTACGACGAGGAGCCAAGGTGTTATGGGTCTTTGAAGCTCGATCGTCTCGGCGAGGCAGTAAACGATGCGTTTGACGTAGCGTTCCACCGATTCGTCGTACTCCCAATCTGGTTCGTAGAAAGGAGATCAGAAGATATCTATCTCTCCTTGGGCGTTGTAAACAAGGCCGTGGTCGATCTCAGGATTGGCCATACATACTTGCTTTGAGACGGGAAAGAGGAGAATTGAGGTGGTAAGGAGAGAGGTGAATTAGGGAGGCTTAGGTTAAAATCTGAAATTAATTCTCAGATTTAGAGGGAGGGAAACATTAATTTGGGATTCAAATTAATTCAAAATGGGGGCTTGATTGGGGCGGCAGCCAAGGAAATTTTAATGGGTATTTAATGGGGGTCCAGGTGGCGAATTGGAGAAGAGAAAGGGGATAGAGAGGGGTCCGGCCATATAGGGGGGAATTTGATGTGTTTTTATTTAATATGTGGGCCCGGGGAGGATTTAATTGAGGATTGTCATTAAATTTGAAATTGATTTCAAATTTTAATGTGTTTAGGAGGTTTCCTAATATACGTTAATAATACGGAAAGCTTTATAATTCAAATTTGAATTTGAATCTAAATGTGGCAACTTTCCAAATTAATAGGGGTGTATTTTAGGAAAGTAATTAAGGATGATTTTGAAATTTGTAATTCAAAATCCCTATGTAATGGAATGAGGGCCGGTTGCTTGTGGAGCTTGGGGAGGCCGGCGGTGAGGGGTTTGCTGAGGGGGTCGGTGGTGGACGGGTGAGGGGAGGCCGGCGGCTCAAGGGTGAGCCGGGTTGGTGGTGGGGTTCGGTTTTGGGAGGAGGAAAAGGGGATGGGGTTTTGGGAGGCCGGCAGGTAGGGGGCTAGGAGGGGAGGTGGAAGTAGAAGGAAATAGAAAAGAAAAGATTGGAGCCGTGAACCTTGGAATCCTCCTAAGGTTGACGGGTATTGCTTTCACCCACATAGGGTCTCTCATCTCAAGAACTCACTTAGAGATCAAGTAAGAAATCTGAAATTTCATTCATAATTCATCATCCGATACAATAGAGGAGGCCACAATATATAGGCCTACGGAAATAAAAATACAATGACTCAAATGCCCTTTGAACTACAACTCCAGCAGACTCAAAAGAAAGGGTACAACTATAAATAGCAATTAATACATAAAACATCAAAATAAAGACTAAGCATCAAAATAAAGCCTGTGGATCGTAGCTATCGATCTGCAACTCTTGCGCTGATATACTCGTTGAAAACGTCTATCAATGTCCTCATCAACATGTCTTGTTCTTAAATATGTTATGACTTTAGACTATTTTGCCACTAGTTCTTGCTTCATTTAAAAGTATCATGTGAGAGTTTAGGAATGAATTAAACTACCATCCATCAAAAACATGATATGAGATTTTTTTTTATCTGATTTTTGAATATTGAGGTATGTTATGAGCATTTTATTTTAAGGTTACACTTGTGCTTATTCTATAGGAAAATATAGTTATATCCAATATAAATCCTATGAAAAATACATTATTGCAAGAAATCATGTGTGGTTAAAGTTTATCTAATTGAAGAAATGATAGTTCATGATTTTATTTTTTTGAGAATTTATTTAGATGTAGAATATGATTTATATTTACTATCCTAATCTTTTTATGTTGTATTTGAATTTGTATCTACATTAGTTCATGATCATAAAACTGAAGATATACTTCATCAAGTGTTAAGATTGGGGTTTGAAAGCAATATTAAGTATGAAATCATATTTGAATCTAAACCTCTAAGGGAGATTGAATTTATGCTTGAATGTTAAATTGTACAAACTCTATTTAGTTTAGTTGATGAATCAATTAACCTATCAAAAAGACCTACTGTTGATGCTTATTAGGTGATATTATTACTATGATGAATTACTAAAGAGAGGTTAATTTTGTTTTTAGTTCTTGATTTATTGAATTTAAAATTCATAAAAGAAACCTTATAAGTTAAGTTGCATCAATATTTCCAACAATCGATTAAGGAAGAATTCTTTAGAAGACTTCTAAAATATAGAGCTCTTTATTTGGTTCATCATAATCATAAATGTGCATACTTCATTACAATTAGTTTTTAAGTAATTTAGGTTTGCTTTGCTTTAAATGGTTGTCCGTTCATCTATAAATATCATAATTATGTGGTCTGTCTACTTATATTTGTATTGGAATTTCATTTTGTAGGAATTAGTTATAGGTTATTATTGGTATCCCTTAAGGTGTTTCTTAGTTTTTAATATTTCCATTACTTATATTATTTTCATGATTTGCCTGAATTATATGAGGACATTTGCAAAAGATTGAATATGAATTATGATAATTATAAGATTTATACTGATGTGAATAAGAGGCACATTGAGTTAAAACTAGTAAAGTGGAGCTACATTGAGTTTAAACCTAGTGGTAAAGTAATGATAAATTTAAATTCAGAAATGCTTCCATCATGATCCTTTAAGAAATTAAATGCAAGGATAATATGTCTATTTGAAATCTTTTAGCACGTTGGAGCTAATGACTATAAGTTAGAAATGTGAAGAAATTAGGTCATTAATTTAGTTTACAAAGTACATTATTTAAATCTTAGTTCATTTTGTTGTTATCCTTCTCTCTTTATATCTACTTGTGAATTCGTATCCCATCCTCTACTATGCTTGAAATTTGTGTTACTGACATTGCTCATAGAGCTTGTTGAGTCAACATGATAGGTTGGCTTTTAAGTTTGTGAGTTGAGAAAATTCACTGATTTGGCCCTTGAGCTTGTAGAATTGGGGTTTTCATTCAAGGTCAATATTTTCTAGATTTGTTGAACTTGAACTTGTTAGATCAACAAGCAATTCATGTTTAGAGTTGAGTTGAGAATGATTATTGCCCTCACAAGCATTTTTTATTTTGTTGTTAACATGAGTTTCCAATTAGTTTTTGGGATTCCAAATGAGAAACAAGGCTAGATTTCATTGAAGAGGATTTAAATTAAAATTGCCCTAATTTGGCAGAGGAATTTTAGGTTACAATACAATTTTATGCTTTAGGTTTATGTGATGATAATAGTAATTTGAATCGAAATTTACCCCCTATGAAACAATGTGGAATTATAGATGTTCGGCATATGAGGACTAATTCCCTCACTTTAAAGCTCAGCTTGTCAAAATGGGTTAATAGGTCGGGTTCAGGTCCAACCCGAAATTGACTCAAACCCGACTCATTTAATAAACAGGTAAAAATGTGAATTCAAACCTGACAATATCTAGATGACTCGAGCATGACATGATTACTCGTTCCGATTCAAGGAAAATATTTGTAATTTGTCAACTATTGGGTTTTTGTTAATTGATCAAAATTCAAAATTAAGAAGAGCAAATTACATGTAAAAAAATTGAAGGGAAAAAATAATTAAACTCGTCACTATAGGGTTTGTGGTATAATCCGAACATTTAATTAAACGGGTTGGAATTCTATACTGGAATCCGCCCTGCTTCTTATGTAGGTCAAACTGAATATGGACTTTTCAAATCGGTTATCAAGTTGGGTCATTTATTGACATCTCTATTTAAAGCTCTTAAGGCGAACTATGTGATCATTAGATCTATTCATCTTTTCCATGCGATTTTTTTATTTATTTTTTTAGCTTGAAGTTGACTAGTAATGTTAGCACCCAAATTTTAAACTAGTGATATTCTAAACTAGACATTAGATAATTTTATTGTAGGATGTAACTGGTTTTATTTTTGATGTCAAGATTGTCCGCTGATTTAACATTGGTTGCACTTCTTAGCATGGTCCAACTTAGTCCTTAATATTTCATATGCTTGATTTTGTTTTTCATTTTTAGACCAGATTGCTGTGCGTTGGACAACCCATTTTTTAACAATGTATTTTTCTTCTTTCTTGATTGGTTGAAGTATTTATGCTCTTTGTTTAAAATTGTGCAATGAGAGGGTCTACTCAATACCATTTTAAAACAAGATCCAAAAAATATGCACCTCACTGGGGCTTGATGAGGCATACGCCTTGGCAGGGTTGAGGTGTGTTGCTGCGCAATTCTTAAGAGGTGCAAACCAAATAAACTAGGCTTCATGTAATTTAAAAATTTTAATATATAAATTTAATATATAAGTTAAATCATATTTGTTATTTATGTACATCTAAATCTAAAACAAACAGAAACTGGAATCTCATGTGCCTCCTTGACCCCCAACTCCACTTTTTACTCGCATCCGATGCCGCTTGCACTCGCAGTCATACTCCATTGTTGCTGTGCAACCAATAATGTAAGAGGAAGATGATTGAGATCAAATATTGGGATGATGCTAACACATTGAGGATGATAAAGGAAAGGAGCAATTCACTTCAATGATGATTCTAAGAATGGGGGAGACTTGAATCCATAAATTATACTTAATGACTTAGACTACAAGTTTATGTTAAATTGAGAGGGGGAAAAACTTATTGTTTTGATTTTATGTGGATTTGTTATGATTTTTTTTTTATATGTTTCTTTGATGTTAGTATTTTACTGATTATTTCATGTTGTTATTAATTTAATGGTTTAATTATGAGGCCTAAGCCACAAAAAATCTTGTACAAAACATATCTCAATACTCAATTCTGGAATTTCAAATCTTTGTAGTGGCACAAGTCTTTCTCTAGTGCTTCAGAGCACAGCTTAAGATGGCTGTCATGTTCCAGTCGATTGGTTGCTTTTTTATCAGCTGCTAATGGGCCGAAATTCAGGAAGGTTGCTTATGATGTTCTAAAGAAAGTTTTGCTGATGCGAATTGATGAATGGCCTTGTGACCTATTCTTTTATTAATGGATTATTGCCCAAGATATTACTTTTATTTCATGCGCCTGTTTTTTTGTCACTTTGATTCATTTTCTCTGTTGGTTTGTGCTTCATGTCTTATTAATTCAACTGTAATCAATTATCTGTGACAGATTTAGAATTTGTTTGGGATAGCTTTAGACTATTTTTTTCCCCTGCATTCAAGAGATTTTTGTACTAAAAAAAATAGATTATATAAATCAGTAAAAAAGCCGTCCCAAACGAAGCCTTAGTATAGCGAGTGTTTTTTTTTTTTCTTTATATTAAATTTTTGGTACAATGATTTTAACAACCACCTCTCTTGCAGCTTAGGGTTGCTCGGGAAACAGTACTTTACAAGGATGAGCAGTTACGGGAAGCACAAGCATGGATTGCACGTGTTCAGGTGGATGCTTTGCAGTCAACAACAAATCAGTCTTTACAAGCTGAACTGCAGGAGCGGACTGAGCAGTTCAATCAATATTGGATTGCTTTGCAGCGACAGGTTGCTTTAAGCGTAAATAAATTGTTGGTTTTTTTTTAAGTGCAGGGACATTAATTGATTCCTTTAAGCAATTTCCGTACCTTTGTGTAGCATTAGATTCCTTCTTTTGTAATTCATTTTTATTTTATTGATTTTTGCACATGCAATTAATTTTTTTTTATCTTGATGTTAGTTTGTGGAAATGGAGCGTCACCACATACAAACAATACAACAACTTCATTTGGAGCTAGCAGAGGCAAGGGGGAAGAGTGAAATATACAAAGATGGCTTCCTAATGGCACATGAAAACTCAACTGATTCTTCATCACATTTGCAAAAGAAGGGACACCAAATGAATACTACTAATGATGGCATCATAAACAGTGCCTTGACACATCCATCAAATGGAAAATTTTCAACTTCCAGCTCTTCAATCAATGTAAGTAAAGATGCAATAGACCAAAGTTTTCCCCTATTTGGAAAAAGAAGACATTGAAATATTCTGTTAAATTTTGCAATGATAAGAAATAGTGAATTACTGAAGAAAAGGTCAAACAATAAATTAAAAATTGTGCTAAGCATCTCACAAAAATATAAAAGCTCCTCTTTTTATGTATTTTAAATTACTCTAAATCACCTTGAAGTAAATTGCTTCTTAGCAATATAGAAAGTTCTTGACAAGGGAACTTCTCATTTATTGTCATACCTTTAAAATGAAATGCCTCGTGTTCCTTGCATCTGATATGAAGTCGATGCAATTTCAGCAAAAATCAGTAAACGGCACTAGAGATTGGGATGAAGAATGCCTAAAAATGAATTTTATTGAAAGAACTATGGAGAGAAATGTAATATACAATTAGATTTTCAATCGGAGTGGAAGATTAAGCTCTCCCAAAGCCCTAGCCACCTGCTAGAGGCCTCTCAACTTAGACAAACTTCAAAAATAGCAAAAAAGACAAATTGAAACCCTAGGTAAACAACCTACTTAAAGCATACAATCACCCAAAGCAAATCCCTAAATAGCCCTCCTTATCTGAAGTTTCCTTCCTAGCCACCCCCTCCTCTATTAAAAAATCCTCCTTGGGCCCACTTCAAGGGGGCGGGATCCTCCCGTGCTGTTCCGCCTAGTGCTAGCTCATGCCGGTCCAGTATAGACCGGCCCTTCTATGACCGGTCCAAGAGGAACTGGTCTATCAACATCTCATTATGTTTCCACTAAACTTTTCTATCTCGCAAAGAGTACCAACTAAAGACCAATTTTGTACATTAATTATGAAATTGCATTTTGCAAACCTCGTGACATATCTGTGAGTATTTTGTGGCTTATGGATACTTGTAATGTAACTTTATAAGGTGCCTTAGAAGAACTACTTGTCTTTGGTTTGTTTTATGAGCGAGTCCTTTCGTGATCTACTTTTTCTTTGATTTTTAAAGTTATCTAATTTGCTTGTCCCTTTATGAATTGTTGCACTGAGCAGTTGTCAATCATAAAGCTGACTAATGTATTTAATTATTCAAACATTCCATCATATTGTGAACAGAAGTGCTGATGGTTGATGGCATTTAATTAATTCCATATTTGGATTTTTTTTTTCGGTTTTTAGTTTTCTGTTTTCAAAAACAAGCTCTGAAGGTACCTTTTATACCCTATGTGATACATTTTAGCTTGGTTTTTTTTTTCACATTTTTTCAATGCGACATATTGAAAATTATTTGTAAAAGGGTGTTTCTTGAAATACTTGAGGATTATCTAGCTATGAGCTCAAGATATATACTCAAGTGGCCTCTGAGGTTCTCTAATTATAAGTAAACGTTTATTATGGGGATTCATGGTGGCTTCTAATTCGTGTTATTTTTATGTTATCACTTTACTGGCCAAATCTTTTTATATACCTCGAACAAAAGAAATCACGTAGAACTTTATTAGCCTCAGTGCAGTTCTTATTTTCTGATCGTGCCTAGAAATCTGCTTTCTACATGTTTTGATGTTACAATGACTATTCCGTTATGTTCATATTCCTTTAAGATCTGATGGATTTAGATCGCTCCGAGAATAGTTCTTTTTTTTTTGTAACAGTAAATACTTTTTTTTTTATTTGAATTTGTTGCTGTCTCTGCTCTTTACCTTGGATATCTATAACTGTTCATCCTCAGTAGTATTTAACAGTGTATCTGTAAGCATTTCATCCTTGATTAAATAGACGCATCATCCTGTGTGATGATCTGGTTGTGCAAATTTATGCTTTTCTTTCCACAATTGATATTTACCTTCAAACCTTCTTTTTGTTTTCTTTGGAAGAAATCTATTCCTTTCAATGAAATGGGCAATTTTTTTCTGATATTTATCAATTAATAATTTGATATACCTTCCAAGGAAAACCATTTAAGATTGTTTCTTTCTCTGTTTAAATTTTTTATTTTTATTATTTCCTCCAGACAGAACATGCCTCTAGTGTTCCTGTATTTCCTCCTCCGCTTGGAATAGGCACCTTTGTGCCTGGTGGTCAGGTGGCTGCCTTTCGCCCTTTTGTTATGCACCCTCAAGGTGTTCCACATTCTCCGTCATCCACAAATTCCATCATCTCTCAATCTTATTTGGGCAATGTTCTGCCAACATCTCCAGTGCCAGCCCAACAGTTATGGCTGAATCATCAGGTTATCACCCTTTCACGATGCAGTTTTATGGATTTGTTGGAGATGGCAGTTTCTGTAATATGTTGCATGTCTTTGACAGTTATTATTATTATTATTATTATTATTTTCATTTTTCCTTCAGGTTATGCTCAATCAGAGTAAATGCAATACATCTCAGTTAGAGCCAAATCAAAGTTGGATCAGATTCTCATTTTAGCTGTCAGCTTTCTTCTGATGGAAAGGTACTCCAGGAATACCATCTCAACTCTCAAAACAACCAACAGCAGAGTTCCTTTCCTGCGATCAATGGGTCAAATGAAGAAATTCAGGTTAGAATGTGGTGTTTCTGTTTATTCTGTGAACCCTTTTATTGATAATCCTAAGGGCATCTCCAACCGAAAATCTCATTTTTCACTCCAAAATGCCGTAAAACTAAAAAATGCTGTGATTCATCTCCAATCGAACTTCATTTTTGCCCCGTAACGGTCGTTCTCTTCTTTCGCGCGTTTCTTTGACAAGTTCGGTAGAGACAAAAAAATGGCGAAGATGAACAGTGGCGTCGCACTGTTCATCCGCGATGAAATGGCGTAAGAATTGCCGCTCGGTTGGAGCGACTGATGAACGGACAAACATTCCATTGGAGATGCTCTAAATTATTCTAATTGTGAACTCTTAAAACCTCTCTAGGTTCCTGAAATTAGCAGTAACATTTTTTCACTGCATTTTGTTAAATTTATTCGGGCAGGATTATAGCATTGCATCTTTTAATGAATCACAAGAGCTAGTTACAACATCAAGTCAACAGTGCTTAGCTTCCATTATAGATGCAGAGGCTGCTCCAAGCATTGTTGTTGGTTCCAACAGTGCTGCAGAATACAATAGAGCTAAGCTGGTATCTTCTGAAACTACGATTCCAACCACACATGAATCAAGCTCGGTGACCACCAGTAAGACAATGGACCATGCTCTTTTAGATGAAAGGGCACTTTTGGCTTGCATTGTTCGTGCAATTCCTGCCGGATCTGATGGTCGAATTAGGATTAGCACTACTGTGAGTTTCATTGTGCAAGTTTCAAATTGTTTCAGATTTGTTGTTGCATGATATTTTTTCTTCTTTTTGTTAGTACGTAAATCCTTCACAAATTGTTGCTTTCAGTTGCCAAATAGGCTTGGAAAAATGCTTGCACCTCTTCACTGGCATGATTATAAGAAACACTATGGAAAGCTTGATGATTTTGTTTCCCATCATCCCGAAGTAGGTTTCCATCCTTGATGTCTTAAATTTATGTTTCGGTTGGGATGACTTTCTTATATTAGAAAGCTGCTTTAAGAAGCAGTAAGAAAGCCGTCCCAAACAAAAGCCTTAATATGGTCTTAAACTTTTTCTGATTTTATTTCTCCCTGTTTCAGCTATTTGTAATTGAAGGAGACTTTATTCATCTACGTGAAGGAGCTCAAGAAATCATATCCGCCACTGCAGCGGTGGCAAAAGTCGCAGCTGCAGCTGCAGCATCCTCTGTTTCGTATTCTTCATTGGTCCCATCAGTTGCTGTCACTCCAGTTTCTCAGACCAATCGTCATAAAAAGTCATCTGTAGAATCCAACAACACTCAAGCTTCATATAATAGTTTCCCAGTGAATCTGAAAAGCCCCCATCAACCACAAAATGGCATCAGCTTTAAAATTGTTCAAGAAATACCAGACGAAACCTTCTCGAACAAAATAAAGAATTCTTATGGAATGAATGGTTTGTCAAATGTCAGGCATGTCTTTGGAGGGAAGCAACAAGAAAGGTATCCTTCAATCTTAAGATGGCAAGTCTTCTAATTTTAAAGCTTTCTATAAATAATCTCTGCTTATCCATTGTGAATTGCTTCCTTTTGGCAGGTCTTCTGGAACTGGACTTATTTCCAGGCGATAGTAAGTTGCTGTAATGACATGCCATTCTTTTTATCTATTTGTTCTATGCAATGTGAATACGTTTATCTTATTTAATTTAGTTCCTTCTAACCGACAGAGCTATGGGTATCTATAACTGCTACTATTTTTTAAGGTCTGGATGTTTGATGATATTATCGCATTTTAATCTGCCAGTTTGTTTTGATCAATGGAAGTTTACCAAGTCAATTTACTAATCATGTTTTGGTTTAGTAATACAAAGAGAAATCAAATTCTTCTGATTTGTATTATTGCAAGAACAATGGTAAAGAAGGAATGCCTTTGTTTGATGATTCATGATAGGGGCTAGATGTTTATCTCTTATGACTACTATAGGACCACTAAAGGGGAGAAATTATTTTGTATGGATGCTGCATGTTGTCCGGAGACCAATTAGAATCAGCCACGTCGGTATCGCAATTCGGTACTGCTCGGTACCGCGGCTCGGTATTGCTGACGTGGCTCATTCTAATTAGTTTTCGAATGTAGAGCTGCGTATCGCATTCACACAGAATAATTTCTCCCAGAACTTAATCATTTGCTTACCTATATAATAAGCCAACATATGATCATATGAAGAAAGATACAGACAAACAAGAAACTTGAACACAGTTATATAAATGTGGCATACTTGTAAAAAAACAGGACATGTAATGTTAGATTTTTTTTGTTAATTATATAATTAAAATAAAATTGGTTTTTCTCTTGATCTTATTTTATTTTATTTTGTTAGATATTTTCACCGACTTCCTCTTATGAGATTCTTGTCAATTGTAGTGATTGATTTTGACGTGTTTTTCCTATTACATAATTTAAAGAACTATAAGATTAGTAGATTAAGGTTTCGTTTGTGATCGCTTTTTTATTGCTTTTTAAATTAATTTTTTAGTGCAAAAATTTATTTTAAGAAGAGGCAAACTCACACACACAACGCATACACAAAGACTTGAATCCAAGATCTTTTAGTTGAAAGCCTAAGCTCTCAACCAACAGGTCAAGTTGAGCTGTGTTGGTTGCTGAATTTTGATAAAGAAAGAAAACGTTTTGACTATCCATCATGTTTAGCAAGAAGAGTTGCTCCTGAAGGCTGCATACGAGCAGGCAAGAGATGGGTTTGCAGACAATGAATGAAAGCCGAACTGATTTGTGAGTGCTGAACATGAAAACCTACATCAGCGGTTTAAACACCTACAAAATTCTTTGCAGCGGTTTAAAATCTGCTGCACATCCGTTGTATCTGTGTTTGCTGTCTTGTTGGTAAGGCTTTAGCAACGGTTTGGCTGATTGGCTGGATGAAAAAAAAGCATTAACTCCATTTGAAATGTTTCTAATTATTTGGATGAGTTTAAAATAAATACATATGATTATTTTTTATTTAGGTTGAAATAAAATACATGAAGTGTAAATCTTAATGAGAGTAGCGGCTGGAAGTAGAGGCCATGGCTTCTTGGTTATGGCCTGTGTGGCATGAAAGGATGATACGAGGTGTCGGCAATAATGACAGATAATTTATATTGTATTTGAAAATTTGTTGAATTTACCGATTTTTAAATACAATAAATAGATAATTTTAAATACTTAAAATTTTATCATGCACTTTTTTTATTTTAATTTAAACATTAATATTTTCAAAACTCTTTTTTTTTGGGACATTTAGGCCAATTAAGGCAAACTCACACACACAACGCATACACATAGACTCGAACTTTGGATCTCTTAGTTGGAAGCCTAAACATTCAACCAATAGGCTAAGGAGAGTTAAGATATCAATGTTTTACATGTATTTTATGTCAAATCAAACATCCTTTTAATGATTGAGTGGAGGACTTAAGCTGAGAGTGTCCAAGGGGTGAGGCAAACTCCTAAGCAAAAGCAAGGTGTTGCATAGCCTTGTGGGAGTGGAGAAATTATTCTGTGCGGACGCCGAACGAAATTCTATGTCCGGAGATCAATCAGAATAAGCTACGTCAATAATATCGCACCGTAGTACTAAGCGGTACCGAGCCACGATATTGAGCAGTACCGAGCCGCGGTATTGATGTGGCTCATTTTGATTGGTCTCCGGATGGCGTTTGCACCAAATAATTTTTTGTGGGAGTGAGTGTCATGTTCATTGGCTTGAATGGCAAGAGGGTCAGAAAAAACATAAGCAAGAGGATCATTAAGGAACTTGAAATCGAACCATTGAGCTTCTTAAAAATCTCAAAATAATTTATCAACTGTGCTATTCGGTGGAGGCATATTCAGCTCATGACCATCTCATTTAGGCTTGAAATATTCCTAATATAATTTTACTTTTTTACAGGTGTTATTTTGTGTTTGAGGTGTGTCAATGTCCAACACATTTGACGCATAAAAATATATTTTAAACTTTGAGAGATCTATAGATATAATATTTTTTTAACCTTTTTTAGAGTCCGGCTATTTTCATTTTTTTTTTTAATTCATTCTTGATTTGAAGATTTCAACAATTTTTTTATTGATTTCTAAAGAAAATTTTTATTTTAAAAAAATTTAGTTTAAAAATTTTTATACTAAAAAATTTGCTTTAAGAAATAGTAAGAATGCTGTCCCAAACAAAATCTTATGCTTTGTTTGGGACGGCTTTTTTACTGCTTTCTAAAACGGAGTTTTAGTACAAAATTTTTTATTTTTGTATTAAAACTCCGTTTTAGAAAGCAATAAAAAAGCCGTCCCAAACAAAGCCTTAGTCGTTGATACTGACATTAGGCTGCTTCATGTAATATGGTTTGCAACTCATCCAAAAACTTGCAGATCTTATTTTTTCATAAGAGCTTAGTGCATGTTTTCTTTAGAATTTGTTTACAATGTGATGGAGGGCGTTTTAATGTTTAAGTTGTCTAATGTTGTTCTAACATGCAATATAGAAAACAATATATTGAGAACGAGGAATTTTAAGATCAGAAACTATTATTTTGTAATAACTATTTACTAAGCACCTTTGATGGAAATTTTTTTTTTTTTTGAAGAATCTAATTTACATGACATATGGCTTAATTTGAACTACAAAATACCACTAAAAAAAAGGCCATGCACATGATAGTATTTTTAGACAACCAAAATAAATATATAAAGTTTAATTAACCATAATTTTACTGGTAATTGTTAACAAAAAATCTCATATGCATCCGTTCATCCATCACCCTTTAGGGCCGTAGAATGATCATTATCTGAAAGCTAAAGTGTCTTTCTTTTAAGCTAACTAGTATTTTTATCCAATGCAGATATCAAAACTATGGTAACTCATTTATCATCATCTTTCTTACTAAAAGTACTAAATATCGCTTCGCCCTCAACTCTATAAATACTTCATTCTAAGTAAGGTAAATGAATTCTAACACTCATTCTCCACTCGTTCTTACATTAGAAGAAATTTGATTTTGAACTAGTTTCTATTCTTAATCACCTTCAAGTTTACTATTAATATCAATATGGTACCCCACTCTTTAGTATTTAACATAGGACTGAAGGATTCCATGGTTGTTGGAATGGGGAAAGAGGTACAACCCTATTAAGGAAAATAGAGTTGAAAATTTTAGATCTTGACTAGACATGGTAGATCCTTGTACAAAGAGACTCATCCATCGATTTGGATTGTACAAATTGATGATGTTGAGATGGCTTCCTATGGATAATGCTGAATTGTTGATAATGATTTTGTTTGAATTTTGACAGAATTTGAGCAAGTGGGTTATTTTTAGCCAACATTCTTTGTCAAGTAGATTGATGTGATAATTGTTTTTGCCTATTGGAAAAGATAGTGATCTTCCACATTTTTCTTAAAAAAAAAAAAAGGAATAGACTATGTCATCTCTACTTTGAAGATGTGTGAGCTCTAAAAGGAACTCATGAGATTGTGATGCTTTTTTATTTTTTCTCTTCACTCTTTGAAAGCATTGAGAGGGGAATGCTAACCATCATATTGCTTTCAAAGGCAAATTACTTTAACTTTCTTATAAATTTAGCATTTATATTAGATTAAGGAGTTTGAGATTTTTCCTTTTTTGCAAACCCTTGTGGTTACATCTTATGCCAAATGCCTAAAAACTCTCTTGATTATGAATGTCATCATATTTTAGATTGGTAGTTGAATCTAAAGTTTATATATGGAGGAATGAGCGGGGATGTAAAGTCAACTTATCAAGTTCTCGTTCTAGGCTTAGCTTAAGCATAAGATTTGATCTTGTAAGGCTTTGTCTCGGCTTGATTTAAGACTGTTCTTCATATGCAACATTAATAATCTAAAAGCAAATCTAATGATTTTTAAGTATATCTTATTATAATTTGAATCATGATATCCTCTTATAATTTTTCTCTAGAAATAAAAAAAATTATGTCAAAATAAACTTAAAAGTTATTAGATTTGTTTTAAGATTAGCATAATCCAAATATAATCCAATCATTTTAAAGTTAATTATAATACAATTTATATGAGAATATCTCAACACAATTAAAAGGAAAAAAAAATCTATGAGAATTGGAGGAAACTAGATTCTGGCTTGAAAATAAATTAGAAGGGTTTAAATACTTAAGACGTATATATCCCTTAAATAAAAAATTAGATGACCTTTTTTTTTGTAAAAAAATAGATTAATCATTCGTTGGAGACAATTTTTTTACTGCTTTGCTTTTTAGATACGAACCCGTAGTTTCTTTTTTGGCTATTGCTTTTCAATGCTTTCAAAAAAAATTTATGCTAGAAAGTTATTTTCTATAACAGCTTTAAAAAAAATTAATTTATACACAATATATAACCTTTCAACCACTTTTATATAAAAGGTTTTTTTTTTTTTAAAGAAGGATCAAATTTTAATTTAAATTAGAAATAGGAGCAGAGTATTAAAAGAATTTAAAAAGAATCAAACTAGTAAAACATAATGACATATTCCATTGAATGCACCAAACTGTTTGACGTATTTAGAATAAGTCAAATAATTTGGTGCATTCAATGAATTCAACATATTGCTTCTCACATTCTATTGAATGTGTCATTTAGTGTGGTGCATCGCTACAGTACTGTGAAATTTAATTCGGTTGACTGGCAGGATGAATGCGCCAAATGATAAAAATAATGTACCAAATTTATTCGGCTTATTTGCACCGTTTTAAATTTAAAACTTACATTTTCTTACAACTAAAAATATATACTATACATATTGAAAAAAAAATTCTTTATAAAATATTATAGTCATTCCAAATAAACCTTAGAAAATTTGAAGAAAAAATTATTATATTTGTTTTTAAATCAATTCTATAAATAAAAAAATTATATTTCACTAATTTCAAATCAAATTTAATAATTTGTAAGCACATCTTAACAAAAATTATATGAAAATATCTTAATAAAAATTTTATTTGAATAGAATAACCCGAAGATTATCCAGTCCCAACAAAATTTTCTCTTCCATTTAATCATCGACACGTTCAGTTCTACTATAAATTTATTAAAATCGGAATTTACATAATCCAAAATTTAATTTTAAAAAAATTTATAATTCAATTATTTTCTTGAGTTTATGTCATGTCAATCATAAATTATCCTATAACTGTGAAGTAAACCTTCGCATTTTCTCTTACTTAAAATTTTCATTCTACTGCGGATGCCTTAATCAAAAGAAATATTCTTTTGTGCGGATGCTGAAGGTTGTCCGGAGACCAATCAGAATGTACCACGTCACTCCAAACTCGGTTCCGTGGCTCGGTACAGATCGGTACTGTGGCTCGATTTTGCTGATGTGATGGCGCATTCAGGTTGGCCTTCGGACGTAGAGCTGTGTCCTGCCTACTCAGAGAATAATTTCTCATATTTCCTAGCATCCTATGGAGAAAATTTGAGTCATAATACCAGGACTATAATTTAATACGATGAAATTCAAAATCATTTAATTTATTAATTTAAAATAAATATAATATAAATTTTAAATGATTAGTTATTTATTGTATTTAGCCTAAAATGAATTCAACTGTATTGATTATTGGACTTAATTTTTTTGGGTATCCCGCTAACATTGCATTTAAAAAAAAAAATTGATTTATGATATTCTGATTAAAATTTAATTAGAATAAATTTTTTTTAATATATATATATATATATATATATATATATATATATATATATATATATATATATATATATAGTTTAAAATTATTATAAAACATAATTAATTAATTAAATCTTATATTAAAAAATATTTTGACAAAAAATCTAGAATTTTGATCAGAAGATGTTTTTTTAGCTTTTTTTTTCCTGCAATAATGAGAAGATATATTTTCTTTCTGTCTCTATCATATGATGCAATTTTGATTTTTTTTTCTTCTTTATTTTTTCAACTGATGGATGTTGAAACTTGTAACTATTAATTTTATTTGCTTATTTATTTAAAATAAAAAGGGTAGAAATATGGATATTGAAAAGGTCAAAGCCTATCTAAAATTCAACTAAGAAAGAATCCTTGTCTCAATTGGCTTCAAAATATAATGCTACCTTTTTTTTAGCTTATTTTTTAGCTCTCAAAACTCAAAAGTTTTTATAAAAAAATTTGTGTGATCATGCGCTGAATCTCAAACAAAAAAGAAATTATACTTTTGACCTATGAACAGACATATTTTTAAACTTGTATATTTTAGATTGTTTAATTTAATTGGGTAAAAAAAAGGAAATTTTTATAAAAATGAAATGCAATATAAATTGAATATAATATATTTGAATGTTCGGATGAATGTTAAATAATTGCACATGATTATTTTTTATTTTATTTTAAGTAAAATAAATGCAATATAAAGCTAAAAAATGAAGATCACTAGTGATAGGTAATGGGTGGCGGCCAACGGTGGTGGTGAAAGGCTGGTGATGGACGAGGTAGTTGATAGTAGTGGAAGGTGGCGGTGGTTGGCATGGCCGATGCCAATTGACAGTGTGGCTGATAGCAACGATGGTTGATGTTGGCCAACGACAAGCAATCGTGGTATGTTGGTCACGACTAAATTGCCCAAATCTAATAATTTCAAATATATTAAAATTGCACTCAAATACATCAAAATTTTGATCTCAGCGTCCAATCCAGGTCCAAATCAATCAAATTAATTAGCTTCTTCGATTTATTAAATGGGCTCATAGAGACATGGCGTAATGGTAGGTAGTTTTTCTCTCTGCCGTGTGATTTAGGCTTGAGGGGATTCTCTCTCTCTAATAGCCATGGCATCATCGATGGTGACTTCCATCTTTCATTTAAAGTCTCAACACAAACCAATCACATAAGCCAGAGCTACTCTGACCCAAATACTACATCTGGAAGCCATATATGGCTTGAGCATAGAAGTAATGATCTTTGATTTTGGCTTCAAGAAAAAATATTCCGTGTGGAAGCGGTATCTTGTCCGGATGCTTAAGCCCGTGGCTCGGTACTGCTGATATGACTCATTCTGATTGGTATCCGGATATAGAACAACGTTCTGCATCTACAGAATAATCTCTCCTACTTCAATTGATGCTTGGCAAGATTTAGGTTGAATTAGCACATGATTTGTGTTACTTCTTGTCAAACATTAAAAACAAAAAATAAACTCAAAAGTTGCATTAAATTAAATTCAGATTTCACATCATTTTCCATCTTTTCATCATAAATATTGTATTTAATAAATAGAAAAGTCTGTAAATGTATAGAATTTAGTCGAAGAAGCACACAAAAAGGGAAAAGATCATTACCTTCGCCGCGAGCTCCCATCATGACTTTCAAATCAAAATGAACAATGCCTACTTTGTTATTGTTCCTATCATGATGAGCTCCTTAAGTGGCTCTTTCAAAACCATACTTGAAGTTGAAGAAGCAACGAAGAAATAGAAAAGAGGAAGAACAAATCCTGTAATGACCAAAGAGAAGGGCAAATATACGGGCAATGACAAGAGAAGAATACTATCTTCGCTCCTTTCGGCTTTTCATAATATTTTTTTTCTCCTAATAGATTACAATAATAGAGGTTAGAAGATAAATTAAAATATTTTTGAGCTTCATTAATTTAACATTTTATTAATTAATAAATAATTATAATATTAATATATAATAAATACAGTTTAAGTTATCAAATTTATATTTTTGGTGAATTAATTATCTTAAATCCAATATTGCATTGCCAAATAATTTTTTGGGCTGCAGCACTATTTGATTTTGTTCCTGCTGAAAACTTTGGTTTATGAATTTTAATAGTCTAGGAAAAGCTTTATTTAAATATCTGTTACTTCTATTTGCCTTATTGAAATGGCTTAATCTACTATTCTGTATAACAGTAGATTATTGTTCTTTATGTGTTGTGATGATGCACATTTTGAAATTATTGTTATTCAGAATCTTCCATGAAATAATAGGTAGGGCACAATCTCCTATCATTAGGGGTGTCAATTCGGGTCAGCGGTCGGGTTCGGGTCGAATCCGGAACTGACCCGGCACTGTTCGGGTCAACCTGAACCCGACCCGTTTTTAAAAATGGGTCAGGTTTCTGGACCCGAACCCGACCCGATTCGGGTCCGGGTCAACCTGTCCTGTCCCGACACAAATGACCCAAAGTTGACTTAAAATTGCTATTTTTCGGGTCAAAGAGCATGATAAGCATATTTTATGCACAATTGATAAATATAGAATTACATTACTTCCAACTATTCTATTAAAATATGGACGAACAACTTGTCTTTCAAATTAATTCTCAGGTTCACATCAGAGTAATTAGAGTTCAAGATAGAAGAATTAATGGAAGAGTGCGAAGTATCAGAAAGATAAAGACAAAGGATAGTTTTATCTTTTGTTGAGTTCTCCTTTTGGGTTTACGATGGAACTTCTTAGTAAAATTTCTAATTTAAAATTTAATGATCGAATCAAATAAATTAGTCAAGTTCGAGCTTTTCAAACGAGCTCGAGTACTGGAGCCAAGTTCGATATTTTCTAAACAAGTCGAGCTCCAACTAAAGCTCACTGAAAATTAAAGTAGATTAACTCGATCAAAAAAATACTCGACCCATTTACACCCCTACCTCTTCTCGTTAGGTTTCTAAGCCCTGCCAATGGGCAAATTATTCTGTGCGGAGTACGGACATAGCTTTGTGTCCGGATTTCTCTCCTCCAAACCAATCTTTATAATTATATCATCTTTTCCTCCTCCAAAACCAATCTTCATCTTCATCGGATTTTCCTCCAAATCAGTCTTCGTTTTCATCGGCTTTTTCTCGTTTATTCTTTCTTAACATCTATGAAAGATTTATTGAACTAAAATCATAAAAAAAATACGGAATTTTCGCGGAATTTCATTTAAATAAAGAGCGTCAATTCTAAACTTTAATATTTGAATAGGAAATTTTTGGGTCGGGTCAGTTGGGTTGGCAAATACGAAATAGAAATAAATATTCATGTGTACAATCTAAATGTCATAATTTTATTAGAGTTTAACATAGAGCTATATCTTGACTCGTCGCAGAATAATTTATACTGCAAATGTGGGCGGTTTGGAAAAATCGACTTATCCAATGCTATCAGCGAAGACTTTGCGTATCGGCTGTGCTTTTTATTTGGATATCATTGATTCGTGATATATACGGTTGGCGACAAAGGCTTGGCCAAGAAGTTGGTTGGTGGTTGATATCGACGTTTCTTGCTCCCATGGTAACAATTGATTTCAGCATTCGTTGGCTTTTTCTCAGGTGACTTTAATGGGCTGCAACTGCAATTCGTTAGAGGCAATGACTTTGCTTCGCCATAGGAGGAGATCTAGGGGTGCAAATGAGTCAAGCCGATATGAGAGCTAGCTCAGACTCGACTAGGTAATAGGCTCAACGAGTCGAGCTCGAACACGATTTCGAGCTCAACGGCTTATCGAGCTTGAACAGGTCGTTGCTTGACTCGGCAGCTCGTCGAGCAGCTTGATGGCGAAGCTTACAAGCGGCAAATCCAAAACTCGAGCCAGAAATAAAAATTTAGGATGGCGATGGCGGATGAGCTCAGGACAAGGACAACGGGAGCGCTCAGGACGACAACGGCGGGTGCTACTATGACGGACGAGCACTCATTGACTTGCGGGCTGCAAATCGAAAACACGAGCGAGAAATCCAAAATGCGAGTGGGAAATCAAAATTCAGGAGGACGACGACGGACTTGCTCAAGATTACCACGGCGCGAGAGGCTACGACAGACAAGCACTCGACGGTTACGCACTCGACTGCGGACGAGCTCAGGATGACGACAACGGATGAGATTACAACGGACGAGCACTCGACGGCAGACGAGCTCAGGACGACAACAACGGACACAACTACGAGCTCGAGACAATGACGGCGGAGCTCAACAGCGGACGTGACTACGAGCTCGACAGCGGAGCTCAACGAGCTGCTCGACATGAAGACGAGTCGAGCTCAAGCTCGGATTTTTAGCTCAACTCGAGCTCGAGATTGGCATTTGATAGTTGAGCTCGACTCGAATACCTCTTAACTCAAACTCGACTCGACACATTTGCACCTCTACTGAGACCTATATACTAACGAAACTAAAATTAAGACCGGCAAGACCGGCGTAGAGGCTAGAAAAAAACAAAGCCTGTTTGTTATTTTACATTGTCGAAGAATCAGAATATAAATTTCTTTTGTTTGGCAGAGATCAAGGATGTTACATCATATTTTTTAGTTTTTGAACGTCTACGTCTTGCTACCTGGTCTAACCTCTTGTTTTATTTCAGGATCTCATCTTTGTACGTCTATTAGAGAGGACTACAATCACTGGTGGTAGCAGAACAACCATCACCACCTTCGAGAAGCACCTCACAAACAAAATTCCATCGTCCACCACTCTGTACTATCTTGATGCATTCTAATATATTCATATTCGTAAAAATCCAATAATTTTAAAACTATCATGATAAAAAACAAAAATAGTGGTGTCCTCACTCAATTTTTTACTTCCTTATCATCATCTATCTAGAAGGGTTTTGGATGTGTCGTTAGTGTTGTGGGCTGAGAAATTCTCGGCGATAGAGTGGAAAGAATTTACGTCTTAGCAATGTACGAAACTTCAACACACAAATATATAATTGAAAAGATAAAGGAACACCAAAATTTTTAAGTGGAAAATCCTGAAAGGAGGAAAAATCAATGTGCCTTGCCCATTTGAAAAGATTACACTATTATTTAAATATATTACATAAGTCATCCCATCCTTCAACTCAAGGACAATGTGAATATAATATGTTGAAGATCTTGCTAAACTTAAGATGGATACAATATATATCAGAAATCCAGTGTCAACAGTTAGGAGAATGTTCAACAGTGGTATGAAGACAGTCAGAGATCCAACGATATCCAACAAAACAAGAAAAAATTTAGTGACGATTGGTAATCACGAAGATATCATGAAATGGCCCACGAAGGGGTGGAAGTTCAATGATAGTTGATGGCCGGGAAGAGTTTCGGTGGTGGTTGACAAACAAGCAGAAGTCCGACGACGGTTGATGGTTGGGAAGGGATCTGACAATGGTCAACGATCGGGTTGAAGTCTGAAGGCGGTTAGTGGTCAGGAAGAGATCCGACGACAGTCGAACAAATGGGATGAAGTTCAACATCAGTCGGTGGTCGAGAAAAGATCCGGCGGTGATCAGCGGCAAGAGAGCTCCCCAAGTTTTCTATTTTTCTTTCCCTCCCCCTTTTATGTTAAAAATAAGGGCCTATTTATAGTTTCATGGGAGTAACATGACAAGTAAATCTGGAGAAGATCAAGGGCAAATTGGAAGTGTTCTAATAGAAGACCGATATTGATTCCTTCCATCATGGAAGTGTTTATTCAACATTTATGTGTCTTAATGATGTCAGAATTAAGCATTCTTGAGCTCGTTGGATTCATTTCGTCGAGTCACCTGATTTGACTATACGCATGTCACATTCGAATATCATTTGGTCATCCAATTAATACTTTGAAGCTTTTAAGAGTGTTTTGGTCCCTCGATTTGGGCTCATTTGGGCTCGGACTATATTGAATTTGGTGTCATCGTTTTTATTTTCTCGAGATGTTCAGTTTGATCATAAACTTGCTGAAATCAGAGTTTTGATGATCTTAAATTTTATTTATATAGAAGTTTCCAACTTGGGCGTGCCTCGAGATTTGTGCTCGGTCAAGACAATTTTTGATGGCGTATCAATTAGAAATCATCTTGATCATGTATGAATCTCGATACATATTTGAATTATAAACTTAAAAAATTAAATTAAGAACCATCCAAGTTGTGATTTCAAAACTACAATCTAACTAAATAACACAAAAGATGAACACAATGATATTAGAAGGTCTAATCACAATCTGAATGAGCCCAGATCAAGCACTTGAAGTAGAATTAAAAAAATTCAAAATATTAATTCGTATGATAAAATAATATATGATTCTCAAATGCTTATATTCAAAATGATTGCCTTGATGAGATGAATTAAATGAACAAGATTGTTCAATTCTAACATCATTAAAACACTTAAATGCTAAAGTAACATTCTATATTTGAGAGATACATGTTGTCTAACAAAATGCTTTAGATTTTGGATATATTTAAAATATCATTCTAAATACTTCATAAATAAGTCCCCGCTCTCTATATAGGATCACATAGAGAGGGCGGGGTTGGAATTTGGCATGAGATTCAAAATAGCTCGGAGGCTCTAAAAATCCTAAAGCTCCAGTGGAGCATCACCATCAGGCCATCGTCCAACCATAATGGTCAAACCACCGCCATCGTCATTGTCAGACAATAATTGTTAGACTACAGCCCTTCGACCACATTGTCCGATGATAATCCTCTTAATGTCATTGCTTGATTACAGTTCTCTGACCTCCGTTGGCTGACTACAGTCCTTTGACCATTGTTGCCTATTACCATTACCTAACAATGACTCTCTAACTACTGTCATCTTGCTACATTGACGCCAGCTAATTTCTTCACCTACTATCAATGCAAGCCATCAATGCCTACTCAGACTCCCGACATCAACTCCAATATTTCTTTCTCAAAGGAGTACGACTAATAAAATAATCAAATAATATCTTAAGGATAATTCCCATGACACAAGACTCTTTTAACTTTAATTATATAATATGTTATAAATTGTATGTTTATTACATTGAATCAATATCTTCCCCCAATAAAATACATCATTTCAAATTGATGACATATAATAGTGAAATTATTTTAAGTGGGTCAAATCTAGTGATATTTTCCTCTTCCTAATTTATCATGTCAAACTCTAATATCTTTCATCATTTGTGCACTTTTTAATTTTATTTATGTGTTAGATCCTCAAATAAAATTAAAATGTTAATCTCTATATCTCTACTGTCACAAACATTACACAAAATAATACTAATATTGGCATTTGAGTTGATAATTTATGACAAACATAATAAAAACAACCAGCCACTTCTAGTCAGATCAGACATTCCGAACAAGCACTCATGCCGGGAAAAAAAAAATCTTGAATTCCCAGTTTTTATCATCCATGACCATCCAATAAAGAACCAACAGCCACTTACAGAGAGTACGTATTTCATTATCAATCTTGTTCTCATAAATATTAGGCTAGCAAACCCAATTGAAATTATAAAATAACTAGACCCAAAAGTCGTGGCCAGGAAGAAACCTGACCCAAAATAAGTAAATAACTGCCCAGTTTTATTCTTCCAGGTACAGGAATCATGTGCTGCCTCCTTGCCGATTGTTAGGTTGGTTCATGGAGAAGGACCCCACATTTTACTCTCTGCTTTATTGAAATCTTAAAAACTTGAGAAAATATAGAAACTTGGAATTAAATCATCACAAATAGTAGTGCATCTCCAACCTAAAATCCCATTTTCATTCCAATCGGACTCCATTATGCGGGCTTCTGCGAAGGTAACGGTCTTTCTCCTCTTTGACGTGTTTCTTCCGCAAATCTGATTGAGACAGAAAAATGGCGTTGGTTAACAGTGCGAAGTCAATATTGACAACGTACTATTAACCCGCAAGTAAATAACGGAAGATTTGATGTTCGCCTGAAATGACCGAACAACGTCATACACATATGCTCTTAGCAGCTGCTGCCAAGCTGCCTTTCTCCACAACCGACTTCAGTCTTCGTATCGACGCATACTTTTCTCTTATTTTTCATCCGAGCCCAGTATTCGAATCCATTTCACGCTACAGAAGCTCTAAGTCGGAAGAGCTTTTTACTTGATTTACCACACCGCACATCGCTATATAGCACAAGAAATCAATCGATTCAGTATGCGGTGAACAGAAGGCCCAAATAAATAATCAATCGATGAAAGACTCCTCCCGGTCATCCCCGCCGCCTACTCTTCACTTTTTTACCTCCTCTCCGTCGGTACCTCCCATCCGCCACGGTCATCCTCCTCCTCTTCTCCCTCGGCTACATCGCTGGTCTCCTCTCCTCTCCATCCTCTACTTCATCTGTAAACCCTCAATTACAATCCCACATCCGAGATTCCAATTGCTCCTTGTCTCCACCGCACGACCTCTTCCGCTTCCACACCGACTGCGCAAAACCGATCCCTCACGACCGTGTTCTCCCCACCCTCCTCAACCGCCTTTTCAACAACACCTCCCCCTACTCCGACTTCCCTTCCCCTGAAACCGCCAACCTGCTCCTCCCCCCCGCAGCCCACCCCCGCGGCTGGGGCTCCACCAAGCCCGTCTTCTCCGACCTCATCTCCACCATCCGCCCCCTCACCATCATCGAACTCGGCACCTTTCTCGGCGCCTCCGCTCTTCACATGGCCTCCCTAACCCGCAATCTCTCCCTACCTAATTCACTCATCCTCTGCCTCGACGACTTCCGCGGCTGGCCCGCCTTCCGCTCCCGCTTCGGCCGCCACGTACCCATCCCCCACCACGCCGACTCGCTTCTCCTCCACCAGTTCATGCTCGGAGTCTCCGCAGCCGGCGAGACCCACCGCATCCTCCCTGTCCCTTTCTCTACCAGCTCAGGTCTAGCCGCGCTCTGCGAATGGGGTATCTACGGGGACCTAATCGAGGTTGACGCCGGCCATGATTTTCATTCCGCGTGGTCCGATATAAACATGGCTTATGCCGTACTACGACCAGGCGGAGTCCTCTTCGGCCATGATTACTACACCGCGGCCGACGATCACGGCGTCCGCCGCGCCGTCACGCTATTTTCTAAGGCGAAGGGGCTTAAAGTCCGGCCTCACGGCGAGCATTGGGTTCTCTCGCCCAAGCCTGTTGATTCCGTTCCGGTTTAATTTCATAGACTAAAAAAAAAAAAATCATTTTATAAAAAGAGTATTATCCCGTTTCTAGGGCAGTGTCGTAGGTCCTTTCACTGGATGTAGAGGAATTATGTAAAAAGTGCAAAAACCGAGTAAAAAAAAAAAAAAAAAAAAAAAAAAAAAAAAAAAAAAAAAAAAAAAAAAAAAACAAAAAAAAAAAAAAAAAAAAATTTTTGAAAAACTCGGTATTTTTTCAAAAAACTCGGTATTTGCACTTTTTTAGGCAAAACCGAACCTTCCTCTAGGTCCTTGCACCGGACCAAATAAAAACTCGTGTCGTGTATGTAATTATGTAAAAATTGTTACGGTAAAAGAGAAATTGAAAATTTTCAGACGGAAAAATAAGAAGCAATACTGCAATAGTCCTTCAAACAATTTCTCTCTATAAAGGATGATTTCTTCTTTTTATAGGCATCTTTTTTCGATCAAGCACTTCAGTTGTTGTACAGTACAATATTTTTGAGGAATTTAAATACACTTTTATTTACTTATTTAACATTTGTGCACTTTTTAAGGTTCCAGGATTCTACCCGAGCCCATCGCGAGGTCAACCCGGAAACCCGTTTGAACCCCTGCCCGTGGACTAACCCACCCCTTGCCCGTTGCCCGCGGACGCCCCCTTCCCGCATGCCCGCGCGGCTGCCTGCGCGCACGCATGCCCGCCCGCCCGCGTGGCTACCCACTCGCCCATGCTACTGCCCCCTGCCTGCGACCCCGCCCACCCCGCGAACCCTGCCTGCACACACGGACCGCGCGACCTACCCATCGCATGGTCGCTCGCGTTTGCGCCTTGTAGCCCGCGAGTCCGTGCCCGCGCGCCAGGCAGGTAGGCAGCCTTCTCGAGTCAGGTCAGCTCAACCCGACAACCCGTCGGGTCGGGTCCGGGTTGGCATTTCCGACCCGTTTACCTACCCAGGTCGGGTTAGGATCGATCCGTTTGAACTCGGGTCAATTTCGGGTTCGATCCAAACTCGACCCGTGACCCGAAATTGACCCCCCTAGATTACGTATATGTTGTGTATATGTGTTTGTGTTATTTGACTTAAATGTTATAATAAATAAATAAATTTTATTATTTGAATATCTATAAATTTTATTATTTGAAATCTCACCTCTTTAATTTTTGAAAACCTCCTCAATGAAGCATGATAAGTTGTGATTAAGCTCATTAGGGCCATGCAACTTTTCATCATAAAGATTTTTAAAAAGTAAAAGCATAAAAAAATGTAAAGAAGTCAAACCACTGTTCTAAATAGGCCCTAAATCTTGTGGATATAACATTTTGCAACTTGGTCAGCCAAAGAATTAACTGTTTAAAATAGTATAAATATGAGATTTAAATGAAAAGCGATTACTTTTCATTTATCTTATACCCAACAATTTTAAGAAAATGAAATTTATTATTATTATTTTATAATAAATCATGTTAAATTGAAATACAAAATTAATAAAAACGAGCGGAAAAAAAAAAATATTCTTGCTTGGTGTGATTCAAAATTGGCTTGAAAAAATTCTTCCGAATAATTTTAAGTTGAAAAAACAAGTAGTATTAGTCTTAATTAAATAATTTTACTGTACAAAATGAGTTATTTTGATTGCTGTCTCGAATCGAACTTGAGTTGTTGCAATTTGAAATATTTTTTCATAATTCATTTAAGTTAACCAATAATACCCGAAGGCAACCAGCATGTATTTTGTATTTTTTTTTTGAAAAGTAATATATTAAATTAAATTATAATTTTTTTAAAATGGGTAAAACAATATGACACTGCGATTTTGAAAAATTGGAATGAATAAAAGTTTACCAAATGGAAATAAGGAGAAATTATTATGTGCGATCGCTGAATCGTCCTGAGGCGAATCATGATGCGCTACGTCACTTGGTACATAGTATTACACAACTGCGATATACAGCAAAATGATGATGTGACACATCCTGATTAGTCTCCAAACAGCTTTCAGTGATCACACGTAATAATTTCTTTGAATAAGATTTGTGGGGGTTGAGAGGCTTGCTCGTTGGTTGCCCTACCAAAAAAATCTTATAACCTGCCCACTAAAAAAAAAAAAAAAAAAAAAAAGATTGCGTGGCAATGAAGCGGTTCAGCATGTGAGATTCCAACTTCCAACGTCCTTTTTCCTATATGTGAACGAGTGATTTTAATTAATAAAGAAAAAGAAGGCAAGTCATTTTCAGATTAGGTTAGCTGATTAGGTTGTAGAGTACTCGATGAAAAAATTAATGTGAATATTTTTATATATTTTATATTAAATTAAACAAACTTAAAAAATTATTAAATTTATTTTAAAATTAATGTAATATGAATTATTCATATATAACATTAATTTCGACATAAATTCATTAATTTTTAAACTCCTATTAATAAAAATTATATCAGAATATAATGATAATTTAATTCATGCTGGCTTAGAAATTAGTGTTAGGTGATTAGGTTAGCAGGTTAGGTTATGGAGTACGCCAATGCTATGCTTGTGGATCACAAAATTGATAGTGGTTGTGCTTTAAATTTTTAATTTTTGGGAGCTGGTCTTCAATCACTCAAAATGTAGAATTTTATAATTTTGTATATGTGGAGGATCATATTATTATTGCCCATAATTATACAATAATAATATTATCAAGTCTTTATGCCACTCATATACATGAATCATTTTTCTCTATTGTGTTTTAATAAGAGTCAGATTCTTATTTAAATCTAATAAAAAAGATCATTTCTAATTTTTTTCAACCAAAATGCTATTTTATTCCAAAGATGAGAAATGACATACAACATTGGCCAAAAATGGCCAAAAAATAAAAATACAAAAGTTTAAAACATCAAAATAAGCAGTAGAATACAAAACAATTAAAAGAGAAAAATAATCTAAAATGAGAGAAAATAAAGGCCCTTAAGCCAATCAGACTCAGATCTCCACCCAGAGGTCAAACTTGAACCATCTATTGGAGGCAGATGATACAACGTCAAGAAGCCCCAAAACCAAACAAATTCATGAAGATTGAGCATATGAATTAACTATTAAGGTTGCCAAAACAAACCAAGGCCATTAGACCAGGTGGGGTGTAGGAAATCAGACTCATCATATAGTCTGACCATGAGAAACACCAACCAAGCCAACCAGCCAGCATAATTGCAAAGAAATTAAACCACAACAAAAAAATCTCAAATAACCACCATGCAACCTAAAACCCCTTGTCCACCAATAAAAATCAAATACCTCATTCAGAACAAAAACAGCCCAATGTACCAAACACCACCCACCAACCAAGGCCACAAAGCAAAGCAACAAAGCAATAGACTCGCGTGAAAACCCAACAAAAAAATAAATAAATTATATTAGAATATTTTAGCTAAAAAGTAAATAGGATGATCCTAAAGTTTTTATATTTTTTTTGAGATTAATTTTTTATTAATCATGTATGAATCCCAATCTTCTAGATGCAATTATAAAAGCTTTAAGATGTAATCTAATCAAAATATATGTTGCCTTTTTTTTCTATTAGAAATTAGATTTTATAAAGAAGGATTAAGACTTTATTTGGGATATATGTTTTATTACTCTCTAAAATAACTTTTTTATTTAAAAAAAATTCAACTAAAATGTTATTTTAGAAAACAATCAAAAAGTTATCATGAAAAATCACAATATTTTATTTAATCATAATCAAAATCTCAAACATACAGGGATAAATAGGAGGCACAAAATTCTTTATGGAGAAATTTTGACAGAGAAAAAAAAAATCACTAGACTCGATTGAAATAATTTTGGAATATGATAATGATATGTTCTTTATTGCCGAAGAGATGAGTTAAAGGTCTAAACTACTAAGAATTTTCTCTTTTGAAAATAGTGGAGAATGATAGAAATCAATCATAGAAGAAAAATGTTAAAGTTTACTTATGGTGAGAATCAAGGATGAGTGAAGTGGATGTTAGTGTAAAGAAATTATTATGTGTGAAGTCTGGACGCAGCTCTATATCTGGACTTCAATTAAGAAAAGACACGTAGCCCTAGCATGACCCGACGACTTGACCCTCTTGAACATACTCTGTGTATATACACACTTTGAGTCGGGCTAGGTCGTTGGGTCATGCTAGAAAAAAGAATCCACCTATCTTCATTTAATTGAAAATTTAGACATAGAGCTACGTCCGGACTCTTCATGTAATAATTTCTTGTAAATATAAGACAAATATGAAGGATCAAAGATGGATATTTTTTTTAGTTGATGGGGTATACCATTGCACTTTGAATCGGAGGGAAGATTAAGCAATTAGGAAAGGTTCAGAGCTTTGAATTTCTCGCAACAAAAGTTAAATATAAGTGTATAGGAATAAGAACTATTAATAGATTCAAGGAGAGGCCATTCTAATCAATTTTAATAAAAATTTGAACGCTTCGTAGGATGATTCAGCAAAGTCCTCGTTGATCATTTGATAAATTTCATGTATCTCAATGCCTTAATAAATTCAAAATGAAATGATGTTAAACAAGTCGGATTTGTGTCGTCACAAAATGGTCTTGAAAAATTTACTATTACGTTTTTTGATTGATTGTGTTCTTCTCATTGAATTGTCTTAACTTAGACTATAAATTTGGTTAAAAAGAAATTTTGAATGATCTTGCAATTAATTTGAAATTTTTTTCTCAAATATTTATGTGCTTCAAGATTTAATTATTTTGAGCAAATGAATTTACAGATGACATACCAAGTTGGCTAATTAACATTTAGAAAGATACGAGAAAAAAAAAACTATGTCAAAATATAAGATGTGAGACTGATCTCTTAGGGCATCTCCATCTAAAAAATTAATTTTCTGACTCCAAAATACAATATCACTCCAAATTGTTGTAATTAATCTCCAATCGAACTCTTTTTCAAAAAAAAAAAAAAAAAAAAAATTGTGGGTATATTCTTTCCCAAACCGAAAAAAATGACGTTTGTGAACAGTGAGACGCTAATATTGACGTCGCATTGTTCATGTCTCGAGAATAGCCCAGAGTTTTACGTTCAAGTGGAGTAGCTTGCCGACGACAAATGCTGGTTTAATGTTTGGTTGGACAAAGAATAGGGCTTGAATCAATCTTAAATATACATAGGGTTAGGTCTTTAATTCAAATGAATTCTTAGCACTAGACATCAAATCAATATAATTTTTCATCAACTTTCATGCATGCTCCATTATTTGAGCGATGAAATGACACGTAAAATGATGTACGTACATCAAAAAAAACTTCGTAAAAATAATCTGACATTCTCATCATGAAATTTGTTGGTTATCTCTTTTTATGACATGCAATGGATCAAATGTTCAAAATTCAAAATTCGCACATAAATTTTTGATCGAAAGTAAGATTATCTAAGTTTGCATGCATGAATTTGAGCTCAATTCAATTCATGCATATAAATTTCAAAATGAATAGTCTAGCAAAAACAAATTAAATCCAATATGAGACCTTCAACATAGAACAAGTTTTTAATATGTGAATCACAATAATAAAAAAAAAATCTAAGTTCACAAATATCTGAACAGAGATGGTTTCTAAGATCAAATATGAAAGAATTTTAGAAAATTTGTGGCTATTTTTTTGTTTCTTTGTTACCTTTGCGGACATGATTTGATGATTAACTCATCATACCAACTTACTAATGATTTGTCTTCACTGAAAAGCCACTCTCAATGCAGTATGCCAATATTTCATTGTAATCTAAGTCTGAATATATCAAGCAACCCAACTAAATGCTGTACTGTATGAATGCATTTATCATGCAATAATCATCTAGGATCTCTGCCACAAACTCTGACATCTTCTTAATTATAGCTGGTCATGCTCCTCTATCCAACTATGCTGATTACTTCAATAAATTTCATTAGCTAACTTATTGGGATCCTTAACTAGCTTTGGTAGATTCTCAGCAGTTGGCCATTTTCAGTTCCATTCTACCTAGCCATATACTGGTTCATCTCAAGTGTAGGTCAACATTGGCCAACTGCTGCCCATAGCTCATACTGGTCAGGGTATTCTTCCTACCCCATCTCGTAAGCTCCACTTATCACCCGTTTTATACGTTCCTCAAATATCTTATAATTTACTCTCTATCCATCAATTAACTATTTATAATCCTTGTTTGATTTGCTTTGATGCTACTGGTTTTCACATTAAAGACATTCGGCCGAACAAAACTCTCCTCCAAGGTCGCAGTTATCAAAGATTTCATCCTATTAGAACTTATTCTTATTGTACTCGGCAACCACATTAGTATGCTGCCCTGTTCACCTTTGCTTATAACATCAATCTTTGGCATCAATGATGGGTCATCCTGCTGCTTCTACACTTCATCAGCTTACAACTACTTTATAGTTCAGCATCACATCTACGTATAAAGAAATCTACGCATCAATATCTATAATGGTTATCTGTATCAACTCAATTTATAACATATCACATCTCAGTCAATTATATAATTAGTAATAGTAATCAGTGAAAGTGTTAGCCACATCAATAATAGTGAATAATATCAACAACAATGACAATATTTATAGTAAACAATATCAGTATAGTGTAAGCTACAATATCAATACTAGTAATGAGTATTTGACCAGTAATCAATATTATTTTAAATGTTCATATGAAGGTATCTTGATATTAATTGTGCTCTTGCCCTTATGATTCCCAATTAGTCGCCCCTTATGACTCCTAATCAATGAACTCTTTATAACTCCCCTTATATCACATGAATTAGTCACTCTAACTCCTTATAACTCCATCAATTTCTAACTCCTTATGACAACCATTCACTAACTCCTGTTAATGGACCACGTAAATCTTAAGAATATCACATGAGATTATCATATTAGTTATCTGATATCAATGAGTATATCATTTTTTATAAGAATAGTATCAATAAAATACATCATTTCAATTAGATCGGTGTCACATTCATGTACATATCAATCATACCAATCATTTCACTACATATTACATTTTAGTATTCTTATGTCAAGCACATTACATCACTTTCATTCCGGTTTTAGTATGTCTTTTCTCTACTCATTTTACCTATAAATTCTTATACATATTTAATCAGTGAAAATGCAACAAAATCATATCAAATCATTCAAAATGATCAAATCTATAATATATTAAAAGTTAAATAATGAAAACTTATGAAATCAAGAGATAATACAATTTTAGCATATTTAGGAGAGAAAAATCTATAAAAATAAAAATCATCGAAAATAAAAGTAAGATGATAGCAACTTTTTATAAATAGAATAATTTCGTAAAAGAAATGACTGATGAAAATGCCCCAGAAGTGCTTTCTCTCTCCTCTCTCTCTCTCTCTATATGTCCCTCTTCCTCCCCACCTAGATTTCTTCTTGGCCAAGCAAAGAGGATGAGGGAAGATGAGGGGTGATGCAATACTGCATGTCGAATCAAGAATTATTGTAGAAACAGAGGCTTCACCATTGCGACAATGTTTTATGGTATTGTTGTGCTCAAAAGCTAGCATGTCAGCGTTCACAATCTCAGCATTGCAGTGCTCCAATTTAAAAAAAAAATAAATTCAAACATTATATTTTAAAATATATTTTCATATTTTGAGTTGTTACACATATTCTGTTATGCGCATTTTTAAAAGCTAATTTTCTTTTCAAATCTTCTTCAGAGGCATATTCTACTCCTACAATCCAGTTTATTCCACCCTCATGTCTTCCTCCTCAAGTTCTAGTGCAGCACTTCAATTCAACTCCTGCATTTGTGCCCACACTACAACTAGATCCTCTGTGAACCCCATTTCTACCACTCAATTTGCCTCTCCCATCATAGTTCTTCTGTCTTCAGCAACCCCACCTCTCTCATTACCTCCCTTCTCATCATCCCATGGTAACTACACTACAAACATGTAATATTAAACCGAAATCCAATTTCACACTTCAGCATACACTTAATCCTGCAAATCCTACCTGTTTCTCACAAGCTATTCAACATGCTATTTGGAGATTTTCCATGTCAGAAAAGTTTGAAGCTCTACAAAATTAAGGAACCTAAACTCTTATTCCTTGCACACCTAATCATAATGTTTTGGGTTACAAATGGCTCTTTAAAACTAAATATTATAATGACAGTACTGTTGGTAGGCACAAAGCATGTTTAGTTGCGCATGGCTCCGAACAAGAATTTGATATTGATTACATTGACACCTTTAACTCGTTTGCCAAATTTACAAAAATTCGTATTTTATTCACTATTGCTCCTTCTCTCTAGTGGTCAATTCTTTAATTAAATGTGTCAAATACATTCCTACATGGCTAGCTTGATAACACAGTCTTTATACTGCAACCCTTGTTTTCAAGTTCGCCCTAAATTTCCTAATCATGTGTGTCATTTACATAAAGCCATTTTTTGGTCTCAAACAAGCCCGACCTCAATTCAGATTTGTGCCTAGCATTGCTGATACTTCATTACTTATCTATCATATATATATTTTATGTTGATGGTATTCTTTTCCTTTGTAATGATCATAATGCTATTAGGCCTTTCTTGTTGCTTTACATTTCTGGATTCGAACTCAACACATGTCCATGGAATTTCAAATACTTAACCACTTTGTTGTGGCAGGGAATATGTAATAATACAAACTCTTTTATATTTAAATACTATAACGCAGAAATATAAAAATTTTAAAAATTTTTAAATAAAATATTAAAATAATTAAAATAAGTTATTAAAGTAATTATTAATTAAAACAAGTTGTTAAATTAAAAATAAGTTAATTATTAATTTAACAACTTATTTTAATTATTTAAAAAAAATATTTAAGTTAATAATTAATTAAATTAAAACAAGTTATTAAATTAAAATAAGTTATTTAATTAACAATTAATTAAAGTAAACTATGTTTTTAAATTAATAATAAATTAAAACAAGTTTTAAAAATTATGATTTAATTAAATTACAAATCTATAATTCTTTTAGAAATTATTAAAATTTGTCATAAATAAATTTGCAGGAAACTCCGCAGGAAAATATGCTTGAAAATTAGTAGTAAATATTCAATCGTAATCCATCGAAAAATTTGCCGGAAAATAGTATGTCGTTAATTGATGATTTTCCTGTAGTTAATATAATTATTGCAAAAAAGGTAAGCCTCTGATCTACTGAATAAAGCTGGAATGCATGTCTAACAGCAAGCCTCTTCTTACTCCTTTACCATCCAAACTGACTACTACTATTGACCTGATTATGAGTTATATGCCAAACATGACTTTTATAACCACCTCGTTGGGTCACTCTAGTATCTTACTATCACTTGACCTGATATTTCTTTTGCTTTAAACTTTCTTTCTCAGTATGTGCATCAGCCGTATCACATCCATTTTGAGCTATTAAAATTTCTCGTTTGACATCTTGTGGGGATATTCATTTTGGGTTACTCATCCCTAATTCCAAACTTGAGCTTTATGCCTAGTGAGATTTTTATTGGACTGCTGACATACGTGTTTATCGTTCTATTGCTATTATTGTGCTTTTTTTTTTTGGGTCTACTTTAGTGTCTAGTTTATCAAAAAGAAAGTCATCGTAACTCATTCCTCCAGTGAAGCTGAGTAAAGGAGTTTTAGCTACAACAACCATCGATATTGTTTGGTTGAGACATTTAGTTTGTGACTTTCATGTTTCAGTTGATCAACTCACACCTCTTTTTTGTGATAACGTTTTTGCTCTTGTCTTAGCTAATAATCTAACAATTCATGCTCATATAAATACATCGAAGTTGATTTTCATTTCATTTGGCTAGTGACTTTCTCAAATAAATTATAAATGACTTCGAAGAGATCCTTCGCAATTTCTTAGCAAGGTAGAAAAAAATTGTCCTGATAACCCTCGGCCCATGAGCCTTGTTAATTGGGCCGTTATTCTTAGGCACCTTAACCTCCTCCTCTATAACGTCCATTATGAAGACTTTTGTTGTGCATGAGAAAAAAACATAGCAGGCTAAAAGAGTCTCTCACTCCGCTAGCCCGGCCCACATTATACAAAAATATGTACTATTTTTTTTCTGACTGCTATGTCTAGAATTTGTGGGCAAAAATTTTTACTTGATTATTATTTACTAGCATTACAACTAAATATTTTGTATTTTGTTTAAATTAGTTATAAAAATTTTAAAATATAAATTCACCATCTTCTTGGTGTGTCATATCCTTCAATCACTACAAAAGAAGAGGACTATCACAATATTAATTTTAGACTTTTCCTATTGTTTTAACAACCACTATATTGCTTTTAGTGGTTCTAAATCTGCTACAAGATTGCCGTGATTGCAATCAATTACAAAAATATTTCGTGGCGATTTCAAGATTGTTGGAATAAAATTGTTGAAGTGCTAGTTTTAACAGTCATAATGTTATATAATATAAACGATTTTAACCACCGCTTTAGTATGCATATTGTAACATTATCAAACAAAATAATAATTCAATTTTATATCTAATAATATGGTCTTTATAAATATATTTGGAAATAAAAATTTTGTATAAAAAAAAATGCAATGCTTAAATTATAACTCAGAATATTACAATTTTTTTTTTTTGGGAAAAATAGAATATTACAATATTCAACGCAAACGTCTTTTTAAATAAAAAAAAAATTATATCCACCGCCCTAAAAATTCGCCTTGTAAAGACGCGTAAATTGGACTCGTAAAAAGACAAAATATTACAAATCAGCGGCTGTGATATCCGACTCTCTCCTCTCATCAAAAGAAAATCAAAACAAAACCTCTTTGAATTATTAAAAAGATTAATTAATCAATTAAAATAATGCAGAATTATAATTCTTAAACCGAAAGCGATTCCAACATGGCTCATTAGTTTTTTTTGGGTAGAAAATCACATAGGGACTTATGCGGCAACTTAGGCTTCGCTTGAGGCGGCTTTTTTTTTGCTTCTCAAAGCAATTTTTTAGATTTTTACGCTAAAAAGTTACTTTAACAAGCAATTAAAAAGTCGTCACAAATAAAGTCTTAATTTGCTGACAACTACGATAGTGGCGGTGGCCAAGCTACAATGATATTGGGCACCCGAGGCAGCTAGTAGAAAAAAAATTATTGACTCATTTGGGTATACTGTAATTTTTTATAAAGTTGGTTATAAAACTATTGCGGAGAAAGCAACTTTCATGAAAAGTTGATGTAAAAAGTAAATTTCTAGCACAAAAAAATTATTGTGATAAGCAATGATAGAAAAAAAAAAAATTATGATCACTATTTGAAAAGCAAAACAGTTAGAAAATTATTTCTAATGAAGCTTATATTTCATCTTGAACTCGTTCAAATATAACAGTTTTTCAAATACATTAAAATTGAACTCCAAAATGAATTTCAAATACTTTAAAATTTTAATCTATATTTATTTTCACAAAAACTATACACCAATATACTTTCAAAACCCTAATATTTGAAATATTTTATATTCATTTTATTTGAAATCAAATACCCCTTAATATGTATTGTAAGATTTCTATAGAAGTCCTCAAATGGAATGTAAGTATTTTCCTTCAATAATAAATGGTAATAAATTTTCCATGAATTATACAAAAATATATATATTTAATTCGAGGACCAAATATTTAGAGATATTATTTTTTTTGTGTACTCTGTCGCCTAATAATATAGAAATATCGAAAAGAGAATATTTAATAAATGGTAATAAATAATGCACCTAACATTTTTTATTGAATAAATATTAAATAAGACTCACTTGTTTATTCATAAATTATATTCAATCAGTCTAATTTTCATCATAAAATTATTTTAAATTTTCCATTTCCCTTGAAAAGTTGGGTTTTTTTTTTTTCTTTTGAATGGTTAAAGTCAACATATAAATTTGATGTAGCTTGTATTTCATAACAGAAATTTAAAAATAATTTTAATTTTTTTATTTATTAAATTTGCTATCACAGATAAAAATATTCATTTTTGAGATAAAAACAGAAAATGATTATGATTTAAACAATTATATGATAAAATGATAAACATATGAGAAATTAGAAGAAAAATAACAAAGAGTCACTTAATAACAAAAGGCAAGATTTAATTTTTAAATATTTTTAATAATTTTATAGTTAAAATCCATAATGTTAATACATTTTAAGTGCATTTTATATTAATATTTTTTAAAAGTTTTGGCTCTCGAGCAAAAACAAATAGTCAAAGTTGGCTGAAACTTGCCTCATTAGGTCATTGAGCATTGAGTTGAGTCCAAGCCAGCTCATGAGTCAGCTTGTCTCACTTTCACCCCTAATCTTTTAGTTTATAGAGAGATGTCATATATGGCTTTGTTTCTCATTTGTGTTTGAATCTTTCATCACAATTATAACGTTAAGAACAAAAAAAGGCAAATTTGTTTGATACATCAAAATTATCTTGATCGGACACGAATCTTGATGCAAACTCAAGTTGGAAACTTCTGAAATTAAAATTGGAACCATCCGAACTCTGATTTCAACAAACTTATAGTCAAACTGAACGTCTCAGAAATATATATGAATCCAACGACACCAAATTCATCTCAATCCGAGCCCAAATGAGTCCAAATCAAGGACCCGAATCGCTATTAGAAGGTTCAAACCACAATTTGGGTTAGTAAATGATTTTCAAACATGACGTGCTTATAGTCAAATTGAGCGGCTCGACGAGATGAATCCAACAAGCCCAAGATTGCCGAATTCTAATATCGTTAAGGCCTTCAAATATCTGATGAATGGTGTATGAACAATATCAGCCGTCCATCCAATCACTCCCCATTTACCCTTAATCTCTCACCTATTTACGGGTCATATCACTCCATAAATCTATAAATAGACCACTCATTTCTCTTGAAAGGGGACCAAAGAAAGAAGAGAAGAAGGAAGAGAAGGAAGAAGCTCCTCCTCGGCCACCGCCGGATTTTCGCCGGACCACCACTTGAGGCCCTCACCTCCGCCAGACCACCGCCTGACGTCGTTGCTCCGTTGGACCACTACTTGAGCCTCTCACCTCTGCCGGATCACCGCCTGACGTCGTTGCTCCGCCGGACCACCACTTGAGGCCCTCTCCTCCATTAGACCACCACTTAAGGGCCTGAACTCCACCGGACCACTGCTTAAAGTCGTTGCTCCGCCGGACCACCGCTTGAGGCCCTCACCTCTGCCGGACTACCGCCTAACGTCGTTGCTCCGCCGGACCACCGCCTAACGTCGTTGCTCCGACGGACCACCGCTTGTTGTCCTCACCTCTGCCGAACCACCGCGTGGCGTCGTTGCTCCGCCAGACCACCACTTGAGACCCGGACTCCTGCCGGGCCACCAGTTGACGCCAAGAGTTCTCACGAAGTACAACCCTTCTACTATGGTCATTTTGACCATGGTCTCCTGCTGACTACGATCCTTTTGACATCCGTCACCTACTATGGTCCATCCGAGCTCCATCAACAGACAACGATCTTTCAGACCCAGGTCTCCTGTCGACTACGATCCTTCCGACCTCTATCGCCTACTATGGTTGTTCCGACCTCCATCACGAGACAAAGGTCTTTCAGACTCAGTCTTCTGCTGACTACGGTCCTTCCGACCTCCATCGCCTACTATGGTCCTTCCAACCTCCATCACCAGACAACGGTCTTTATGACCCCGGTCTCCTACCAACTACGGTCTTTCGGACATCTGTCTCCTACCGACTATGGTCCTTCCGACCTCCATCGCCTACTATGGTACTTCCGAACTCCATCAATAGACAACAATCTTTCTGATCCCGGTCTCCTGCCAACTACGATCTTTCGGATCCCTGTCTCCTGCGACTACAGTTCTTCTAGCCGCCATCACCAGACAACGGTCTTTCCGATCTCTATCCTATTGACTATGATCGTGTCGACCAAATAAACACATCTATGTTGATTATTATAACTCCCACCATGTAATGTGCTCTATATGACGTACATTTGTAACATCAAGCCAAGGCCTTCTCTATAAGAAGGGCCTCATTTGTAATCGACTGCAAATACTAGTGGATTCTTTCAAACTGGGCCAGGCCCCTTGGTTTTTCCCTCTTTTCAGAGGTTTCCACATAAAAACTCTGGTGTCTCTTATAAACGCTACACACTCTCTCTCTTATCTGCTTGTGTGCTGGATCTTCATGCAATGCTAAGACGTTAAACTATATATTTCTCTACCACTGCGAATACTCCAGGATGCAACAACGTTAATCTATCGTTCATCACAAATATATCCCATAAGTTTGAATCTTTCATCACAATTATATCGTTAAGAACAAAAAAAAAAAAAAGGCAAATACGTTTGAATCTTTCATTTGAGCCTTTCATATGACCAAGTTGACGTACCAATTCCGTCTTGCTATCAAATTACAAAAACTCACTTATCATTATAATAATTTCACTTATACTTAACACATTTTTAAAAAGATAAATTAAATAATAAAATTTTTGCTAAATATTTTAAAAATACTTCTAAGATTTCATTTGGGATAACTTTCTTACTATTTTTTAAAATAATTTTGTAATAAAAAATTGTTTAAACAAAATTTTTTTTTTTTAAAAAAAATAAAAAAAAAAACAATAAAAAAACCGTTACAAATAAAATTATTTTTCAACAGCAGTTTTCCACTTAGGACTATTTCATTGTTTAAAGATGTAAAACAAATTTTAGAAAGCAATTATTTTATTTTCACTGATTGTGTCTATGAAAATGAAATCATTAAATTTGCAATTTTTTTGTATGTTTGTAGAATTAAAGCCAAAAAACATTTTTAGTGCGTCAAACAGTTTTTTTTTTTTAAGAAAATCCACAGAGAGGCGTGCTCATTAATTTAAATTTTAAACAGAAAAATTGCAAGCTAGTCCTTAAAGAACCAAAATCTCTCTAATAATACAACATTGAAATAAAACCTACGAGTTACTAGTTCTACCTATTATACTTAAAAACAAGTAAAAGAACCCAGAAAATTCAGCCAAATGGATCAAACTGACCAAATAAGCCATCCAAGCAACATCAGGAAGAGCCTCACCCACACTAGTCAGCAAATACCATCTTTAAGAAATAAACAAACAAACCGGCAAAGGCAAAAATAAAGCCAAAACCCACCGGGCAATCAACAAACCCAACATTAAGAAGGAGCCCCCACAAGACCACTCACAAACCCCAACAACACAGAGACTAGAATAGCCAAAAACAACAAGGATGACCATCTGCACCCCACCCACACAGGCAGCAAACACAACCACATCCCAACCAGCAAACCAAAACCCCATAGCCCAGCCTCCTGCTCCACCCAAGCCACACCCCAACCATGAGCCGAAATCAATCATCCAAACAGCCAACCAGAGCCCCACAACCGGAAGAGCAACTAAACCACAATAGGAGAAACAACTAAGCAAAAACCAACAACAAAGGACAAAAACCAAAACAGAAAGAATTATTATTATTCTTAGTTTTTATCCTCAGATTTACAACCCACCTTGAAACTATACAAATTTAGAAACTCGTCAACCGGTTCATCCATATCTTCCCTAGATCCCCCCACCCCTCTCAAGCCGAGGATAAAGATTCATCTATCCAATCAGATTAATCCACAGAAGTGTCTATCAATTTGATAGCCAATTGAGCTTTCAATTCATCTTTAAAAATAAGAGAAATTGAGACACCAATAAAGAGCACATTCTCATTCGGTCCCATACTGATGGGCGACATAGCCGATTCCAAAGCAACCAACCGAATGATTTTGTATATCTATAGCTGTTTGGGTTGAGTTCATCAAATCTTCCCATAAGTTTAAAATAGATTCAATAAATCACAATCAATTAAATTAATTTGCTTAAAGTAGCTATTCGAAAAAGTCAACCATGAACTCGCCATTTATTGTTTATTGTAGTTGCGAGAGAAAACTACTTGACCATGTAAATTCGTAAAATTGATATTGTTGAAGCACACAAAAACTTTTTGCCACTCATAACAAAGTTGCTGGAGGCTATAAAAAAGTATGATTTTCTTAAATCTAGTCCTTTAATTTGAGCTCATCAAAAGTTATATACACATTTTGATAGCTAGAAGCTATCTAGCTTTTATTTATTTTACAGCAAATACTTGTTAAGCAGTATTATATAATTTTATGTTTAACTGTTTCTTATTACTAGGTCAAGTTCAGGTCCAACCTGAACTTGACCCGTTGCCAACTGCCCGACCCGAACCTAACTTGACTGTGAAATCGGGCCAGGAATCCAAACTAGAACATGACCTGATTCAGGTTCGGATAAACCCAAAATGACCCGCCAACCCGATTTGTTCTTAATCCTAGCGTTTCTCTCCTCTCTAAGTAACTTGGTAAGGCTGAATCTAGCAGAAAACATCATCTATTGTAGGGGACTATTATGGAAAAAAAACGTGCTGTGTTATGAAAAAATAAATTGATGTTGCTTTACTTAATCATGATATGATATGATCTTTGTATATGCCTCTCTGCTCCACTTCTGCTGTCAAGCTTGCCAACTTGCTTTAGGCCATCTCCAACTCAAAAACTCAATTTTCACTCCAACATGCAATAATACACCAAAATGTAGTAACTTGTATCCAATCAAACTCTATTTTCTAATACCAAAAAAGAATATTCCTTGTATATTTTTTCTCAATATATATATATATATATATATATATATATATATATATATATATATATATATATATATATATATATATATATATATATATATATCAATTTTTTGAATTAAATATATTATAAATTTTATAAAACTCGATAAAATAATTTGGAATATTAATATGTCCTAACCAAATAAATATTTATTTAATAAAATAAAAATTACATTATAACACATAAATATGAACGAAAAAAATGAAAGAGCAACTAAACATTAGAATTAGTATATTGATCTCATAAATCATTAATCAATTCATTTTGCAGTGTAATATGGGCATCTTTATTCCTGATTTGTTTATGACGAGCGATAAATTCTTGAAACTGAGTATTTTCATCCACCTCTATTTCAACCTATGGGTTGGTTAAACTGGTCCAATGATATTGCATTCATCTTCAATTATCATGTTATGCAAAATTATGCATGTAGTCATTAAAGTGATATTACATTCATCTTCAATTATCATGTTATACAAAATTATACATGTGTTCATTATATCATGCAACACATCTTAGCTCAAAAAATATACAAGTCCTACCACAATTGTTAAATGAGACTGGAGAGCTCCAAAAGCACATTCTACGTCTTTTTTTTATGCTTCCTATTTCATTGCAAAATATTATTTCTTTGGAGAATGTGGTTTTTGAATAGTTTCCACAATGCTAGACCATTTCAGATATATATTATCAGGCAAATAATAACATGTATTACATTTTTTCCTTGAATAGCGTAACAACATGAAGGAGCTATACCTTAAGTGAGATTGGCTAATAGGTGGGAATACTCTAACATGTTTATATCCATATTGCTAACATCCGAAGGACGAATGTTACTTTTTAGAGTGGTGATAAATCAAGCCTACCGACGCGATCTATTTGTTGGTGGAAGTGCCTATCATATGCTTTTACTGCATCAAGTATGAGAATGTCTGAGCATGAACAATATTTAAGATATTCGATATCTCTGTCAGAAAATTATATCATTGTATATTGGATTACTTAAGAAGTAATCTTGATAAAGTTAACAATCTGCAGCATCCTGGTCATGGTTGATAAAAGTGCATCCTATAATTGGGCCTCATGTAGAGATGTGGTTAATAGTTTGTGTAAGTAGGTATTGGATCATCATATTGTTATTTGCTATGGCACGGTGGATCATCATTTTCGCATTATGTAAACTAATTATCAGTTAGAGTGTGTTTTCTTCATCTGAGGAATAAGAAGATGAAAAACTATTATGTATATTGATATTGTGATGTTAAGATCACTTGGAAATTTACTATTTGTAACAGAAATACAATTACTAGTCACATCCGATCAATGCTTCTTGAGATGTGTGAGAATCCAAAAGGACAAATTATAATGAGTGGTTACATCAGCTCAATGCTGCTTGAGAAGTGTGAAATCTTATATGACAAATTATAGTGATTGGTCACATCTGTTCAATGTTGCTTGAGATGTGTGAGAATCTTGTAGGATAAATTGCAATGACTAGTCACATCCAAACAAAGCTGGTTGAGAAGTGTGAGAATCCAAAAGACAAATTCCATTTAATGGTCACATCCATAATGATATTAAATTTCAAAGTAAGAAGGATGTCAATAAAATTGTTATATAAATAGGGATGAAGAGTATATCATATAACTAGTATATTCTACATCTGTTAAGCTTCCGAAAAATATGTCTATCTGATCAACTGCATATTCTCAGGAGTAAGATAAACTTATGCTAAATTAAGATGGAAATTTTTCAAAACCCAATCACGGGCATATATCAGTCATCGGATAACTTTTGGTCACATGTAGAAGAAGCGTACAATAATTCCAAAAGCTAAAGTTGGGAAATGCGTTAAAAAAAGATTTATTCAGTCTAATATTCATACTATCGAGAAAGCAACAAGGAAGATGCACGCATGCATTCAACAGGTTAAAAATAGATATAATGTGAGTATTCATGTTTATTATTAAAATATGTTATTTTCATTTCACAACTTATTTAATTGTAATTATGTATATTAATTTATTGTTAGATCAAGTCAAACTATTATTTACGCAAGATGAGAAGGTTAAATAAAGTTGGAAGTTTGATCATATGTGGAACATTATAAAAATTTTGAAAATTAAAAAATGGTCAATCTAGTGCTAGGCAGGCATCACATATGTCGAGCTTTGGGTATGCCTGAGTCATAAATTCTAACCCCTGAATTTGGTAAACAACAATCTCCTGAACTCTCTGTGTTTTCTCTAAATTTAGATGAAGAAAAATTTAATGTTCGTGGCTCTTAATCTGAACGATCGATTGAGATGAAGAAAGCCAAGCTATAAAAACAATTGATGAAGAGATGCCGACATTTATTAAAACTCTGGAAGATGGAAACAAACAACTTATTAAGCAATTAAAAAAAGAAGTGCGCAAAGACAATAGCATTTGGAGCTTCAAACTAAGAACCTATGCCTTAAAAGAACTTAAGAAAGAAAATAAAAACTTATTTCAAGACTTAAGTTTTATACAGAATCCTGATGTTCGTGCATTTGTCCAAGCTGAACAAGCACGAATTTGAGAAAGGTGGTTCGAACAATAATAAGATCAATAACAACCTCCTTCTTCAAACTCATTTGGACAATATCTTAGTAATCTTTGAGGAGTTGATATCAATGTTGTATATCTTAAATAAATTAATTACGTAAAAAGTATTTTAATTTCTATAAAATAATGTATTTCTAAATTATTATTATTTAATTATTAATGATAAAAAGCTACACTTAAACTTTTAAAATTAATAACCAATTTTTTAAATTAAAAAAATTAAATATATATAGTGGGTGAACAGTGCGACATCAATATTGACGTTGCACTGTACACTCGCAACCAATTAGAAAATTTTTTTGCATTCCATTGGAGTAATAGAGTGACGCTTGAGGGGGCATTGGGGAGGACTTCGAGGGGCATGTGGATGATTCCAATGAGATGTTTAATTTAAATGTGGGTCTAGAGGTTCAAAAAGCCTTTTCTATTGGGGGCGTCAAATGTTTTAGGTGAAAACAGAAAAGAAAGTAAGCTGGTTGTTTGGTTCTTCTCTATTGCTGTTGTCCCTACTTTTCGAATGGAGGCTTTTTGGGTAGGAACTTTTATTCTATCCAATGAACGTACGCATATGAAGGTTCGGTTTTAGGCAAAAAAGAGCCTGTACCGAGTTTTTGAAAAAACTCGGTACACTGAAAAAAAACTCGGTACAGGCGCTTTTTTTCCTAAAACTGAACCTTCCTTTGCGTACGTTCACTGGATAGAATAAAAGTTCTTTTGGGTAGGGGGCTCGGCTGGAGTGATTGTTGGTTGTGTTCTTCTCTACTATTGGTTGGGATTTTGAGGGGTTTTCCCTTTCTATTTCCTCGGTTGGGATTTTATTCTGGTAATTGGATTCTTTCTTCTTGCTTCTTCTATTTATTTATTATTTTTTTTAAAACAAAACTATTTATTGAATAAAAAAGGAGGGGTACAACATCAAAAGACCAACAGCCCAGGATACAAAATAGTAAAAACCCAAAAAGCCAAATAAAGAAAAATAAGCAATGAAAGGGGACTCAGGAATTGAGGCCTCTAGCACAAGCCTAGCAGCCAAGCACGGGCCATCCGTAGGTGACAGTATACGATCGCAATCCATAATCCAACACCGAGGCACCCAGGTTGCCAGCTAACTCAGCCAAGAAGGGGAAGCAGGGGCCTCCTCATCATCGTCCACCAAAACACCAAAAACCATTGACGAAATCGCACGAGCCAAATCATAAACCCTATTTCTTTTTTCTTTTCCTTTTTTGCTTATTACCATTCGCATTAAGAACACCACGAACATCAGAACGGTCCTTCTCGAAATCATGTTAATCTATTTCCTCATCACTAGAAGGAGAAGAAGGGAATCCTCTAAAATTAACCAGTCAGTTTGAACCAAAATAGAGTTTTTTTGCAGACTTAGCAATATGATCATTCATTTCAGCATTAGACATAATCGAAATAGGGATATTAACAAAAATTAACATTGCCATCACAACCAACATTGGAAAGTAAAACTGATTGATCATGAACCTTCTTATCCAACACCAAATTAACAAAAGAGCTTTTGATTCACTAAGGACTTTTAATCGTTTATTTTTTTTTAATGCGTAAGCCCCTACAAGTGGGTTTTATCTAAAAAAAAAAAAAAAAAAAGAAAAAAGAAAAAAGAGTCAAATAAATTAAGTCAAATTTTAAGATCAGCTTCTACTTTATGAAACCAGTCTAATGAAATATCAAAGCATCTCACTTTTGATGCCTTATTAATTCTTCTCTTTTGTTCATTTGGATTTAGTTTATACTTATTAGTAAGATTTAAGTGCTATCCACGTACATATTTGAATTGAATATACTATACAAAATTTTTTAAATCTATCATTTTTTATAACATAGTTCCTCTTTCAAGCAACCCACTAAGTCCTTATTGTAAAATATACGATTAGAAGTTCTAAATGATTACTTAATTAAGATTATCATTAGGAGATTAATTCAGCGGTAAACAATTTTAATTGCATAATAATCAATGTAAATTATAAAATCAAAGTTTTTTTTTTTTTTTTTTAAAGAAATCATATATAAATAAAAACAAAACGGTTACAAAGATACAAGACGGTGAGCAGAAAAACAAAAAAAGAAAAATACAGGCAAAACACGAGCTCAGTAAACGGCCGAGACTTCCAGCGTCCCTGAAGCCTCGCACGGACCGTCCAATAAGGTGAAAAATACATCCAATAACCAACCCAAAAAGCTACACCAAAGGTTGCCACCAGCAAGCTCCAGGGACGCAAGCCCCGACCACATCATTGCCCTTGCCCCAGCACGACATCAAATCTAACAACCAAAAAGCAAAACAATCCGAGGAGAGCATATTGTAAGATCAACAATGCGAAACAAACAATCATCGTTTACGTCGGCCTCTCCCCCAAAATCTACCTCGAGGGCCAACATTGAACGAAGTTCTAGCATGAACTAGCGAGAAATCATTCCCAGGGTCAGAAACCCCACATGCATCTGGAGAAGCCAAACCACCTTCAGACAATTCATTTTCAGAATCACCATCCGAAGAAACATTAAGCCAATTAAGCTGGTTCCTAACATCCAAACCAGAAGACTCACCCAAACAATTAGCCATAGCTTGCGTATCAATCAAATTCACTGGAACCTCAATTAATTTGCTGGAAATCGAACTACCCACATCTCTGATATCATACTTAGGAGGCTCAGCCTCAAGCACAATAGGAGCCAAAGCAACAGACGCCGTAGCATCACCACCTTCCGAGAAATTCAGATTGTCGCTAGAGACAGTCTGCATAGTTTCATTGCTAACATACGCTATAGCAGGAGGAAAGAAAGGTATAGCATTAGGAGATAAAGCAACCGTAATGGATTCAGAATTCATTCCACCAACACCTAATTCTCCATTAGCCACCATAGAAACCAAAGGTTCATTCAAAACACCCTGGAGTAAATTAACTGAAACATTATCTTCCTTACTAGTAGGATTTTCTAGGAGACCAGAAGGGTCCAGCTCGGCATTAATATTAAGACAATCATCCACAATAGGATACACCTCACCATTCACAAATTCACCATTCACATCCTTCAAAGAACCAGAAACTCCCTCACGAACAGGGGTAGAATAAGGAGGCACATCCTCATGGGAATTTTCAGGAAGAATATTAGCGTTTCCCTTCTCACACTCCACGGCAGTATGAGTAACAAACTGATCGACCTTTCCCACCTCTAAATTAGCTAAAGGGGGAAGGGACGAGATTTGAATGATAGGTGCAGAAGGACGACAATTGCCGAGCGAGTGACCAATACATTTACAACCGGCACAGAATTGAGGGAATTCGTCAAAAATCACCTCTTGTGTGTAACCTAAAGATTCCGAGCCTAACCAAACTTGCTTAGGATAGGATTTCGTTATATCCAGTTCAACAAGCACACGGGCAATAGATGGTCGGGATCCTACAGCAGTAGCTTCGTCAATTTTCAAAGGTTTCCCAAACAATCCGCCAAGACCAAAAAGAATCCGAGGCGAAAAGAAATGGGGACGAAGACGAGGAAACGAAATCCAGATAGGTATCACCGGCGATTCAACACAAATGTCCAAAGTAGGCGACCACTTCGTCAATTTCATAAAGAAGTTGAACACAAGGTAGGAACGGTGACAAAACACCCTACAATAGTCTAAATCATTTGATAGCTTGATCAGAATGTGAGAAGGATCTAAAATCGTAACAGAGACTTCAATTTTCAACTTCAGATTGAAAAAAAAATTACGTATAGATTCGAGGGAAGGCCTTTTAGACGGAAAAAAACCAACTAAAGAAAACTGGAAGGGGGCAGCAAGCTCCTGAATTTCCTGATCAGAAACCCATAACGACGGTAATCCACGAAACGTGGAAGCATGCAAATCCGGAAAAGAAGACTTAGGCCCAGCAAGAGCTTCAAGAAATGACCGAGAATGAGACAACCCCCCAAAAAAATCGGGGTCCCTCAACTTAACAGCCCCCATGCCGGCACCGCCGGCAAAGACGAAACAAAAACCAAAATAACGTTACCAAACGAGAAAGAAGAAACAGAGAAGAAGAAAACTCCCCTTAAAACGAGAGACCGCCGTAGAGAAAGCCCCCACTGGACAAGGGAAGACGCTCGGAGCCACGCTCCCCGAACCCTAGCAGAGCTCAAAAACTTCGTTAATTCAGTACCGATTTTAAATTATAAAATCAAAGTTAAAAATAAAAATGTGGCTATAAAGATATGTTGTCCTCACTTTTAAAGTGACATGCACTAATAAATAAAGAAAGAATATTGACTATAAAATTTAAATTAGAACAATCAATTTATGATCATATGGCGTATTAACTATGATAATAATTATATAATAATATTTCTTGTTTTAGTAGAAATTAATCTATCTTTAACAACTAATAATAATAAATATTTAATTTTTTGTTAATTCTTATCAACCTAGCTAATAGGTTAGAAAATACAGATTACAGTTTAAATATTTGATTAATTTTATAATAATCTTTTACTTATTTTTTTTCTAATTAGTTAAGGGACTCTTTGATTTGAAGTAAAAGATATACAAAGTATTTGAAGTAATTTGGTTTTGAAAATGTTGTTGTAATGAAAGAAATGTAGAATAAAAATTTTAAAGTAATTAAAATGTATCTCATTCAATTTTGGTGTATTTGAAAATTGTTATATTTGATAGATTTTCAAATACATCCTAAATACCGCAACAACTCACAGTCGTCGTCTCCACTGCCTCCAACTATGGGTGTCAATATTTGACATGGTCCGAAAACCCGAACAGATAATTTCTTTGTTTGGCTTAGGGATTTCGACCTATTTGTAAAATCGGGTTAGGTTCGAGTTGATCCGGAAACCCGAAAGCAACCGATTTGACCCGTTTTTAATTGATTTATGAGGGTTTTAGAAGATTGTTATGAAATAAGTAAATACTATTTCCAAAAAATAATAAAAGCATGCTGCCTAAATTGAATTAAGTTTGGTTTGATTTAAATTGATTGATTTTTTTTAATTAACTGATTTATTTTAAATTGATTGAAATAAGTTTTACTTTAATTCGATTTAGGTTTAAATAATTCGAATTAAATAAAAATATTTTAGTAAAACATAAAAGAAGTGGGTATATTTCAAGTTGACCCAGACCTGAAGCAGGTCAATATGAAAAATCGGCCAGTTTACAAAAACGAGTTAGGATAGAACGTGCCAGGTCATGAACCAGATCTGAAACCCGCGGGTATGATGGGTTCTTCCTCTAGTAAAACTATCATCATTTTGGACTTTATATTATATTTATTTTACATTAAGCCAAACAGAAAAATTAATCACTTGTATTTATTTTACATTCATTCAAATAATTTTAAATATTTAAAGTACATTATATTTCTTTTTTTGATGTATTTCATTTTACCCTATTTTTATTTTTCAACAAATCAAACGGCCCATAAATATAAATAGTGCCCGTCTGAAACAACCATTAAAATTATTTTTAAACTTTATTCCCGGATCTAATTATAGAGTTATATGAGCTTTCAAGAAATAATCTCTTAGAAAAGGGCTTTCCATTATCGCAATTCTAACGTCAATATCAATATAATTAATTATGCTATAATTTTTTTAATTATAGATGCATTAAAAGCAGAGGAAGAACCCATCATACGCTGCGATCGTAATTATCATAGTTAATAGCATATTAACATTAAATCTAATCCGACAGGATACCGACATGATTTTTTTTTTTTGGATAAAAGTATAAACCTCACAAAAGGGCTTATACCGACATGATGATGAATCTTTGAATTAAGGGTGATCTTTGTGAGGCTTTTTTAAGTAGTTTAGACGCCTGTGATGGGAGATTAAGAGATAAATAGAGAGGATGTAGTTTTTTCTTTCTTTTTTTTAAATAATACTAAAGAGATCATCTTACTCTCTCTATAATGGATATTAAGACTTCATTTGGGACGGCTTTCTTAATGCTTTTTAAAATAGCTTTTTAGGATAAAAATTAAAAAAATTGTAATGAAAAGCTGTTTTAAGAAGTAGTAAGAAAGCCGTCCCAAATAAAACCTAAGTAAACAAGATTGAATCACTTATACACTTATTATTTTTTTGTGTTCTTAATTTGGCTATTACACACATTTTATTGCTCTAGCCATCTTCTAGATTATCTTAGAGATCACTATTTCTTCTCATTTCTTTAATTTTTAAAGCTTTGAAAGTGAAATTTCTCTCGCCGTGAAGTGAGGGAATTTTCATAGCTTGCATTTTTTGGGCGGACTTATGGGAGCATCTATCATGTCTTGCAAAGAAGAGCATGAATAGCAACAACAACAACAACAACAACAATAATAACAAAAACAACAACGAGAATTTTGAATATCAAGTTTCAAATGATGTTGCTTTCTTCACTTGAGAGTCCAAGTCTATAAGCCATCCAATAACAATTATTTGATTATTATAGAAAAGGGAATTTCCAGTTTATCAATATTCCTATATCCTAAACTATGCATCATCATGTACATATGATATATTTTATGTTTATTTTTAGTGTTGCTCTCATGATGTCTAGGGTTCCTTCATCCGTTCTCGATTCCTTCGATCGGGTAATCTCTCTTAGCCTCCCCTAATCTTGTTTTTTATCTATGGTTTCTTCCTTAAACCCAGCATGGCTGCTCATCGCTTGAGTGACCTAGATTTTTGAACGTGAAACACAAATCTTCTTTTTTTTTTTTTTTTGGTGGGGGGGGGGGGGGGGGGGGGGGGGGGGGGGGGGGGGGGGGGGGGGGGGATGTGGGCAAAGGTTGGGAAGCGACACCCAAATGGAAATAATAGGAGATTCAACATTAACATCAAAGTCTGTGAGACCACTTAAAGATATTCATGTAATAGTTGTTGACGAAATAAGAATGGTGGGAAAACATCCAGCATTAATCCAAATAATTTCTCTGTTTAATCAAATGATTTAGTGGGGGAGATGTGGGCAAAGGTTGGGAAGCGACACCCAAATGGAAATAATAGGAGATTCAACATTAACATCAAAGTGTGGAGACCACTTAAAGATATTCATGTAATAGTTGTTGACGAAATAAGAATGGTCGGGAAAACATCTGGCAATAATCCAAATAATTTCTCAATTTAATCAAATGATTTAGGGTCTTTGTTTGGTAGACCCTTGAGAACCGATAATGCTAATATTAATGATACCAGACATTCGGTCGCTCGTATTATTGTTGAGTTAGATATTACTAAAAGTTATCTTAATCAAGTGTGGATTGGTTCTGATTCTGTGGGTTACATTCAATCTGTGGAGATGGAAGGGATTTTCCCCGTATCACTTTCATTGTAAATCTTTGGGTCATTTAAAAGATGTTTGCCCAGTTTTATTTCCTAATTTTTAAAGCTTTGAAAGTGAAATTTCTCTCGCCGTGAAGTGAGGGAGTTTTCATAGCTTGCATTTTTTGGGCGGACTTATGGGAGCATCTATCATGTCTTGCAAAGAAGAGCATGAATAGCAACAACAACAAGAACAACAATAATCAACAAAAACAACAACGAGAATTTTGAATCTCAAGTTTCAAATGATGTTGCTTTCTTCACTTGAGAGTCCAAGTCTATAAGCCATCCAATAACAATTATTTTATTATTATAGAAAAGGGAATTTCTAGTTTATCGATATTCCTAAATCCTAAACTATACATCATCGTATACATATGATATATTTTATGTTTATTTTTAGTGTTGCTCTCATGATGTCTAGGGTTCCTTCATCCGTTCTCGGTTCCTTCGGTTGGGTAATCTCTGTTAGCCTCCCCTAATCTTGTTTTTTATCTCTGGTTTCTTCCTTAAGCCCGGCATGGCCGCTCCTCGGTGGAGTTACCCGGATTTTTGGACGTGAAGTCGTGAAACACAAATCTTTTGGGTGTGGGGGAGGGGGGGGGGGGGGGGGGGGGGAGAGAGAGAGAGAGAGAGAGGCAAATGCAAATAATAGAAGATTCAACATTAACATCAAAGCGTGGAGACCACTTAAAGATATTCATGTAATAGTTGTTGACGAAATAAGAACTGTGGGAAAACATCCGGCAATAATCCAAATAATTTCTCAGTTTAATCAAATGATGTAGGGTCTTTGTTTGGTAGACCCTTGAGAACCGATAATGCTGATATTAATGATACCAGACATTCGGTCGCTCGTATTATTGTTGAGTTAGATATTACTAAAAGTTATCTTAATCAAGTGTGGCTTGGTTCTGATTCTGTGGGTTATATTCAATCTGTGGAGATGGAAGGGTTTCCCCCGTATCGCTTTCATTGTAAATCTTTGAGACATTTGAAAGACGTTTGCCCAGGTTTATTTCCTAATTTGGATGTTTTTCCTCCTGTGCGGAGGAGGGGGTTTTGGTTGGTGCTCATACTTTACAAGAGGCTAGTGTTAATCCCCCATTGGTTGGGGTGGATCAATGTGATGTTGTTGTTTCACTAGATATCAATGGTGTGGTTGAAGGGTGTGAATCTTCTATATTTAATGCTGGGGAGCAAGAGAATATGGCTGCATTTGTTGAGGATCAATGAGATGATGATTGCCTTAATACTAATGATTTGGTTTCTCCTAATGTGGATATCCTTGGGACATCGGATGCTAATTTTATTAGTGATGGTGTGTTGGAGAATTATATTATTGCTTTGGCTTATAGCGAGGAGGGTGTAGATTATGGAGTAGATAGAGAGAATTGTCAAGATCATGCGTTGATGACTAATGAATCGTCTGGTGATTTGGATAATTTTGTTTTCTCTTTGGATCATGGTGCACTGATTATTCCTCCATTTGTTGAGGGGAGTGTAAGTTGCAAATCTCTGGTTGATGTTCTTATTGGTCTAATTTCTCCAAATGTTCTTAAGTCTCATTTTATTTCGAGAACGGGGGAGTCCTTTTTGATGCAATTTGATTGTCTTTATGAATCTCCGATTTCACCGTGCGGACTGGAGGATGGCTTGCGGGGTGATAACGTTGAGGCCATATTGGATTTGTATGGATTGGATGTTACTCGTGTCATTGATCTCTCTTTCTCTCATGGTGGAAAATGTCGTCGACGCAAATCCAGGAGATAAGAATTGCTGGTTGTTCTTTCTCCTTTAGCATTCATTGGCATGTTTGTTGTTTTGGTAGTTTTCAGTTTTTTATGTTGGTGGTTGTCATTGTTGTGATTTGGTGTGGAGGTTGGTTGTTTCTTTTATTAAGAATCTTGTTGCTTGTTGGTGTGCTCATTGCCTTAACAAACTCTGATATCGGGTTGATCGGTATGCTCTTTGTGGCTTGTAATCTTTTCGTTGGACTGGAGGTGTTAATCTTAATATTGTTGATGTTCTGTTGTGTATGTTTGGTTCTTTTGATTTCATTTTTTTTTCTTCTCATTGTATTAGGTAGGATCCAAAGCTCTTTAGGTAACATTTCAATTGTTATCCTTTTAGCGAGCTTTTGATCCTTTAAGGACCTATTACTTTTATCTATTTAACGTGTAGGCCATCAGTGGATTTTCCTTTTAAAAAAAAAGAAAAAAAAAAGGTTCAAGTGCTAGTATTACCTTGCTAATACCTCAACAATGGCTCTATCATCTTATTGCTTAACTCGACAAGAGTAAAACAATTATCCTCTATAACTAGCAATTTAATTTATTTTTCTATTGACTTTTAACTGAGGTTGAAGATAACCCAAATTTTAACATATTTTTCATTTTATTTATTAATTTTCTTGTCAAATTTGAGCAATAGTTGAGCGTTAGTTAAGCATACCTAATTTTATATTTAATATTATTTATTTAAAACTATAGAATTTAAAGTAGAATTTTTTTTCATAGATCCTATCTAGTTAACAATTGCTATCTGAAATTGACCAAGTGGTCTCTTTTATTTGATATTGGTGTTTAGCCCCCGATCATCCCCATCTGGATTTCATTCCCGAATCTTCATCCCCACCTCTTCTCCGCATGCATTCTTTACGACCTGGGTTAAATCTTTAGTAGGCCGTTGAAGATTGACCATGCTACTTTTGTTGGCTTTCGTCCTTCTGTAGCTTAGGTGTTGGTAGAGCTTGCCATCACAAAAACTTATCATGATAAAGTTTAGTTAGGGCCGGAGAAATTTGGGTATATTCAATAAAATTGTGATGAAAGTTTTTCCCCAATTTTGTATTTCTTAAGTGTAATGGGAATTTGATTAGTGATTGTAGTCCTCTTCCTCCTTTAGCCCCACCTATTGGTCTTACTAATGCTTCTAAACCTTCTAATGCTAATGTCTGCTGTGATGAAAATTTTGTTGGTGTTGCAGATAAAATGGACATTCATTCTATTCCTTCCCGGTCGATTCATTCACCTTTGTAAATGAGGTGAATAATGTGGAATTTGTTGGTGGTAAGGATAAGGTTTTGATGTTGGGTCATATTGTTGTTGATTCAGGTCTTATTGTTAAGGAGGTAGATGATCCTTTGGGGGGCGTTGGACAACCAACTTCTGCTTTGCCTTTGGGTAGTCCTGTTGATGTTGAGGTGGAAGCGACTGATTTGGTTTTGGTTTCTTTGGATCGTGTGACTTTTTGTGTTTTTGGATCATGTGCGATGGTGGGGGATGATCCGTCGGATGTTGGTTTTGGTGTGGCTGATGTTGAAAAGGTTGTTTATACCATTGATGTGAGTGCTATTCCGATAACTGTTAGTCTGCCTTTGATTTTTTCGTGTGAAACTGGAGAGGCTGTCAATGGTGATAATATGTATAGTTTATTCTATTTCTAGTCATATTACTTTTCTGAATAATGTCGTGGATGTTATTTCTGGGGACTGCGTTGAGGTAAGCCCTTTGGAGGGTGCATTGTCTGAGGTGCCTATTGTGAATGGGGATGTTGTGAATTCACCTAGTTTAACTACTGGATGTATGGAATCTCCTGCAACTTTGTTGGAACCATCGAATAAGCTTTTGGTTGATGTCCCTGTTTCACTAATATCTAACGAGGTCTTGTAAGTTCAATAGCATGTGTGGTTCAAAATGACTGGCTTGAGGAGTCTTACTCCTCACCTTGCGGGGGTGTTAGGGAAGATTTCCTTGAGTTTGAAGATGATGTTCAAGCTATGTTTATCCTGAGGATTGGAGTGGTGATAAAGCTTTTGCTCTGAGAGGAGCCAAACGTGGTAGAAGGAACTCTAGAAGTAAGTAGTTCATTTTATTGATAGAACTTTGGTATTTTTGTCTATTTTAGCTGGGCAGTTTCTTTCGTGGTGGGCTTGTTGGAGGTCAGACTTTGTTTTTCTTTGGTTTGAGTTGGCTTGGATTCAGAAGTTGGTTTGGCAAGGCTATGGGGTGTTCGCTTTTATTTTTCGAACAATGATGATGTAGGTTTCCTGCACGCCCCCTGGAAGGCCATAGCTTGTTTTGGCAACCTTGGTGGCATCTGTGTGGCTTTTATTTTTGGGTCATCTCGATGATTCTTCCTCCAATGGATCCTCCATGCTTGGTACTCGAGTGGCGATTCTGAATCTGACCCTTTGGATTGTTATTCTTTCCATTTTAATTTGCTTTTTACTGTTTAATGTGATTTTTTCAGCTTTGTATTTCTCTCTTTTTTTTTTTTTTTTTTTTTTTTTTTTTTTGCTTTTTTGGCATGATGGTTGTACGCCCCTTTTTTGTTTAGGTGTAGATTTTAGTTACAAATAATGTAATTCACTGGTACTATTTAACTTGTTTGGTAAACTTAAATAAAAATATTTTAATCTATATATCTAATTATTTACTTGATATTTTAATTCTTCCTCATTTCATTTTAAGTTACACACCATTTCTGATTCATTAATATCAACGCAATGAATCAATTATTTTAAAAATGAGCACACAAAAATTATTATTCATTCGACCTTTTAAATAGTTTTTTTAAACATTTAATTATAATTTTGGGCACATATGTTGAGGTCATTTGGATTCAAATTTGAATGATTTTTATATAATCTCAATGAGTTTCAACTAATAAACATATAATAATCAAAGCCCATTCGACATATGAAAAATTCAGGATTTAATTGTTTGGGCTGTTATCAATTTTGGGCACAATAACTGTTTTGCAATATCTCCATGGCTTTAAGATTGAAAACTATAAAATGGAAAAACAGGGATTTATTGCTACAAAGGTTCAGGATTTTTTAGTTTGGGCTGTTATCAAATATCTTTGGATACCATCTTCTTTGGGTATGAATTTTGGTAAGCGAAGTTATGAGGAAGGTTACTTATGGTTCAGCCTGGTTTTTTTGATCTTCATTCTCCTTCAAACCTGGGATAAGTTATTTTTTGGGAATGTGGATTTCGGTTTTTTTGTATTCACATTCCAGATTATCTTTTGACCCTCTCAACAGCAAATCTCGGGGGTATACTTCAAAGATTTTTTGGCAGCATTCGTGGGATGATCATGTGCACAACGGACGACGATGATGAGCATGGACTGTCTCTCCGAGCCATTGAGGGGTCTTAGGGACAACTTGGCTCGTTTTTGTGACTTTTCTGGACGGGCTGGAGGCACTGTGATGGCCATTTTTTTTGCTGGGTTTACTCTATCGTTTACTCAGATTTTGTGGGCAACCGGTGCCACCGTCTGATTCCTTTAGTTCTTGCCTCCGAATTTTTTGATGATTGAGACAGTGCATTTATTCTGAGTCTATTTGTTGTCGCCATTTTCATTTCCCTTATCTGCTATTGTCTTTGTAATTTTGTTTAGATTTAGCTCTTTGCTTTTCTTTTTTGATTACTTGTAATCTGAACTTTTTATCTTAATATATGGGCTCTTTTGCCCCGGGTTTTCCCAAAAAAAAACATATGAAAAATTTTAAATAACCTTTTAAAAATTTCGACTAAGTGCATGCAATAGTCAGAGCATACGTGTCCAAGGGCGGATCCACCTCATTGTGAGGCTAGGCAATTGGCAACCCTAAAAAAAGAAATTATTCATTAGAAGGGAATTTTTGAAATTATGCGCCCTCCTCCCCTGGCACAAAAATTGCTTTTTTCCCTAACTGATTCATCATCTTCACTGTTCTTCAATGGATTTTATTTTTCCTCTTCACGCTGCTTCTCAACTTGCATGTCGCAGCTGCATGAGTCACGACACCTATTACAATCCAGGATCTATATTGAAAGAATTACATATACTTTTTGTTTTAACAATTTAACTAGAGCTTACCAATGAACAACATAAAGAAACATAAAATCATTATTGTCTTGTCCGGAGCCTTACAATATAGGATCCTTACTATTTCTTAAAAATATGTAAAATCACGTAATAAGCACAAAGTCAAACAAGTAACTAAAATCTTACAATAAAAATATTCTATGCAGAATAAAATAGAACAATATGCTATAAATTATATAAAAAAAATATGTGTGTCAATATCTATATTGATTATATGTATCAATTTATCATTATATAGTTCATCATATCTCAATCCATTACATCATCAATCACAGATATCAATAACAGTCAACAGTACTAATGCACGAATAATATTAGTATCATGATCAATAACGTTAGATATTGATGATGATAGTAAATGATTTTAGTGTCATTCACAATATCAATACAATATATAAGTACCAGTGTCGGTATCAGTATTTAGATATTCAATGAATATATATTAAGGGTATCTTGCTCCTGCACTTAAACTCTTAATAATTCTCCTCTTATAACTCCCAATTAATGTTTTCCTTATAACTTCCCTTGAATCATGTGAATAAAGCCGCCTCGACTCCTTATAACTCTCAATCAATCTCCAACTCCTTATGACTCTCAATTAGTAAATCACATGGAGTTATCATATCATATATTTGATATCATTCACTACTTCATTTAAAATGTAATAAAATCATAACAAATTATTTAGAATGATCAAATCTATAACATATTTAAATTTACGTGGTGAAAGCTTATTAAATCAGAAGATAATACACTTTTGATAGATTTATGAGAGATAAAATTTGTAAAAATTAAAATCATCAAAAATAGAAGTAAGAATATAGTTACTTACAATGAAAAAAATAAAATATATAATAGAAATGGCTAAGAAATATGATCCAAAGATCTTTCTCTCTCCTCTTTCTTCTTCCCCTCTTTCTTCTTCCCCTCTTTCAATTTCTTTCTAAACAAGCAGTCACAGGGAATATATATATATATATATCAGCGCCAAAGCGCTCAACTTTAAAATTTTTATATTTTAAAAAAAAAAAATTATTTCACATGCATATTTGAATTATTAAAACATCATCCCCTCCTTGCACAACATGCCTACAGACACCACTGCCTGGCCTGCTTCCTCCTTTAAAACACTACCTTGGCACCGTGCCTGCGATGCTGCTTGCTCACGCCTAGAAGGCAACAACCAACATATAAGTTTAAATAAAAATACATTATCATACTAAGAATTTGGTGGCATTTCATTAAAGATCGAGTATAATACTAGAACTTAGTGAGTTTAGTAAACCGTACCTCTTCACTTCGTCTTGGATCAACACCCATGTTTACATTATTACGCCTCAACTGATTCAAGAAATTTTCACTTTGTATTAGCCTAAAAACTTGAGAAAATTTTCATATTAAAGTAAAGAATAATTTGTACAATATCCAAATAGGCAAAACTATATCATATGATATGTAAATAAAGACTTCAACATAAAAATATTAAAACAATATGGAGGCCACCAAAAGACATCATTTTATTAATTTCTGCTCATCAACTTCAGTACAACTCCTATATATATTCAGATCCTTCAGCTTGATGATCTAATTTTTGTGGAGATTATTTATCTTAACATCTTTTGTCATTTAACTATTTGCCTTTGTCATTGGTTAATTTATCTTGAGAATTTAGAATATCTATCTTCACAATATCATTATTTTCATTTATTTTAGAATTTGCAAAAAGAGCCTTTCATAATTAATGTAATCAAAATTTTAATTTTTTTTTAACATATAACAAATTATAATCAACATTAAAGAGTATCTCCTCCCATACATCCTTCTAAGCTTTAAGGATCTATTGCATCCTATCCTGAGGATTCAACATACAACGCTTTAAGAATTTGACGCAATAACTCTTACGATTTATTTAATTTTATATTATCCAAAAAAGTAAAATACGTTGATAAGGTTACAAGTATTACTCAATTTATCAATTATAATGACATGCAAGATTTTCCTTCAAATTATATGTTTTCATTTTATTTTTTAATATTAATTTGTTTTCATTATAAATCTGTCCACTCTTAAACGACAGACTGGTTCCACCCCTACACGCCTCCACAAATCATCTTTAATATTTCAAGCTTCATAAATTGAATGTTTCAGGAGATCTATAACTTGTGTCAAATTTCATCTATGATTTGTTGAAGTAGTAAATTTCATGCCTTATCATATCACTCAACAAGAAGACCAACTCCAACCTCCAAACAATCCAAAGCATCAACCCTAATATTAACCCTAGCAAAAGGGTTGAAAACAGGGGCGGAACTATGAAGAGCTTAGGCCCCCCTCAAAAAAAAAAAATTTTTTTTATAGGAGTAAAAATTTTAAAAAAAAATTATAAGAGAGTTAAAAATTTTTTTGCCCCTCTTTAAATTTTTTTTTTACCCACGCTAAAAAATTCTTTTGTCCTCTTTTGTCCTAACTTGCCCTAAAATATCTATATATTTCTTCACATTTAGTTCTAATATTCTCTTTCATGCTTTTAATAACAGTATAATTACACATTTTTTTCTTAATTTTTCTTGCTTAATTTTTTTAAAAATTTTTTCGTAATATATAGATATATAATATTATTTTTTTAATATTTAATTATTTTTGTGCTGTATTTTTGCCCTCCCTCAAAGTTAAAGCCGGTTCCGCCTCTGGTTGAAAAATATATCAAAGGTAGCAACCAGGTCCTCACACACAATACAAGAGTTAGATACATTCAAACTTTTATTTTTGCCTCTTGTCAGCAACCCTAATATCCAAAATAAACACCAAAACAAAGGCCTCCTCTTGTCTATTTGGTTCCATCAAGACATTTCTCCTCTTGTCTATTTGGTTCCATCAAGACATTAATAGCATCTCTCAATAAAAAAATATTTTTCACATTGTACAAAATAAATGAAAATGACATGCTAATATTCATCAATTATATTCATTATCAATAAAATAAATCATGAAATAAACTAATTATAGACAATATCAGCGATGATTTATTTTTTTAAATATTATTTACTTTATGCAAAATCTTTTTTTAATAAATACATCTATGATTTTATATATCAAACAACGTAAAAATTCTGGTGTCTTTTATAGCTCTGACACCCCTTTCTTCTATCGATCTGTATTGCACCTTCGTACAAAACTATAACGTTAAATGCTCTCTATACCACCACATACGCCCAAAAATCATTTAAAAATTATCACTTTAAATTACATAATAAAAAAATGAAGAAAATTCAGAAATCAATAGCATATTAGCTGTTCCATTAAACTGACATGACAATGATTTAAGAATACAATTATATATATAAAAAAATATATTTTAAAATAAAATAAAAAAATTCTTGCCAGTTGCCAACAACCACCGAATTAGACATAAACATGGTCTATAAACCCGTGCTACTGATATCGGAGACTTTGACACCATCGTTCGGTCCAGCTAACACAAGCAGGCCCGACATCCTTTATAACGATATTTAAGAGCATGCATTTGCTGGTAAACTAACAATATTAAATTAATGTAAAGGAAAATTCAAAAAAAGTGAAAATTGCGGGGTTGGTGTTCTAATTATTGATTGGGCAATTCTATAATAAATTTATATTTCAAAAATTATATATATATATATATTATTTGCTTACTCAGTTGGAAAAGGGAGGAAATAAAATTAAAATTTGGAGGGGTTTTCAACAGATAATGCCATGATAAATTAAAATTGTAATTTTTTTTTTCTCATTTTTGTAAATTAGGTATCACATCATCTATAGGCATAAAAATAAAAAATTGGTGGGTTGGTGTTCTCATTATTAAATGGGCAATGGAATAATAAATTCATATTTTAAAAGTAAATTAATAGTTTATTGATTGTCATGATTATAATTTATGTGGCACCATTAAAAGGATGGATTTTACATTCAATACTTATTTAAGCATATATTTTAATGTATTATTATAAGTGGTAATTAATTGGGGAGAGAACAATATTTTTATTGATTACTTTCAAATATTCAGTAAGATTTGGCCCACATTGGTCTGTTCATGATCAATTTCATTTGAGAGAGAGAAACTAGCGTACTCATTGTAGCTTTCAATAATCTTCAATCTTAACTAATACAATTCTCCATCATGCTATTCCAGTGCGATTTTAGTTTGTTACAATTGATTCATATGATGAGACTTCTGACTCTTGATACGTAACAAAAAATTGTCTTAATCGAGCACGAATCTCAAGGCATATTTAAATTGGAAACTTTCAAAATTAAATTTAGGACCATTCAAACTCTAATTCTTCAAATTTGTAGTCAAATCGAATGACTCAGGAGGCGAACCCAATGACACCAAAATAAGTCCAATCCAAGCCCAAATGAACCAAAATTAAGAGACCAAAGTATATTTGGAGGGTTCAAAGCATAAATTGGATGAACAAATTATACCAAAGTATAGCATGCTTATAGTTGAATCAACTGGATCGATGAGGCTAATACAACGAGCCAAAGATCGCTTAATTCTGATATCATTAAGATACTTAAATGCTTGATGAATGCTCTATGATCAAAGAAATCAATGTGGGATGTCCGATGGAGCATTCCGAATTTACCATGAACTTTCTCCTTACTTACGGGGCATATTAGTCTAAAAATTTATAAATATACCCCCGCTTCCCACATGAAAGGATTGCTTGAACTTTTGACTAGAGATTGAAGACAGTTCTAAGGCTTCAAGGACCTTAGAGTTCAACCCAAGTACCACCGCCGACGAACTTTCGTAAACCGTCATCGAACCATCGCCAGTCCGCTGACCATCGCGAGACAACTATTCGTCCTCCGACCATTGTCGAAATAATGCCCATTTGCAGGGTTCAGACCACTGGCCGTCTGCCTACTGTAGCCAGACCAATGCTCCATCTGTTTATTGTCGTGGAACATTCACCAATGAAAAGACCCTAAAGAAATATTTTTAAAGAATCTCTTTCAATGCACCTTATTGAGTAAATTAGCCAAATAAAATAACATATTTTTATTCTTGGATCTGCCTCATGGAAAACTAGAGTGCTGTGATTTCATCCCTGACCTTCAGCTGACCTAAAATTAGGAATTGCAGGTTACAAAAAACCTTTTTAACTTCAAAAGTGCTTTCCCATAATTAGGAAATGGCGATGGGAAAGACCAAAGTGATGAGGCTGCTAAAAAGAGACACTAACGAGGAAATGCAGAAGGATGAATTCAGCAATGTCTGTGCCAAGGTTCAACTTCATGGTCATTTCAAAGTTGCAGAGAATCGGGCTACCAACACCCTCTCATTCGAGAGATTATTCTGTGCGGACACCGGACACAGCTTACCGTTCAGAGGCTAATCAGGTGCAACCACGTCATTTAGTACCGAGCAGGAATGGTTAAGAGGCTAATGGAGTGAATTCAAAGCCTTAAAACTTAAGGGGAAGGAGTAATAGAGGGATGACACCAAGAGCTTCATGTCAGGGATGGTTAGGACAGAGGAGCTTCTGACTTTACATCTTCCTTCTTCTAGCTTTATCATTCTAACGGAAGATGCCAACCGGTATAAATGATGTAACTCGTATTAGCATGAAGAATAATCTATGCTAGATTATTTTAGTGCTTAAGAAATGACTTTACTAGGAATGTCAAAATCTGATCTGACCCGAAACCTGACTTGAACTCTACTCAGAAAATTATGGGTTCAGGTTAACCCGTTTGTCAAACGGTCGGGTTTGGATTTGTAATTCTGACCCATTTGTAAAACTGGGTAGGGTTCAGATTGACCCGGAACCCGAAACCAACCCAGATTGATCCGTTTGTAATCCTGTGTGACCTGTCTCGCCACTCAGTTGTTGTGGTTGTGTCGTCATGTCAATCATTGCGCGTCACCCAGTGTGTCGCGTCACCGCTGTCAACCTGCCATTGTCCCACCCGAGCTCTGAGCTGTTGCCGCCGTCCCGGCTCGCGTCGCTTGCTGCAGTGCTTTTGCCGATGTTGCGGCTTGTAACTCCGCCAGCGTAAAGAGCCAAAGACTGTTGCAGTGCCACTGTCGTCACGCCAGCGCTGCCGCCGACCGCTGCAGTTGTCCCGCACCAATTGTCGTCATCTCACCCGCGCTGACGTTGCCGCTTGACGAGTGCATGATTGTAACTCGTAGGTTGGGACCCGGTAACCGGCACAGGTCGGATCCGGGTTGACAACTTGACCAATTAAGCTCGAACCGACTGTTGACCCGAAATGATACCCCTAGGCTTTACTATCTAACACGTAGATAAGTTCATTCAAAAGCATATTTATTTTAGTTCCTTATTTATTATATTTATTTGAATGATGTATTAATTGTCATAATTCAATAATTGATTGAATTTAAGGATATTTTAAAAATATATATTTTTCTGCAAAAATGTTTCTAAGTATATATAAAATTTGACAATAAGCATATAATTATTTCGCTAGAACATCATAATTTTTTAAATGGTTAGACAAAATTTTAAAAAATTATGAAAAGTAAAATATGAATCTTATTAAAAAAACAATTTAAAATCATCCATATATTACTAATAATGACAATGACTAATGTTAAACAATAAATAATTAATTTATGAGAAAAATTGAAATAAGCTCATATATTTTTTATATTATTATTTTTAAAATAATATTTTTTTTTTTCGCAATTTGTTATTTGTAGTCTAACTTTAAATTGTTTCTATTATCTACTATTGTAAAAAAATAATAATAATGAGTATTCGTATATATCAATTCTTTAGGAGATGTGAATATACACCCTACTATTATCGCCTTATCCGGTCAATTCTCTTGCTTATAAATATATAAAACGAAAAATAATTGCATAGAAAACTATTAAGCTCTACTAAAAATGTGAGGTTTCGCAGTATTTATTAGCAGCAAATTAAATATCTTTGTCATAGACCGGATACCGCAGCGGTCTTAAACCTCTTCTTTTTTGCATAGATCGGAAATAAGTTGCGAATTAGCCTATTCTGTACACGTGAATTGGAAAAAAAAAAAACACTACGAAAGCCTGATTTATAAATAGTGAAGGCTTCATTTCGGACAGTTTTTTTCTTGCTTCTAAAAACAACTTTCTAGTACAAAAGCAATAAAAAAGCTGTCACAAATGAAGCCTAAATCTTCCTTCCAAAGTTGTCTCTTCGGGATGAAAGGTAATGCCATCCTGACTATTGAATCATCCTTCCAAAGTTTTTTCTAATTTATTTTCTAATTTTGATATTTTTGTTTTCAAATGTGATGCATCTCAACTTGCAAAAATCCATCATACTTCATTTCTTTTGATTTTGAATAAAATTCATTTTTCCTTTATAGTGATTCACTCAAATGTTGAGCGTACCATCCAAGATTTCAATATTAGGGGGGTCACATTGATTTTGTTAACACAACTCTCCTTGGCCTATTGGTTGAGAGCTTAGGTTGCAACTAAGAAGTCCAAGGTTCGAGTCTATGTGTATGCGTTGTGTGTGTGAGTTTGCCTTAAATGGCCTAAATGTCCCAAAAAAAAAACATTGATTTGCTACCTTTATAAATGATTCTTCTCAACTAACTTATCTGTGTTTAATGAAATCCAAATGATATGCTAACTGACTACAAAATTTTCATGATACAATTAGTACATTGTAAATGCTCGAATATGTGTCACATAGTAATAATGGAATAGAATTTTTATTGTTTTTAACTTCTATAGTTTTGGAATCTCATGGCTTAATCCATCAAACCAATTATTTGAATGCACATGAACATAATGGTATGGTTGAACACAAAAATGAACACTTATTGAAGATTGTAAGTGCTTTCTCATTGACCCTCACATGCTCCTATCCTATTAGGGCAAAGCCCTTTTCTCCAGTGCATATCTTATCAATATAGTTCCATAGCATAGTCCCCATTACTTGTTTGCGCTTATGTGCTCTTCTAGGGTTTCTTCCCTACGCGGTGCTCCCCGTTTTGCTTCTTTGCTCGTGGACTCTGACATTGCCTCTCGGTTCAGGGAAGTGTTTTGCCTTTCATTATATGCATTCCCTGAGTTTTGTGCTTTCTCAGGCCTTTTTCTTGGTTGATGGCTGGTAAACGTTTGGTGGATTTCAATTTTCTAAATGTCAAAACCTCTTTCTAAGTCTTTTCGTGATGCTTTATCCTGTAGTTGTAGTGATTTTTAGAAACCCTAGAAAATGAAGAACTACAGGATAAAACATCACGGGCAGTCAATCTGGTTGTGTCATCACTGTGGATTTCAGAGGCCAAAATTCTTGCACTTGCTGCGCCGTTTGATTTCACTTTGGTTTGATAATTTCCTACCCACAGGCCATCCCTTGAGGCTGTTCGAATTTTTTTTTTCAACCTTAAACTAATCGATGATTTTTTTGTTACTGTTCTCAATCCGAAGCATGTCTTGATCAAGCTTGTGAATGATTTGGATTACTACGATGTCTTTGCACATCGCTCCTATTTTATTAACAATTGTTACATGAGGATGATTAAGTGGTCGCCTCGGTTTGATGTTGATGTTGAGTCACCTATTATTCCTATTTGGATGTCTTTCCCGAATTTGAGATCTCATCTTTTCGCTCCTAGGATTATTTATGGCCTTGGTTCCATGTTTGGTCGCCCCCTTATAATTGATCATGCTACCTCTACTAACTCTAGACCCTCGGTTGCATGTGTTTTGGTCGAATTAGATGTTTAGAAACAATTTCCATATAAGGTGTGAATTAGACTAGATAATTTGGGTTATATCCAGTCGGTAATTATGGAGGACCTGTCGTTGTATTGCTTTCACTGTAAATCCTTGGTGCATTCCAAATCAGAATGTTATATCCTGCACCCACATTTGTTAAAAGCTCATACTAATGTGGGTGTTGTTAATATTGATACTGAGCTAGTAAAAAATGGTAACAAAATTCCCTTGTTTGTTAATCATGCTTATTTCGTTTCTAATGACATTTTGCCTTCTGGTGTGGAGGGGCATTTGGTTGTGCCATCTACGAATGTTGTGCTTGATCCTCTTGAGCAAGTTGTTAATGGGATTGATGTGTCGTTGACTGATGCATTACCATTAGCACCTTCTTGTGGTAATAATGTAGATTTAGTGGTGGATTGTGAGGCTCATTCCACTGGTATTATTGAGGATGTTGTTGAGGTTTGTGAACCTAACAATTACTTACTTAATTTGGTATCTTGTCCTAGCAACACTCATGATCCTAATGTTGATCTTAACAATGGCAAATTTGCACTTTCTGATGACTCTAGGGATTGTGATTGTATCTCACCTTCGAATGGGATTTCGCTTTCTATTCATGTTTTTGGGGGTGCTCGAGGTTCGAATGAATTGGGTAACTCTAATGATGTGAGTTCTGGGGAGGATAATGATGGGGGGGGGGGAGGCTTTGGTTGATGTTAGGGATAATGCAGTGGGGCAATGTGATTGGTTAGATGATGACAATTCTTCAGCAGGAGGGGAGGAAACTAATGAGTTAGAATTGGATGCTCGGGACAACTTTGACTTAAGTATATTTCAAATTGTAGATGCTGGTTTTTTTTTTTCTTTTTCAAAAAGAGTGTTAAGCATATAAAACGTAAGCCCAAAAAGAAATGATTTTTCTTTTTGGTATTTTCTTGGTTTTGGTTTTGTTGGTTACTTTTGGGTTTGATTTTTGTTGCTGAGCTAGAAATAGGTCAGGACATTAATGATGAAGCAGGTTTTCCTGCAAGCGTCTTGGATGGTCATGGCTTGGTTGGCAACCTAGGTGGAATTTTTACTATCCGTTTTGGTGGATTTTAGAATTTTGGTTGTTACCTTCTATTCCTCCTTCGATGGCCCAAGCCTGACAACCAGGTGTCGATCTGAGTCCGTGTGACTTTTTTGCGTTCAGATTGTTTTATCCTGACGATTATTGTATTCCTCTAGCTGTAATCTTGCTCTATGTGGCCACTTATTTTGTTTTGACCTTGTGGTGTGATACTTTTTTATCTATGAAATTCTCTTTTGGTTTTATATATATATATATATAGTTCCATCGCATTCTCTCAACCTCAAAATACCCTTCCAAATACTAGCAGAATTTGTTGTTGCTTAAGCGGGCCTAAACTTATCTTCTCATATCTTCAGATGTGTTGCTTTGTTCATCTTCCAAAATACCAACGTAGCTACCTAATTCCTCAAGCCTAGAAATTAATATATCATTGTTGAATATGATATTCATAGAAATAGTTGAAATGTTTGTTGCAGGGAGCCTCTTATCATTTACATAGTCAGGTTGGTTGGCTCTTTTGCATTCGTCTTTGATTGTCCGTTCATTGGAGAATGTTTTTCCTTTTCTTTTACTGATGTAATTTGGATTTGTCTATTTTTGAGCCATTTTTGTAATTAATTGACTTTTATTGAATGAAAATGAATATAATAGTTTGATGAAAAAAAAAAAGTTGAAAAGATTGTAGAACTACCAAAGATTTGATCAAAAGATCAAATAGCAAATATTCTTGCCAAAGGCGTATCTACAGGTGTCAATTTCAGGTCACGGGTCGGGTTCGGGTCGAACCCGAAATTGACCCGGGTTCAAACAGGTAGATCCTAACCCGACCAGGGTAGGTAAATGGGTCGGAAATTCGAACCCGGACCCGACCCGACGGGTTGCCTGGTTGACCCAACCCGACACGGGAACAAATGCGCGGGGCGGGGTGTGGCAGTACGGGGTTGGTGCACGGACGCGAGCGAGCGGCGGGCATTGCAGGGCGGGGCGGGTGCGCCGACATGGTCGCGCGCGGGAGTTTGCGGGCAGCAGCGCGAGCGCGCGGGCAGCACACGAGTGCGCGAGCAGCCTCAAGGACGCGCGCGTGGGTGCGAGCAGCTGCGTGGGCAGCCTCAAGGACTCGCGCGTGGGTGCGAGCAGCTGCGCGGGCAGCCTCGGGCTTACGGCAGCTGCGTGGGCTGCAGCGGCCAGGGGGCTGACAAGTCCGCGGGCAGCGGGGCAGGGGCGGCCAGGTCCTCGGGCAGCCGGGCAGTCATTTTTTTTTATTATCACTAATGAAATATTAATTTATTCTATCATTTTAGTACTCCAAATTAATTGTATAAACAAACATAAATATCTATATTTTTCTTCTTTTATCTCTCGTTTTCATCCCCATATACATTTATCAAGAAATAGAAATTTCATTTATTATATTTACGATCTTAGCATATATTATATTACAACAATGAACCACTCAAGAATATATATTTATTTTTTTTTTATAATTTAGCAAAACCGTTACTTGCAAAAATAAATAAACAAATAAAATAATTATCACTATTTCGCTACGTCATGCTCTTACAGCTCGCCTCTACATAACCAAAAGCAGTTAGTTTAATGGATGACTTATATTTCGGGAAGTAGAAATCCTCCATTTGCTAACAATTACACGAAAGCAATTAAATTTTTTTGTTAAACTTACTAACCCAATTAGATAAGAATTAGTTTTATAGTTTTTCTTTTAATACTTATGCTGTACATATTTTAAAATATTTAGTACTGTATAATTCATGTGTAGATTTGGAAGAAGATATTTTTGCATATTTTTTTTTTTTCTCTGCCTAAATGTTTGTCGCATTAGAAGATAGAATATTGTAATTTAAATCTAATTTATTTTTAATTTTATTTTTCACACATTTCGTAATAAATTTAATAATTTTTTTTAAATTTAGACTCTAAAAAAAATGATTATAATATTTTGAGCTTATTAAAAAAAAAGGTTGAACACAATAATTGGCATCCAAATTGTCCGACCTCAAATTCTATTTTAGAAAATACAATTTTATTATTATTATTTTAATTTTAAAAGAATCCATTCAATATTTGTTGAAGGATAAAAAAAAAAAAAAATCTTTTGAATGTTCAGTCAAGATTATTTTTTTCTTCTCTTTATTTTATTCTATCTGCCCGGATTAAAGAAATAAAAAATTAATTGGTCAAAATTTGAAAAAAATTATATTTAATAATAATAAAATCAAATAATTTATCGAAGCGTGCTTTTTAGTAAGAATATCTACTTAGTTTAATTAAAATATCAATTTTCTATTTGATTAAAGATTAATGCTCCACAAATATTCTTCTCTTAAACGAAGGCATCGAAATTTGTCAAGAGCCTACGAGAAATACCTTTAAAGGATCAATTTTTTATCAAATTGCGATAATAACATCGTGACCCCACAAGGGGTAAATTATTGGGTTCGGACACCGATGACATTCACAGCTCAATGAAAATGTGTCACATCACCCACTACTTGGTACTGAGCTTTGTATTTGCTCGGTACTCCATAGTACCGATCAGTATTGAGCTCGGTTATGTTTTAGTACCGAGCTCAGTACTACTCGATATTGTGGAGTACCGAACTCAGTGCTTCATATTACCGAGTTTAGTATTATTCAGTACTCTGAAGTACCGAACGATAACTTATGTCTTGTATTCTAACCCAATAATAATCTCTTCACACATGGCGAGTCCTTAACAATATTCCATTATTTCACATATGATATGTAATTAATTTAGATAAGATTCGATTTCTTAATTATTAAATTTAAATTAGGTAAATATAATTAAATATTTTAGAGTACCAAATATTTTGTACTGCATGATTAGTTCAAATTTCAATTTTTAAATTTTAAATTTGACTATTTTAAGTAAACAGAATTCAACAACGAAGTGTCTGAATAAACCTGATCGCGATCGTCTAGTGCGATGTGTAAATCATACGATTAGTTATATGTCAATTTTAAATTTAATTTAAAAATTAAATTAATTTTTATTTGAGTATATCATACAGCACGACATGGATTATGCAGCACGATATAAATACATAAATTAAATCATTCAATTTTAACCCCATTATGTGTGTGCACGGTTGCTAAGTCAATAGACTCTATGACATACATATTGACTTCTAACTTAACGCCACACAATCTTTAGCCTGTTTTTCAATCTTTATTTAGTATATGTTGTACCTGAAAGGCTAGTAGCATAATATATATATATATATATATATATATATATATATATATATATTAAATTTGATGCAGGAATAAGTAAATAAAGTATCTAATAATATTTGTAATCATCAAAACATATTATCAGGCTCCCGATTTGCAACATACTATATCTAATATGATTTCTTGTAATATTTGTCATGTAAATGTTATTGTGTGTTTTAATATATTTTTTATTAAATATTTATGATTTGATTTATATTACATAGCAACTCGAGTAATCTTATGCAAGCCCACATTTGTATGAGTAGTTTTGGCAAGTTTTATTAATGCACCTTCATGATGAAAACTATGGGCATAAAAAATGCACTTTCATAAATGGAAGGATGTATGACCATATGAGATGAGAAATACTCATTGTACGTTTATTGGAAGGCAAATGTTTTAAAAATAAATAAATAGATTTTTCATATATATTAATATCCCTTGGATAGTATAAGAAACTAAACATAGTTTGTTTTATTCTAGAGTATGAGTTTTTCATAAGTGCAAGTTTTTACTAATAATTATATATTAGGAGCAATTTATTAATAATAATCTCAATTAAAGTTATGGATAGCATTGGTTTTCCAAGATTTGATTTTTGAAATTTAATTAGAGATTAACTCAACTTAATAATAAGAGAATATCCAAAATTAAATGGAAGAAATGCTAGGATTATTTGACTTAGATAACTTATGAAATTAAAATTACTATCTTATGGGGGCAATTAATCTCTTAGAAAATTACTTTAAATAAGAAATTGCACTTTTTATAATAATAATGAAGTCATTCTTGTGGGAATAGCGGGTGGGAGCTAACGACATAATATTTATTTATTTATTTACTTTGAACCGAATTATTTGTAGGGACTTATATAATTTAGATACATCTTTCTTTTTTTAGGAAACCCACAGTGGGGGACTACGCGTTAATAATGGTAAAAATTATATGTCCTTAAAGGATCAAAAGCTTCCTAAAAAAATAGCATTTGAAATAAAACCTGAGATCTTTAGATCCTATCTATTACAGAAAAAGAAAAAGCAAAGCAAATAAGAAAGACAACAAAATCCAATAAAGAAATGCACCAAAAACATCAAGCATCTAGATTAAGATCCCAATTAATAGCTAGCAGGAGCAATCAAACGACCCGGTACCAATCCAAGTAAGGAGGGAAATAACCTGCAAACCACAAAAAGCAAAAAAAAGGAAGTGGAAAGAGAGAATCAACTATTCCACACCCACTACCCTACCCCACAAATAAACCGACCGAAAAGAAACCAACATTAAACTACCAATAAAGCAAAGGTAAACCCACTCAACAAAACAGCAAAAGCTACTTTCTAGATTTCCTCCGACAACATTTAGTATCACGAGAGAAAGCTTTCTTAACAACTTGACAAACATCTAAACCATATAAGTCCTGAAAAGACTCATCCTGTACATCACCAACATCATCACCCACCTCACCAGGCGATGAAGGAGCCCCATCAAGCTTACCCAAATTTCTACAAGTACCCCCTAAATTTGAAGCAAAATGAGCATTCAAATCATTAGAGGACATAACAATAATAGACACATCAACTACAAGACCCTTAGTTCCCAAAGATCCAATAATTACGGGCGAAATATAACCACCACCTATCTCCAAAAGAATAGGAGAAACTGACCCAACAACAGGGCCATGAGAAATCACAGCCTCATATGAGACAACACACGCTTCGGCTTGATCAGAAGCCCATTATTCCACCTCATTTTCAACCTCCACCTCAACATGAGACAAAGTCATAGCACCAACCCTCACATCTTCAGAGCCAACCAAAAGCACACCCGCCGCCATCCTGATTATTCACAATTGAGATAAAAAAACTACTAGAACTATGAAAAACAACATCACCTGGTTCCTTAGCAAAAAATAGGCTTAATCTTATGCCCCATAACTTTAGGCAAAGGATAAACAACACTAACATCATGAGCACAATTAACAACTTGATTCTTCACCAAATCACCTTAGACTACCCCAACCAAACCAATGATTGGAATAAGATCACCAAAATCATGCAAAACAGGAGTATCGGACACAACCCCCTCCTCTTCAAGAAGGAGAAAAATTCAATTTTGGAAATAAGATCAGACAACCATCCTTCAAATGACCCAAGGTAAAGCAATGAGAAGGAAAATTTTCCATTTCAACCGATTGAATGTACCCCATAGACTTAATTAGAACCGAGAAGTGTATCTTTTAGTAACATCTAATTCAACAAGTATGCGAGTAACAAAAGGTCTAGAAGGATTAATTGTTGCATTATTGCATATTAAAGGTAAAAGAGACCCCACTCCATGAATATTAAGGGAAAAAGATGCGGGGTAAACTGGAGTCCACTTAGAAAAGACTTCATCAAAAAGGGGAGTCCACTTGAAAAGCTTCATGAAGCAATTGCTTATTAAATAGGAGCGGTGAGAAAAAACCCTACAATAATCTAAATCATTAACAAGTTTAATAAACACATTTTTGGGTTTCAAAACTATAACCGAAAATCCATCACAAAACTTTCAAGTTAAGGAAAATTTTGCGAATCATATAAAGAGGCGGGTGCACCGGCCCAAAAACTTCCCCACTAAAGTAAACTCAAAAGGCATTGCAAGTGAAAGCATATCCTCCTCCGAAATTAGATAAGTAGGCAAACCATGATGGGAAGACACTTTAAGCAAAGGAAGTCAGGTGAAACTGATTCACCTTGACAAAACATCTCTTAAACGACTTTATACAATTTAAAAGATAATTAATTGGGATTACTAGACATAATCTCCTGATTTCTTCACACCCTATTCGAAACTTATATGTAGTATATCAAGCAATCAGACTAGTGCATGTGTCATGGCCAATTACAAGCAGTTTGGAAATTGGAATTATATTGATCGCTCACTTGATGTGAATTGGTCACTCAAGAAAACCATACTACTTAATTATTTTTTAATGACCATAATTAGTGAGTTTATTTCAAAGAAGATATCGGTCACACTTGCTTGTTGACTTATGAAGGAGACTCAGTAGCTAATTATATGGTCATAATCCCTATTTAATTTGGATAGTTCTCTCTCTCTCTCTCTCAATCAAGTATTTTCATTCTAAAGATTAAATCTATACTTGCTCTAATATTATGATTAAAAAACCAATCATGCTTTGAAGACGTTAAGGTGTGATGGCCCATAATTGTTCTTACATGCTCCTCTCTCATGATATCATATTCAAAAAGTTAATGCACAACCAATCATTATTTGACCATAATTCTTTCTTATCCTACCACATGGACTATGACCTCTAAGATGGAAGTAATTATGCCATAAACTTGTGAGCAAAATACTATATATTACAAATTCATCTTTAGTTCCCACACAATTTCATTTAACACACTAAGTATAGTGATGGTAATATAATATGTCACAAATTTATTAATAAATTATAATGATTTTTTTTTTCAGAAGCCATATGTCTAAAAGTTTATACTATTATAATAAAGAGCTAAACTTGCCTCATTTCATTGTAAAATTGTGATATATAAATTATTGTTTCAAAAGTCCATCATCAAATAGTTATTTTATAGTAATGTCAAAGAGTTATAATAGAAGACTATATGCAATTAAGGTTTTCCCTCTCCTATAAGGTGTGGGAATTAGAATACTTGGATTTGGGGGTTTGGTTGGAGGTACCAATGATATTCCTTTCTTAAAAGCAATATGCACTAGAAACCTAGAGTCAACAGGTAATTTGAGATGGTTTGGACAATCCATGTCCTTAATGAAGGGGGAATCAGATTCCCTACATTAATGAGTGACTTAAAAGACTGAGATATCCATCTCTTAAAATTAAGTGGGATTAGGTTAGCTTAAGTCAACGTGCAAATGGAAGAAATCCAAATTGTTCCTCTCTTAGGTTGAAAGGCATTTAAATGACCTAGATTTGACCGGCGACTAAATGTGATCAAACTAATACTTTACTTAAACGAGACATTTGGCATTATATATATAAGGTGAAATTGACCACACATGATATCAGTTGATTTTAATGAAAGCTAGGGCAGTTCCTCTCCTTTTAATAAGCTATAACTTGACCACCAAGATTCGACATGTTAGGATAGATTCGAAAATAATATGAATACTTATCTAACATCCCAGGTAAAAAATCAAGCTATGGAATTCTCCATCAAACAAATACTCCTTAGTTTCATATCTAACTTAAATGTCCATAATGTATAGAATTGTAAAATATATGTAGAAAAACACGAGGAATATTTTGGCCCCTTTATTGGAATATATTAATTCCATAGTAATATCAAATGATTCAAATGATGCCCTTATTCAATCGAGAGACGGTCAAATGTTCCCATTCTTTAACTAAATTAATGGGCAAAAGGCAATATTGAGCATCCCCAATTTAGGTTGATCAATGTAGGAACGCTGGTTTAATGGTGGTAAGTAATGTTTATGTCTTCAATTGACAAATAGAATGCACTTTTTCTATTAAGTTCTAGATGCCATGATCATGAGTACATGGAGTACATGGAGTTGAGTAATCAAAATTTCAATGATTTGATTTATTGAAACATTTCTTGGAATTATTATAATCAAAATTGCTCTCATGAATAAATGACATGATAAGTTATCATTTTTATGTTGAAATATGGTTAACTCCTCATTAATGATCTAAAATTATAAATAGCTCATGAATCAAATGTTTATAGTGTTCACAAGAGTTCTATAATGTTTTATAGATAAAAATTTTGGGGTTTTAAATAAGTAGTTAAGATAGGATGTCATTTTTTATCACACAATAATTGTATCGTAGAGAGCAATTGAACACCAAAAATAACTCATAAATCATACATTTATAGAAGTCATAAGAACATCATAAAATCCAATCTAATTAGATAAAATGAACAAAGTTAGAAGAGTTATATTTTGTTCCACCACCAATATACATTGTTCATGGTGCAAAAGTGTCAAGAAGAAATATGCAAGAAGAAATAGGTATGGTTCTTTCCTATTTTTACATCGACAGTGGTATTTGATGGCTTTGTGGACATTGATGAGGAAGCCCACAAGTTCCCCTTGTTGGCTTGGCTGGTTGGCAACCTCGGTATTTTGGCCTTTTGCTTGGATTTCATGGTGGTGTTGGCTTTGTGGGGCTGGTGCAGGAGGTTTCCATTCCTGAGTCTGGTTAAGTCTTATTTTGTTCTGTTTGTCGTTGTTTTGTATCTTGCTAGTCTGTTTGATTTTTTGCTGATTTTGTTGCAGTGGCTGTTGGTTCCGTGTGTGTTGTAATCTTTACCTTCTATTAATAAAATGTTGTTTTGTTTTTAAAAAAAATGGTGCAAATGTGTCAAGGGACCAATTAGCTAAGAAACGACAACAACTATAAACATTCAGCCAATTCAGAGATCTATACAATCTTCGACTCAAAGGAAAGGATTTTTCAACCCCCGGGCTAAAGTTGTCTAGTCATTTTGCGGCCCACATGAGAATTGATTTGAACATTCTAATTGTTATTGAAAAATATCATAGTCATCAGATAATTTAGAAATTTAATGAAATTCAAATTCCATTTAATCTTCAAAATGATTTTTGCAAGTTTCATACTAATTCTTTTTTTAATCACTTCCAAATTCATGCTTTAATCACATCAGAAATTTATGATCCAACAAAATACCAATTCATTAAAAAAAAAAAAAAACAATCTAAGGCATCTGCCACCCACCTTGACATACAGAATGAAATTAATGGGCATCCGCGCCCCCCTAAAATTTCTTAACTCGATCGTCAAAAAAAAAAAAAAAAAAGCTTAACGGATGTCTTCTTAAATACCACTCCTAATATGAGCACTCTTTAATGCCGATCTTAAACAGTGACATCAACAATAAAACTGCTTATATTTCTAATTATCTTGATATTATTTTCCAACTACAAAATAAATATTTAACATGCTAAAAAGTAAAAAAGCATTGTCCTTTTCCTAAAAGCGTCCATTTACAAAATTGCGAAAATTAAGATAAAATTAATTACACTTATACCCATCGTACATTTCCCATCTCGAATGTATTGAGAAATCTTTCAATGTTTTCTTAACAGAGCTAAGCTAAAATTAGTTTCTTTATTAGTACTATTTCTGAATAGCTCAATATATAATTTATTGTAAAAAATTATACAAATATAATACATTATCAATTCAAATTTTTTTTATATATTTTTGCCAATAAATGATTATTCCTAAATATATTAAAATAAATGCTCTAGACAAAATGATATAAATTTGTTCTGAAAATTTGTTCTAAAAACAATAAGAAAACGAACTGTCCCAAATGAAATATAAATCTTCACTAACTCTGATATTTATATGCATTTGGCCTTCATTTTGGTCTGCATTCAAGTAAAAAAAATAGTTGGATAGATTATATCAATGTAAGAAGTTAATTAAATAATATTTATAAAAATGAAATATAAAACAAATTCATATTAAATAAATGCACAAAAAAAAAACAATGAGTTATCCTAACTTTTGTTCGAAAAATTACTCTGTGCGGACGCCAAACGCCGTCTGGAGACTAATCAGAATACGCCACATCACATCTTCCCTAGGTACCACTGCTCGATACCGCTAATGTTGCTGCACCTAATTTGCCTTCAAACATAGAGCTGCAACCGGCGTCTGCACAGAATAATTTTTCCTTTTGTTCATTATAGAAATCCAGCCAAATTATCGGCAAGAGAACAAAATTCACTTCAACAAGAAAGATTATTTTGTCCAGACATCAGACACAGCTTATCATGCATCCAGAGACGAATCAAGTGCAGCTACGTCATCCAGTACCGAGCAGTATCGAGTTTGGTACCGAACAGTAACGAGCCACAGTACCGAATAGGAGGTGACGTGGCCCATTTTTGTTGGACTCTGAACGGTGTTCAAAGTTCAAAGTTCAAAGTTCAAGCGAATAATTCATCCTTCAACAGGAATAATCACACACAAAAAAAAAAAAAAACTCTTTCGTATTTATTAGGAGTTTACTGTTTTCTTTTTTTTTTTTTTTCATTTTCTTTTTTTTGCTAAACATATTTGTATTCTCGACACTACTCCGAATGATATATTACTCCATGTTTGTTTCTTCCGAATCCTGCCAACATTTGCATTTTGTTTAAAGATCCATTTGTAAAGAGGCTGAGCACCTGACCTTTTCCTCGGCTGGGATTTCTCCGGTTTCTCCTTTGACAGCTTCTTGGTTTCGTATGGTTTTCCAAATTTAAAACCAGGGGAATCGGGAACGAAGGAGAGGGAATCGTGAACAAAGGAACAGGGCAAGAAAGCACGCATCTTCCTAATTCCATCTTTTTTCTCCTTCTTTTACCACACTCAAACACGAGTTGGTACAAAAAAGAGGAAGAAGGGAGAAAAAATGAAGCTGATGGGGAGAATGGGGCTCCTCGCAGTAGCCGGAAGGGCGCTGAACACGGTGGTGAGCGTAATTGTGTTCAGCTTCCTCGACCTGCTCGACGCCGTCCTCTGCTTCGTCTACAAGATCGCGGATTTCGCGGTCGATAGGGAGTGGAAGGCCTGCTACTGCTCGATCTCCTCTTCCGGCGACATCTTCGCCAGAGGAGGCCGTGGCCCCGGCCGCGGCCGCGGAGGAAGAAGCAATGTCCTCCGTCTCTGCCCCGCCACTAACTGCCTCCATCTCGACAGCATCTCCGACACACTCCATTTCCGCCCTTATCTCGTATCCGACTTGGCATCGATCATATTAAAAAAATATGCCGCCCACAACGTTCCAACCCAAGCTATTCTCGAAATCCCCAGCCGCAAGACGAAACACCGAGCCGCTCCGCGGTGGTCTGACTGCGACTGCCACACCTGCAACTCTTGGAGCACTTGCGGCGAATCCCAATCGCGGAATCTTTACGTGCGCGCCGAAGGGAATCTGCTGAAGCCTGAGGAAGACGTAGTTTTCATCCACGGCTTCATCTCTTCTTCAGGTTTTTGGACGGAGACGGTGTTCGAGGAGTTTTCGGAGGCGGCGAGGTCGAAGTATCGGCTTCTGGCTGTTGATTTACTGGGCTTTGGCCGGAGCCCAAAGCCGGATGAGTCGCTCTACACGATGACCGAGCACGTAGAGATGATCGAGCGGTCGGTGCTTCGTCAACACGGCGTCCGGCGATTCCACATCGTCGCCCACTCGCTCGGTTCTGTCCTCGCGCTCGCCCTCGCCGCGCGACACCCGGATTCCGTCATCTCACTCACACTTCTCGCGCCGGTAATTTAAGAGTTAATTAATTAACGCGCTGAACTAATTAATTCTTTCAATTCCCTTTAGAAATAACATAAATTAGTGGCGCGACGGCAGAGCACTGCTATCATCATACTAAATTACTTAATTTATTAAAAATATTACGACATATTTTATCAAAATGAATTTTAATATATTTAATTTTAAGATCAAATTAATATTAACATAAATTTAAAAAACTTTGAAATTTATTATTATAAAAGACATATTTTGCCACTCTGAATTTGGCTTACAGTTTCGCTGCTTTTAGTATTCTCAAATGAAAAGAAATAAAGTGCCTTAGTATTCTTTTTTTTTTTTTTTTTTTTTTACTACACAATATCTAATTTCATAAGCAATTATAAGGCGTATAATTTGGCTTTTTTTTTTTTGCAAAAATATTGAATTGTTGAAAATGACACACCAACTACTACTACCCATATAAGTCACCGACACTGTTATGCATATTTAGTGTAATTATATTAATTGAATGGGTTAAGTTATAATATGGTTGGGTTTGTCGTTGCAGCCATACTTTCCAGGAGGAGAAGGGGACGGAGGGCAGGCGGTGATGAGGAGGGTGGCGCCGCGAAGGGTTTGGCCGCCGATGGCCTTTGCGGCATCCATGGCCTGTTGGTATGAGCATGTGAGCAGGACAATATGTCTAGTGATATGCAGGCAACATCGGCTTTGGAACTACATCTTTAGGCTCCTTACTTTGAACAGGTAACTAACCTATTTGCTATCATTAATTTGGTTTCAGATCTGCCTCAGCAAAATATTTGTGTTATGATAATCTGATTCTGATATCAATTGTATAGTAATAAATTAAATAGTTATTTACACTGAATTTCAAGTATGTCAAAAAAATAATTTTAAAATATATTTTATAAATTTATATTAAAATATTTTGATTTTTTTTATAATTTAATAGCTATTGCTTATCTGGAGTTTTTTAGTAAATAACGATTGTGGGGCTAAGAATTTATCTGGAAGTTGGAATTTTGGCCGAAAATGAATTAATTATTTAAATGGATTGACCACTAACTGATATTAATGAGTCCGTACGTGTAAGCAAAGCTGGGCTCCAATAAAATTTGATTTTTTTTGGGAAATATGGAAATTATTTATCTCATTAGCATTTTTTTAATTTTATTGGCATATATAACTGTAAGAGTTTTTGAGATTATTAATTTGATTGTTAATTGAACGTGTCAAAATTTTTATAATTAATGATTCTAATTATATAAAAATCATAACATAAGAAGAATTTAAAATAGTTTAATATTTCTTACATAAATTTTAATAATATATTATATTTAATAGATGATGTTGATTAATGAAGTAGATGAGTATAGTTAGACATTTAAACTGATATTTATTCATTATTTAATTACATTTTTATATAATTCATAAATATTTAAATTATTATAAAAATTAATAAATTTTAAACATTGATCTTGAGATTGATAATTATATAAATTATATATGCAAAAAAATGGAAAATAAACATTCTTCCTGAAATCAATACACCCAAAATATTAAAATAATAAGATTTTATTTGGGTGAGTCTAAATTTTTCTAATTTTGCATTTTAAGACTCGTTTTTTAACTACAATTTCAAAAATATTTTTAAAAAGTATTTTCTTAAGGCAAAAATAATAGTTGTGAAAAAAAGCTGTCTTTTAAATATATATTATTTTTTAATAAATACTTTTCATTCCATAAAATAGTTGAAAAACTATTACAAACAAAACAAAAAATGCTAAATTAAAATTTATATTTACTTAGAATTAAATTTCTTAATGAATTACATTTGCTCAAATAGAGCCAAACTGTTAGATTGGACTGCATAATTTCAAGTCAATCAATCATAAGTTCTAATCTGACCAACAATATCATAAAGTCTTTATGCTGTAAATAAAGAAAATTATGTTTAATTAACCTAAATTTTCTATGCAACAACAATTACAATCACTAACAAGTATTGATTGGATCTAATTACATTCTATCGAATAAATAACTAATTTAGATTTGTTGGTTGGGAGCTTTGTCTATCAATCAAAAGATCTTCATTTTGAGGCTTCGTTTAGGACGGCTTTTTTACTACTTTTTGAAAGCATTTTTCTAGTACAAAAATTTTAATTTATTTACTAAAAAATACTTCAATAAGAAATAAAATAATCACTCCAAACGAAACTTGAGTCTTATATATATAATGTATATATAAATTTACCTTAAAAAAAAAATTCTTCATACAGACTCGCTTTCAGTACTTATAGACAAAAATATCCATCCACCTAAACATTTAAACCCTTTATCAATTAATAGGACATGCATAGCCATCCCCATGCATACGTAATATTAAAGGTCACAAAGGAATTTTTCTATAAACATTGTAAATTGCAGAATAAAACATAACAAGAGTACCTCACACAAAAAATATTTACATAAAAAATATGAAATATTATTAAAAAAACAAGATGTTTAATATTAATTAATAATCTTTTTTTATTTGTTTTTATCTTTAATAGTTTTGTCATATTAATTCGATATTTGATTTTCCTTACATGGAACAGGATTAGAACATTTTTGATCGAAGGGTTCATGTGCCACACCCACAATGCAGCATGGCACACCCTCCACAATGTGATTTGTGGCAACACGGAGAAGATGGACAGAGATCTTGACGCTCTAAGAGACCAACTTAAGTGCCACGTCACCATCTTTCATGGCGAAAATGATGAACTTGTTCCGGTGGAATGCAGCTACGCAGTTCAATCAAAAGTTCCGCGGGCTCATCTTAAGGTGCTCCGTGGAAAGGACCATATAACAATGGTTGTTGGCCGTCAAAATACTTTCGCAGCAGAGCTCGAGCAGATATGGAAGAATGCGAAGGGCGATTAATATTCTTTAAAAAACTAATAGTGAAAAAAAAATTGGGTTAATAAATTTTAAAATTTTTTTAATTTTATTTTGAGATGAATATAATATAAATTTTATATTGGTCTCAAAATAAATTTAAGAATTTTAAAATAACCCAATTTCTCTTTAGTAATACGAGCTTCAAAAATAGATAGTAATTTAATGTGACAATCTGGCCTACATAGAAAGCTATATATATATATCTATATAGTGCTTTGTATTATTTGTAGCTGTACCTGTTTGTTCATGGGTAATACCGTAATAGTACTATAGTATTGTTGTTGCCGATTACCGTTAAATTCCTGCCCATATATAGCCTAACTTGTTTTAAAGAAGTGAAATAACTCTTCTTGATTTTTTAGTTGGGCGTTTTGATTGCTAATCAAGTTATGTGATTTTAATGGCTCAAATATTAAAAAATAAAAATTATGATGTGATATGCTTAGTATGGGCCACTGTCCTTTTAATATTTAATAATTATTAGGTGACCAAATGATGTCTGATGAGATGAACCTAACGACATTAAAATCAGTCCAATCAGAGCTCAAATGGGCCAAAATCACTGGTTTGAAACATATTTGAAAGTTTTAGAATATTAATTAGGTGACCAAATGATGTCTAAATTAATATATCATGCTTATTGTCAAATTTAGCAGCTCGGCGAGACAAATCCAATGAGCCCAAGATTGCTTTCTTCTGACATCATTAAGCACTTAAATACTAAAAAAATACATATCGTCTGATCGAGTGCTCTGTATTTGCACAAGATATTCTTGATATTTACGGGCATGCCACTCCTTAAAATCTATAAATATGCCTCTACTTTCTACATGGACTAGGCGGCTTGGACTTGGGCTAAAGATTTAAGAGAGCTATGAGACTTGAATCCCATAACTCCACCCAAGAATCACCACCGGTGAATCCTCGTCACTCGGTCTCTACCATCAGACTTCACCAACAAATCATCATTGGACATCCTGTAACGCCACATAATCAAATTTAAAATAATTGTCTATTTATTATTTTAATAATATATAGGAGCTTCTATAAGTCATAAATATAAATAATAACCACCGAAAGCAACTAAAATTATATACATCAATAAATTTTACTATTTATTCACCCAAAATATCATTTATACTAGTTAGGAGATCACTACAATCACTAATCTATAACAAGCTCCTGACTATAAAAAAATAAAATAAAAGACATAATAAAATCTAAAGAAAATATGAGGATCTCTAACAATCTCAATCCAACTAATTTTGACCACTTCCTAGACCTGAAATAATAAAAATTCACATAACGAGCTTTAAAGCCCAACAGTAATCAAAAGCTCATTAAAGCTTTCAAAGCAAGGACTAAAGAATCAATATGATAAATCTAATGTAATCTAGGGGTGTCAATATTTGACATGTCTTGAACAATCGACCCTAACCCAACTCAAAAAATTTCGGGTTCGAGTTGACCTGATCGATCAAGAAACCCAAAATCAACATGAGTTGACCCATTTTTAATTGATTTAGGAGGGATTTATAATATTGTTCTGAAATTAATAAATGATATTTCCAAAAAATAATAAATCATGTTGCCCAACATAACTAAGCATGGTTTATTTTAAATTAATTGAAATAAGTCTTACCTTAATTCGATTTAGCCGAAGACATTTCTTAATAATATATATACATTTGATCAAGTTATGACAATTGTCACCCAACTACAATCCCTTTGACCATTGTCGCCCGACATTAGTCCATTTAGCCATTGTCAGCCGACCATGCTCCCTCTAATCTCAGTCGCCTAATTGCAATCCCTTCGACCATCATTGTTGATTGCAATCCTTCTGACCTCCATCGCCTGTCAATTATGATCTCTTTAATAACTTTTGTTGACTACAATCTTTTTGACCTGCATCGCCCGCCGATTACGATCCCTTCATCCATAGTCCCCCGACTACGATCCCTATGACCACCATCGTCTAACTACGGTACAGCCAACCACCGTTGCCAAATTACGATCCTCAAACCACCGTATCCTGACTACGGTCCTCAAACCATCATCGCTCGACTATGATCATAGGACACTATGGCCCAACTATGATTCTTAGACCATCAAGAATTACCTATTATAGTCTTTCCAATCTCAATCACATATCGACTACGATCCTCAGCCTAACATTATCCCACTATGGTCCTTAGACTATCATTATCAGATTATGGTCCTCAGACCACCACCGTTGACTACGACCACTCCGATCTCCATCGCCCAACTATGGTCTTTAGATCACTATGACCCGACCATGGTCCTTCCTACCTTCTCTCCCGTCGAATATAGTCTTCAAACCACAGTCGCTCGACTATAGTCGTTAGACTTTTGACTCCCTACTACATTCCTTCTAACCTTGGTCATCAGTTGATTACGATCCTCGGACCATCGTTGCCCGACTACAGCCCCTATGGCCACTATCACTTAACTATTGCCCCTCTAGACTCCATCACCTAACTACATTTCTTCCAGCCACTATCGTCTGACTACAGCCCTATCAACCAAATAAACAAGCTAACATCAACTCTCATGTCATTGGATCCTTCCAACTCCAAATATATAATGCATATTTACTACATTGAGCTAATACTTTCGCCCACATCAAGGCATCCTTTATAACCAACGATAAACACTAGTGGGATCATTTCAACTGGGAAAGTCCCCATTGTTTTTTTCCCTTTTTAGGATTTTCATGTAAAAATTATGATGTATCTTATGCTTCATGCACCTCTCAATACTAATAAATCAGGCTTTCACAGTACTTTGTTTGACCTACTACAGTGGTTTAAAGACCTACTAAATTATTTGCAGTAGTTTAAGAACTACTATAATTCTACTGTGTTTGCGTTCGCTAGAAAGACTTTTTTAGCGATTTCATGAATGTTGCTGTAGAAAAACTTTGCAATCCTAATAGAGGAGTTGTTTTCATCATTGCAACTTCACAACGAATTTTATAAACCATCTCAAATATATCATAAATTTTACTACGAAAATTCTTGCCGCCCATTGTGTTAGGCAGGACAACTGACTATTGGTGCCTATGGAAAAAAAGATCAACCCCCTCAAAATGGACTTTGAATCCACATCCTCTGACCAGTTACAGTTTATTTTAATTGACTTGTTGTACATTGTCTAGGATTACAAATATGTCAGGAATTGACAGAGGAATTTATGCTATGCTCTTCTTTTTCCTTGTATCGTTCTTTCTTCATGTTTGGTGGCATTGAGTCTTCCCTTGCAGCAAATTAGCAATGTCATGTAGAAATAAATGGCATGGCTGCTGCACAAAACATATGACCATATGAATTTTCCACTAGGTTCATGTTTTCTTGTGAATTAGGACAAGTAAAAATATATTATATATGTCATAATATTTTGGTTAAATTTTTTTTATCAGAATGGACTTTAAAATTCTCGAATATGCTTAGAGAAGTTCAATACATATTATTTATATATTATACTCATTTTTCTTACAAGCTTTCTCATTAGAAATGCTCTATGCCATTAATTATTTATGTCCATTAATTCTTCACAAGAATGTAATGTTATGTAATATATATAGGAGAATGAAATGGCATTATGAATATATATATATATATATATATATATATATATATATATATATATATATATATATATATATATATATATATATATAAAACAAAAGATAATATATTAATAATCAAACCCAAAGTTACATCAGCAAAAGAAAAAGGGAAAATGAGCAGAAAAAAGAATACAACAAAGAAAAATAGCATCTAAAAGCAAGCTCAGTATTTGGTCAAGGCTTCCAGCGTCCAGGACGTCCCGCACGGACCCTCCAGTAAAGTGTATCAACACGCCTACGGTTGCCACCAGCAAAAACGGCCGGAACGCGAGCCCCGACCACATCATTGCTCTAATCCTCACGTAGCAACAAAACGAATAGTAAAGCCGACCAATCCCGATAAGAAGCAGCAAGCAGATCAAAAACCCAAGCGAAAAATTCATCTTTTGAGTCTACCTCTCCCCCCAAAACTTACCGCGAGTGCCAATATTTGAAGTACTCACAAGAGCAAGATCATGGTCAGATTCCATAGGCTCCACATCAGAATCATCCTCTGACGAATCAACCAACCAATTATTCTGTTTCCTAATATTCGAACCAGAGGAATTATCCACACAGTTAGCCATCACTTGGGTATCAACCTCACTTACAGGGACCTCAACTAAACCTTTAGAAATAGAAATAACTTCCTCTCGACCACGAGACGGAAGCTCCGCCTCAATTTCAGCAGGAACCACGTCAACACTATCAGAAACCTTTAAAACTTGAGCACCTCCATTAGCTGTCACAACACCCATGACAGGTGATCCACCGGAATTCATCACATTCACCACACCAGAACCCACCTTTGACACCAAATTCTCCGGAGAAACCAAAATGACATCTTCACGGTCACAACCATCCAGCAAAGCCGATGGCACAAAAGGAATAGCATTAGGTGATAATAAAAATTCATTAGCATCATCCGAACGATTAACCTCATCAACATTAATCACAACCGGGCAGTTACTTACACCCACGAATTCGACCAACAAAACAAGGGATTTAATTTTTTCCAAAGCTGATTGATCCAAATCAAAATTCTCAATTTTCGAAACATAAGCATTCGAGATCGGGCTACTAACAGCATTAATAGAGAGAGGGAGAACAGGAACAATGTCCGCAGATGAAAGAATAAGCCCACCCTCAACAACATCCTGCCCCGAGCCCAAAACAAAATTTTTTGAATCAGACAAAGGAGCAACAATAGAAGAGGGTTCAGGAACAGCATTAACCACCACATTCGACGGGCTAACCTCAGGGACACAAACACCCAAAGGAGGAGGCGCAGACTCAATGTTAGGATGCAAAATTGTACAACCAGTCATCGAATGTCCCAAGGCCAAACAATGCACACAGTATTCAGGAAAGTCTTCAAACACCACATTTTGGACAAAACCAAGGCAATCCGACCCAATCCAAATTTTGTCCGGGTAGCTTTTGGACACATCCAATTCAACCAAAACACGCCCAACAGATGGCCTTGATCCAATGAAAGTAGCGTTATCAGTTTTCAACGGTTTGGCAAAAATAGAACCTAAACCATGAAGAATTCGAGTAGCAAACAAATGAGGTCGGAGATTAGGAAAAGAAATCCAAATGGGGATGACCGGGGATTCAATATCAATATCCAAAGTGGGGGACCATTTAATCAATTTCATGAAACAATTACTCACAAAATACAACCTATGGGCAAAAATCCTACAGTAATCCAGGTCGTTAAAAAGCTTAATCAAAACATTCTGTTGATTCAAAACAGTGATAGAAACCTCACCATTCAGTTTGAGCTTAAAGAAAAAACTCCTAATGGCCTCAAGGGAAGGTTTACGGCTAGAAAATTCCCCAACAAGAGCAAATTCGAACGGAGCAGCCAACGCTTGGATTTCCGCCTCCGAAATCCACAGCGCCGGCAATCCACGGTAAGTTGATATCTTCAAATCGGGAAAAACAGACTGAGAAGGCAAAGAACCCGCAAGAGCCTCCTTAAAAGACAGAGAAGAATGACCAACCAAAAAACCAAGGTCTTTAAGAGGCGCCATACAGCAAGAATAACAACTCGCACACTAAAAATAGCAAAGAAAACTTCCCTGAACAGCACATGCAGCGAATCGGTGAAGAAGAAAGGCGGCTAGGGCTTTTGCCCTAGCCCTCCCCCGGGAGCGGAAGCGAGAGAGAGAGAGAGACAGCATTTTTTCTGCTTATCAGGATAACAGATTTATTATGAATATATATAATAATTATAAAGATAGCAAATGTATTAATTAAATTTAAAATAATATTTATTTTATTTTCTAATTCATTGCATTTTTTTATTATTATATAATTTCAATAATATGACAAATAATATAATCAAATGTTTTGAATTTGAACCCATAATTGATGTAAAGTGTTATTAAAAAATAGAATTTTAATAATCTTCTTACAAGTTATAATATATTAATATTGAAAGTAAAACAAATATTTAAGATAATACCTTTTACATTTGATTTCAAATTGATTTAAATACTGTTATATTTATTTAAAAAAACTTATTATCAAATTGTTTATTTATATAAATAACCGCAACAATGGACTAACTAGATGTTTATAATAGGTATATATACATATTACATTAAATATTAGCTAGCTTTAATAGATATGCCCTTACCCATTTCTTTATAATTTTTAAATAGAATAAGTAGTCTCTTTTCATTAAAAGAGGGAAAAGAAAATTAGAATAATCTTATTTTGAAATGAAGTTCTTTCCTTGACCATGAATGATGTTTTTCAAAAGTAAATCATAGCCTTTCTTATATTTTTTTCTCTATTCTCCCTATTTATCTATAAGCCGCGTGAGGTTGACTACCAAACATGATGAAGATTATTAAGTTAATTTTTTTTGTATTATTATAGAGACATTTTTATTTAAATTTTTATGAAAAAAGCTAAAAAATCTACTAATCTCAAATAAACTAGAACCTCAAATGCATCTCACTTTTTTAGAGATCCACGAGTTTACCATCATATCTCACATGGAGCGCCTTCTTATGCCATCAAGGCCAAGATTTTAACAACTGCCTCTATAATATGCAATGTCGCATGCTGAGTATCCTTTATCTATACATGTAGACATCCAACATGCTTCTTTTATTCCTCACCACCTTTTACACCATATCAGATTCTCTTATATTGTCATCAAAGAATACCTATCATTTGGCAGTACCAATTTTCTTCGCTACCAACACATGTCGTGACTCATTGTAAATCTTATCACTCACATGTTAGATACATTAATTGTTTTACCTCAAATCTCACAGATACCAAATTCTTTTTCTTTCTGAGCATTCTATATAGATTGCATCATGGTTTTCACTACATTAAGCTTAGCATTGTTAAGATTTTCCTTCAGTTTCCTTATGTTGATATTCCTTAATCCCATAACCTCATTATGTTTTTAAACTCCTAATAACTAATTAATTGCTTGCTATTGATAAATAATTAGTAATGCTAGTTGCTACATAAGTATATCGATTTTGATGCATATAACAAAAATATAGATTTGAAAAAACACTAAGATCGTATTTTAAACCTACATCAAAACCTTATCTTTGTATTATTCTACCTAAATTTTATTTAAGATTATCAAACTAAGTTTTGTGAAGTGTCACTTCTTGAGCTATGGAAGGACTTATACCATATTTTTAATTGAGGGAATAATCCACTATACTATTTCTTTTATTTCAATTCATCAAGCTATTGATAGTTTGATTGCTAATTAATAATGGAGGTGTTTCATCATGCTTTATTGGGCAATTGATATAAGAAAAGAAATTATTATGATATGTCATCTTGATTTTCAAAGCTATGAAAACTAGTAGCTAAAAAGATCTCTTGCTTGGGCCTCTTCAGCCTTCTTTCTTTAAAAGATATTTAGGCTTCTTAACAAGAAGTAATTTTTGTTCCCAGGAATGTAGTTATAAGATTTTTCATGTTTGCATAAATAATTATAAGAGATCTAAATTGATCATGTAAAATGTATGCATGTAGGAGTAGTAGAAAAAAATTTTTAGAAGATGCATTGATGGGTACAGTAGGTAATGCTTCTATTAGAAAGAAAAGTGGGTTGTTTTCTATTTTGGGATTGTTACAAATCATGTCAAATTACTTGTAATCTTTTAGCTTCTATAGGCACGTGAGAAAAATTTTTTGAGTTAACATCCTAGAGTGCACACTAAGAGAAAAATATTTCATAAGTATGATTTATTTTAGTATTTATGAATATGGATTCAATGTAGAGATTAAGTGCATTAAATATTTGCAGAGTCTTTTATAGGGTTTGAAGGATTTATGCGTGTTTCTATGGTCAAAGTCTTAATATTGTGGGAGAATCTAAAAAATTATCATGAACCTACGAAAGATGGTTGAGAGCATGAGATGTAGAGAAAAATATGATGAATAATGGGACATCATGGTCAAAAAATGATGTGGAGTCAACTAATGAGGCATGTGGATGTCAAATGGTAGTTAAATGATGATAAATAATGACTAAAAATGATAAAATAGCCATGATATTTCTTCTTTCTTTAATTTTTTTTTACTTGTGTATAATCTTCATATTTTTTTTATCAAATATCATATACTTTATAGTTAGAATATATATCATATACTTTTTTATCAAACCCAAATTGGCTAATAAGTCTAGCTGGAGTCATTCGGGTTGCTAGCAAATTGGGTTTGAGTTTGTGTTTTCATCCCATTTATTAAATGAGCGGGGTTAGATTTACTAAATTTGGGTTTGATCAATTTTGGGAAGGATCCAAACCCGATCCATCAACCCATTTTGACACCCCTATTTTAGATACATATAAATTTGAATTAATAAGTATATCTATAATGATGCGTCTGAAGATGCTTTCATCATCTTCAAAGGGAAAAGTCAATATTGTATTATCAATGAAATTAAATATATTATATATTGACATTTGATCAACAACAAGATGACTAGATCATTCATATGACAATCACCAATGTTAAATGGCTTATCTAGGGCCCTAGGTTGTGAAATTCTAATTATGACCATGGTATGGTATATAATCTCAACCTAGTGTTGTAAAAGAAGTAGGGTGAAAGATAATATAATATTTAAGTGATAACCTCTTATATACTTAACAAAAAAGTTTGTTTCTTCTTTGTTTAAGGACTTCACCTATTGTCCAAAGGATTTAAATCGTTATTGACTGGACGTTCATAGTTTTGATTGGACTTCTTTTTAAAGTAAACATGATTTGTGCAAGTTAAATAGTTTTCTATGTTACTTTGATATGTTAAGATATGTTTCATTAAATTTATCTCTCATTTTTATTAGCTTAGTTCCAATTATAGAATTCAACAAAGGCGAGATTGGAGGAGTGTGCGTGAGGCTAGGGAAGCTTAGTAGAAAGAGTGATAAAAAGATATTAGTAGTAGATTAGTTGGCCATATAGCCTCTTTTTTACATTTTTTTTTTCTTTTGAAGCCATTTATTGAACTTATTGTGTAAATTTAATAATATTCTTCATGGAATTAATATTTTCCTTGATATTTATTAGTTTAGTTTTCTCAAATACTATGTGTTCTCTCCTCATCTTGTTTAATCTTTCTCTAACATTTGTATGGATCTTCTTATCACCGCATGTTTTAGACGTATGTACTTTTAGAGGAACACTGAAAAATAACTAGACTCATATTTGGATCGACTACCAACCTAAGCCAACCCTAAGATGGGATTATCCAATTTGAAGCATCTTATGTGAACTTTGATATAATAGATTCCTAAAAAAATGTCATAACAGTCGTCTCAAACTATAAATATTTATGCCTCAAAGTTCTTCTCCTCTTCCTCATCCCAAGAATGAGGGATCTATTTATAGTTTTTTTGGAGTGGCATGGCTAGTAAATAAGGAGAAAATTAAGGGTATGTTGGAAGTATTTCAATGGATGATCGATATCAACTTCCTTGATCATGGATCATTTATTGATCATTTATGTGTATTAATAATGTCAAAAATTGATGATCTTAGGCTTTTTGGATTTATCTCATCAAGCCGCTCGATTTGACTATAAGCATGCAACAATTAGATATCATTTGATAAACTAATTAATTTTTTGAACCTTCCAAATAAATTTGGGCTCTCGATTTGTACCCATTTGGGTTCGGATTGAATCAATTTCGGTGTCGTTGGGTTTGTCTCTTTGAGACATTCAGTTTGTCTATAAGTTTGCTTAAATCAAAGTTCAAATGGTCCCATATTTAATTTTAAAAGTTTTTTTTATTCAAATTCGCATCATGATTCGTGCCTGGTCAATATTTTTTTATGGCATATTAACCATTATCTTTAATTTAAGTCATCTAGATGGAGGTCAGAGGGACCATAGTAAGTGGGTGATGGTTGTTAGAGGGATCATTGTCAGCGAGCGACGTTAGTCGAAGTGATCATATTCAACGGGGGACGGTAGTTGAAAGGATCATAGTCATGCAATGGTGGTCAGAATGACCATAGTCGAACAACAGAGGTGTGAGACCTCGTTCCCTTACTGTTCCTCTCTGACTTGAATTTTCCTCCCAGGATCGTCCGGGACGATATTGAGATCGTCCAGGACGATCTGTACTGTTCAAAATACCGTCCTGAAAATAGTTCTGTGAACCGTCCAGGACGATCGATTTTGGTCTGATCGTCCCGGGACGATTTTGCGATCGGCCTGGCCAATCAGCCTAATGATATAAGAAAATCAGCTCGTTTTGAAGAGAGAGAAAATCATTTTAAAAACAAAATATCTGATTTGAGGAGAGAGAAAGAGAAAGGGAAAAGAGGAAAAGTGGTTTCGGAGGCCGCGGAGCGCTTTTCGTTTGACACCGCTGTTGGGAAAAGTGAAGATCTCGTGGTAAGGACTCTGAATCCTATTTCTGTTTTCAGAGATATTGAGCTTTGACCGAGTTGTGCATTGTTTTGTGTTTGGAATAGTCGAATTTAGGACATGATGATCGATTTGAAGGACCAACTTTCACCGCACAACTTTTGGTATGTTATAGATATGACTATTGCAACACGATTTGAAGAATCTTAATTCCTATGACATTTTACCGGTCGGAATTGTTCTACGCGATTTTTATTGAATAGGGAAAAATATCAGGACTTTGATTTGATTTGGATTCTATAGAATAATAGTCTTGTATTGATGTGGAATATTCTACTTAAGGGAAAAAATTGGAAATTGTGCTTTTTGCAGGATTTTTGTGTAAATTTGACAGACTGCCGTTACTCTGCCCGATTTTCGTACGATTTCTGATTTGTCTGAAATTGATAGATTGAATTGATATGCTTATGACTATTGATATGATTGTTTTAGATTTCTTTAATATTGCTTATTGATCGATTATTGCATTGACTATTGATTGAATTGATTGATACTGAAAGACAAGTGGGAACCTGTTGAACGTTGATGGTTGGGATTGATATTGGTCTTTACAGGATGGTGCTCCGACGGATTCTTCTTTAAACCATAGATCATCGATATAACGATTGAGAGTCATAAGTGAGTTTTTTAAATGCCGACGGGCGACCGACGGGCAAAAGAGTGACGACTCTTATTGATTGAAACCAACGTATGGATATCTAACAACAGCAATATGGATTCTTTGCACTATTGATGATCTTGGGCTTGTTGGATTCGTCTCGTCGAACAACTCAATTTTACTATAAGCATATCCTATTTGGTTATGCAATTAATGTTCTAAAGCTTTCACATTTTATCATCAATTAATGTTCAGAAGCTTTCAAATAGATTTCTGCATCGACGGATGTCAAAAGGATCGTAGTCGGGTGATATTAATCGAACGAATCGTAGTCGACGGGCGACAGTGGTCAAAATGATCGTAGTTAGGTGATGTTGGTCAAAGGGACCGTAATCAACAGATGACATTTATCGGGCTGAGGTCCAACAACGACGACATGGTGTCGCAGATTTCTCGACGGTGTTGCCAGAGCGGAACTTCCAGATTGTTCAAGTTTCAAAGGTCTTCTTCTCTTCCTCCACCCAAAGGCTCCCACGATATGAAGAATGAGGGTTCTATTTGTAATTTTTCGGGAGTGGTATGGCTAGTAAACTAGTAAATAATCAAGTACATGTTGGGAGTGTTTCGTTGGATGACTGATATCAACTCCTTCAACCATGAATTATTTATTGAGAATTTAAGTGACTATTGACGTCAAAATTTGACGATCATGAGCTTAGTTTGATTCGTCTCATTAAGCCGCTCGATTCAACTATAAGCATATCACATTTGGCCATCTAATTTAGGTTATTTGAAGAGAACCTGCCCATCAGTAAAACGTCATTTTAACGGCGAATGATCAATCACAAACAATATCTCAAACCTTATCCGGAATCCATCACAAATCCTCAGCTCACCAATCCTCAATCCACCACAAAACAATATTTCTATTCAACAAAAAATAATAAATTCCAAAAGCCAAAAGAGAATCCGATGGCGTTCGCGGCCGTTCTATCCTCCGGCTCCCACGCCCGCACCTCCTCCTCCAACCTCCAAACACCAACGCCCCGCCGCCGCCCCACTACCAAAACCCTCGCCCTCCCCCCACTCCCCCTCGCCGCCGACCTCTCCCTCGACTCCCCTGCAGCTATTGCCGTTCTCGGCAGCGCCGCCCTTGCCGCCGCAGTCTCCCTCACAGACCCCGAACGCCGACGCCAACAACAAGCCCAAGAGATAGGCGGTACCGACAAAGAAGTCGTCCGCGAGTACTTCAACACCACCGGCTTCGACCGCTGGAAGAAGATCTACGGTGACGCAACCGAAGGCGTCAACAAGGTCCAGCTCGACATTCGCCTCGGTCACTCCAAGACCGCAAAAAAACGGTCAAAAAATGCTCAAGGACGGCGGAGGTTTTCCGGCGTTAGCGTCTGCGACGCAGGCTGTGGGACAGGAAGCCTCGCGATCCCCCTCGCACGCGAGGGGGCAATCGTCTCCGCCAACGATATATCGGCAGCGATGGTGGCGGAGGCGCGGAGACAGGCGGATGAGGCGATTAGCGGCGTCGAGGGACTAACATTCCCTAAGTTTGAGGTCAGGGATTTGGAGGGGCTGGAGGGGAAATACCATACGGTCGTATGTCTGGATGTGCTGATACATTACCCGCAGGAAAAAGCGGAAGGGATGATCGCGCATCTGGCTTCGCTTGCAGAGGAGAGATTGGTGCTTAGCTTTGCGCCAAAGACATTGTATTATAGTTTCTTGAAGAGGCTTGGGGAGCTATTTCCAGGGCCATCGAAGGCGACGAGAGCGTATCTACATGCAGAGAGCGATGTGGAGAGGGCGCTTGAGAAGGTTGGTTGGCGCGTGAGAAGGAGAGGCTTTACTAGCACGCAGTTCTACTTCGCCAAGCTTGTCGAGGCGGTGCCGGTGGCCTGAGACTGCGATTGTTTTTGTGATTTTGGAGAAATTAAGATCTTCGATTAGGTGGAACTGTTCATGAATGATCGTAACTGGGCTTATTAAGGAGATATTAAGCGAGGGATTCTTGCTTCTATGTACTGAATTGTATGAATTTCTGGTTCCTAAGGAGTTTTGGTTTTTCGGAGGGTTGCTTTGCTCCTCTGAAAATTAGGGCAGGTTTGGCTGTGGGGGAGCTGCTCAGTCGCTGATGTACTATTTGTTTCTTTGAGTAGCAGGGCAACGCTTTGCTAGAATTTCCTGGTTTCCGATTTTGTTCTCTATATACCCAAAAAACATGTGAAGAATGAGGGTTTGATATTTTTTTTAGTGGTAAAAGTAACTGATATATCATCGAAAAATTATAGTGTTTCGTTGGATGAATATATCGAGGCAAAAATCAAGTGGGAAATTTCAAAAATTAGAGTTGGGATCATCTCAACTCTGATTTCAGCAAACTTATAGTCAAAACTGAACTTCTCGGAAATACTAACCCAACGACACCAAATTCGTCTCAATCCGAACCCAAATGAGTCCAAATCAAGGACCTCAATAAAACGTCATTTTAACGGCGAACCATCAATCAGGATTACCAAATATTTCCAAACATGTCATTCTTTTAGTCGAATCGATCCTCAACTCAGCTCACCAATCCTCAATCCATCACAAAACAATATTTCTATTCAACAAAAAATAATAAATTCCAAAAGCCAAAAGAGATCCCGATGGCGTTCGCGGCCGTTCTATCCTCCGGCTCCCACTTTGCCCTTGCCCGCACCTTCTCATGTCCCAACCTCCAAAACACAACGCCCCGCGCCGCCCACTACCAAAAACCCTCGCCCTCCCCCAACTCCCCCTCGCCGCCGACCTCTCCCTCGACTCCCCTGCAGCTATCGCCGTTCTCGGTAGCGCCGCCCTTGCCGCCGCAGTCTCCCTCACAGACCCCGAACGCCGACGCCAACTACAAGCTCAAGAGATAGGCGGCACCGACAAAGAAGTCGTCCGGGAGTACTTCAACACCACCGGCTTCGACCGCTGGAAGAAGATCTACGGTGACGCAACCGAAGGCGTCAACAAGGTCCAGCTCGACATTCGCCTCGGTCACTCCAAGACCGTGGAAAACGCCATCCAAATGCTCAAGGACGGCGGACCCCTTTCCGGCGTTAGCGTCTGCGACGCAGGCTGTGGGACAGGAAGCCTCGCGATCCCCCTCGCACGCGAGGGGGCAATCGTCTCCGCCAACGATATATCGGCAGCGATGGTGGCGGAGGCGCGGAGACAGGCGGATGAGGCGATTAGCGGCGTCGAGGGACTAACATTCCCTAAGTTTGAGGTCAGGGATTTGGAGGGGCTGGAGGGGAAATACCATACGGTCGTATGTCTGGATGTGCTGATACATTACCCGCAGGAAAAAGCGGAAGGGATGATCGCGCATCTGGCTTCGCTTGCAGAGGAGAGATTGGTGCTTAGCTTTGCGCCAAAGACATTGTATTATAGTTTCTTGAAGAGGCTTGGGGAGCTATTTCCAGGGCCATCGAAGGCGACGAGAGCGTATCTACACGCAGAGAGCGATGTGGAGAGGGCGCTTGAGAAGGTTGGTTGGCGCGTGAGAAGGAGAGGCTTTACTAGCACGCAGTTCTACTTCGCCAAGCTTGTCGAGGCGGTGCCGGTGGCCTGAGACTGCGATTGTTTGTGATTTTGGAGAAATTAAGATCTTCGATTAGGTGGAACTGTTCATGAATGATCGTAACTGGGCTTATTAAGGAGATATTAAGCGAGGGATTCTTGCTTCTATGTACTGAATTGTATGAATTTCTGGTCCCTAAGGATTTTTGGTTTTTCGAAGGGTTGCTCTGCCTCCCTGAAAATTAGGGCAGGTTTGGCTGTGGGGGAGCTGCTCAGTCGCTGATGTACTATTTGTTTCTTTGAGCAGCAGGGCAACGCTTTGCTAGAATTTCCTGGTTTCCGATTTTGTTCGGCTATATAAAAACATAAATAACTGTTTGATATTTTTTTAGTCAAAAGTATTGTTATATCATTGAAAAATTATATTGATCGGGCACGAATCTCAAGACAAAAATCAATTGGGAAACTTCAAAAATTAAATCTGGGATCATCTGAAACTTCTATTTCAGCAAACTTACAATCAAATTGAACATCTCGGAAATACGAACCCAACGACACCAAATTCGACTCAATCCGAGCCCCAATGAGTCCAAATCAAGGACCCGAGGTGATGTTGGAAGGTTTGAACCACAATTTGGATTACCAAACGGTTTCCAAAAATGACATTCTTTTAGTAGAATCGAGCGGCTCGACGAGACAAATCCAACGAGTCCAAGATCGCCGAATTCCGACACCACTAAGACTTTCAAATGTCTGACGAACGGTCCATGATCAAGGGATTCAATATCGGTCGTCCATCCAACCACTTCATCTTTGCCCTTGATCCTCCTATTTACGGGTTATGCCATCTTGAAAAAACTATAAATAACCCATCATTTCTCTTGAGAGGGGACCGGAGGAAGATAAGCAAGAAGAGGAGAAGAGAAGAAGAATAGGAGGGAAGAAACTCTTCCTCGACCACCGCCGGAATTCCGCCAACCTCCATGTGACGCCGGAATTTTGCCCGACCTCCAAGTGACGTCGGAAATCCGCCCGACCTCCAAGTGACATCGGAAATCCGCACGACCTCCAAGTAACATCGAAGTTTCACCCGAACTCCAGGTGACGCTAAAGTAATGCACGAATACCATCTAACACCGGACTTCTCCTCGACCACCAACTGACGTCGGACTTTTACCTGACACCGGACCTCTGCTCGTTGCCAAGTTTCTACCCGACGCTAGACTTCTGCCTGTTGTTAGACTTTCGACGAACATCTATCTAATGCTAGATTTCTGTCCATTGCTGGATTTCTACGTGACGTCATCTTTCTGACCTTCGTCGTCAAACAACAGTCCTTTCGACCTCCATCACTCACCGATTACGGTTCTTCTGACTTACGTTGCCCACCGACTAAAGTCTTTCCAACCTTCGTTGCCAGCCGACTACGATCTTTTTGACTTATGTCGCCCACCAACTACAATCTTTCCGATCTCCGTCACCCGCTGACTACGGCCCTTCTAACTTACGTCGCCCACCAACTACAGTCCTTCCGTCGCCCGCCGACTACGATCCTTCTGACTTATATCGCCCACCGTCTACAATCCTTCATGTCAAAAAAACACATTAGCAGTGGTTCTTTATATTCTTATAATGTAATGTACTCTATAGATGTACATCAAGTTAAGGCCTTCACTCCAAAAAGAGTCTCATTTGTAATCAACTGTGATACTAGTGAATTCATTCAAATTGGGCTAGGCACCGTAGTTTTTCCCCCTTTTTAAGATTTTTCCACATAAAAATATTGGTGTCTTATAAATGTTACACCCTCTCTCTCATATGATTGTGTGCCGAATTTTCATACAACGCTAAGACGTTAAATATTATATTTCTCTACCGCCGCGAATACTCTAGACGCAACAAGTATAACATAAGTTCTCAAAATATAACAATATTTAATCAAAATTAATAGAAAACAGTCATAATAATTATAAGAAAATTATTTTATCTTTAAAATAAAACTCAAAAAATTTTATTCTAAAATAAAATTATAGTCTTATAATTTTCATCACGTATTTTTGTTTTGATCTTTTATTTCAAAAAATACAAAATAAGCTAATTTCAGCAAACTAATATTGATATGGTTATCTGAGCTTTTTTATTTTTGTTTGCCTACTCTGATTGTTGATCTTATATGTTTTTTTACGAGTAAAGATATATTTGTATTTTATCTTCCATTTCATAGGACTTTCTGTCTTCCTTTGCTCGTTGCGTCATATTGGTATGGAAGATCATGCGGATAGTGGTAAACAATCAATTGGCGACGTCACTCACAATAGGGATATTCTATGTGAAGCTCAACTCTTTGTAGGCGAGGGTTGGAGGAGGTGCTATCTATGTATTTCTAGGGTTATGATGTGGAGATGAGGTGAATGCTTCGCAATTTGAAGGAAGAAGGCAATCTTGCCCTGGCAACTACACCTATGGAACTTAGGGGGTGTCAATTTCGGGTCATGGATCGGGTTCGGGTTGAATCATAAAATATTCAGGTCAACTCGAACCCGACTAGTTTTTAAAAACATACCACTTTATCGGACCCGAATATGACCCGCTTCGGGTCCGAGTCAACCCGACACGACATGCAAAATCTGGTTAGCAATGGCATGTGGACGGCAGAGTGCGTCTGGCGGAGGGCACACGAACATCAAGCGGACGGCCAATGGCGAACTGCAAGCAGATGAGCAGATGGCAGATAGAGGACAGCTGACTGCCGATAGCGGACAGAGGACGGCGAAGGGCAAGTGGATAGCTGACGACGAGATGACACGGACAACTACAGACGAGCTAGACTGAGAAGAGCATGCGGACGCGGACGGCTGACAACGGGATGACGCGAAAGCCTGAGCTGACGCGACGTGACAAGGCGAGATGCGGACGGCGGAGCTGACACGACGTGGGGTGACACGGGCAACTGAGCTTACTCGGTTTTGTGGTCAGTCCGGGTCAATGTCGGGCATCCGGGCCAACACGGATCCGACCTGCTTTTTAAAACGGGTTGAAACCTTTAACCAAATCCCAACTCGTTTTGGGTTTGGGCTGACCCGAATCTGAAATTTTAGTGTCGGGTTCGAGTCGGATTTTTTAATCGTGTCAAATATTAACACCACTAATGAAACTGGCAATCATAACAACAATTGGTGAAGCCATTGCTGCACGTCGAGCTCTATGGTGCCCACATCGACTCGATGCTCTGACTTATCCAGAGCTTCTTGATTTAGATGATGATCGAACATATTTTCCACGAACTGTCCTCTTCGGCATAGACTCAGATGACGATGAAACCTTCCCGGAATTAAGGTGACATTTCTAAGAGCATGGACACAATGAATTTAAAGTAAAAATCAATAACATTTTTATGAACATCTAAATATGAATGATTATGATTGGGAACAAGATATGAAAATGTTCTTTGAAAACATAAAAAATTCATCTGAGAAAGCAAGTTAAGTATGTCACCTGCAAAACTCAAATGGGGAGACGGAACATGTTGGTCTCAATTAATGCAATCCTACTGACATGAAGGTTGCTTAAAACTAGAACTGGAGTCGATGAAACAAATGTTATGAAGCTATTTTTACTTTTGATTATTAATAAATCTTACATCTCCAATACCAAAGATGTTTGCGAAGACATTGCTTGATTAGTGTTTATACGGAAGAAATTTATCGTTTTAGTGCTCGAAACAATCTTAATGAGGCAAATTAGCATTTGGTGCCCTGTATGCTAACTTCGCATATAAAGTAGCCTTACAATTTAATCATGTCAGTGTGTATGGAATATGACTGTGTTGATCGATCAGGTTGTATTATTGTCACAAGCCTCAACTCAATTTATTGTGTTTGCTAGGGGGGTATGGGTGTCACAACCCAGCCTAATAAGACCCTATACCACACAGGTCATATCGTGTCTAATTGTGGCAAGACTAATCCCAATATATGATTAGAGAAGTACTTAAATAACACTTTTAATTTATATACAACACAAAGCCACTATTGAATATAATATAAAGCGAAAGATTGTTGAATCTCAAAATAATTTTTTATATATCATTCAAAATATATACAATATGAAGTCTATCTATAATAGTGCTTGATAACAGAGAGAATAACAAAATAAAAGTCAAGCCTATAAAAATCAAAACTAACAAAAATATACATACAGCACATATTAAAAAGTATGATATTCAAAACTACTAAGCTCGCTCCTGACCCTTCCATTGACCTGAAAATATAAGCAAAAGTTGAAATGAACTAACACTACTCATTAAGTTATTTCATCCTAAAACAAAAATCAATAACATAAATTAAAAAAACTGAAAATACTGTGATGTGAAAGTAAAAGTATTGTACGAAAAATTGAGACTAAAACTAGGAAGAAGCTAAAACTTAAACAAAATAAATAATAACCATATATTAATTTTATCAAAATGGCTCACAACCCAAATTTATATATAGATTTATTACTTGGTCAATAGAATTTCACTTCGGTCGTCCACATATATCGGTATCAGAATCTCATCTCGCTCGCCCACTGGCGACAACACAACAGAATTCCACCTAGATCACCCACAAGTACCGGCATAACAGAATCTCACCTCGGTCGCCCACTAGCGCCGGCATAACATCACATCACATAATAATTTTTCAATATTTTGATACATTTCATTAATTAAAGCATAATTAGATTAAATTCAAAAATTATAAAAATGTCTCATTGGTAGGCAACAAAAAACATTACTGAATAAAAATTCATTGTTTCAAAACATAACCTAATTACTATATATTGTGTAAAATACCATTATGAAACTTTAATTGAATTGAAGCACTATTTTTAAAATCGTCCAATGAAAATTTTTCATAATATACTCAAAATATTCATAATCTCAATATCTATAACATATAAAATGTTATGCAGTAAAAGTTTTAGCAAAATAAAGTTATCATCATTTTTTTTTATGGGAAATACAAATTTAATTGAAAAAATATCAAAAATATCAAATTATTAAAAACTAAAATATGCAAAATATAACATATCTTGAGGCGAACAAATTTCTTAATTGGACCAATGGATGAAAATGGCTCTACATTCGTTAAACCCTAACTTTCTTTTTCTCTCTCCTCTCTTTTCTTCTATTTTCCCCCAATCCCTTTTCTGTTAAATGCATGAAATGAATGAGGGAATTAAATAGATTTAATAACTTAAGTGAGTTTAGTTTTTTTTTTTAATATATAAAAGAATAATATAAAATTATTATTATTATTAACTTTCAGTTTTTTTAATATATAAAAGAATAATAATAATATTATTAAAATTAATTTTCAGTTTAAAATTTAATAAAATTTTGGGGATTAAAAAATTATTAAAAAAATGCATAAAAAAGCCAATTTTATTTAAAAAATTCTGATGAAATCGATTTGCAAAACAAACATCTAACGGTTCCAAAACCCCCACTTGCACTGCATGATACCAATTTGTTAAAGAACTTCCTGAGCGCCCAAAAATTATAAAAATTTATTAAAGCTTAAATACAACAATATATATGTTATAATGATCCCTAAATAATTTTTTATCATTATAAGTAAAAAAAAAAAATCTTTTATAAATTTTTGAGTTATGACAGGGGGCCCTCCCCCTGCTTGGCATTATGTAACCGAGTACCCCCGATAATGTATAGTTTGATTGGAGAAAAGATAGAGAATAGAGCACTACAACTCTCAAGATCTAGCGCTGAGGCGCTGTTAGGAAAACTGGAGACATAGTGTTGAGCACTGCAATGCTCTAAATTGGCACCTTAGAGCTGCAAGGATGGCTGGACAATTTTTCTTTCTCATTTGTTTCTTAGGGTGGTGTCCCTTGGTGGTATGTATTGTATCTTTTTGTTTTTTCTTGTGTAAGAATAGTGAAAGAGAAAAAAGAAGCAATGAGAGAGAAGAAAAATATGTACTAGTTCTCCCATATTTTTTAGTGAATTTTTGGTGTGGTGTGGCTCCGTAGTTTTTTCCGATTTTGAGTTTTTTCACATTAAATCCTAATGCCTTTATTTTCCACTGCATTTCTATTTTTTTGTTTGTGTTTGTTGTCTGTTTTACTTTCACCCCCCCAACAAATCAAAACCAAGAGACCAACAATGCTCAATGTACTTTTCAAGAGCAAAGCTATGAAATTAACAAAATAACTACACTAAACAAAGGGAACCTCTTCAGTCCCCAGTATCAAGGCAACAAAAACAAAAATAACCACTTAAAATTGTATTTGCATGGAAAAATATATACAACAAAGAGGGGCCGTCCAAATGTTATAAGTGTTTCCAACCATGACACAAATCAAAGTTTTTAGCACCTAAGGCATTCAGATTAACCCAAAAACAGTTGAGACCATCCAAGCATGGCTAAAATCCACATATCAAAGGTGAGTAACTTCCAGAACCTTGCCAATTTTTACTAAATATTCATACATGCATTCAACCTCATTCTAACCATAATTATTGATTTTCTAAGAGATCGAACATTTGTTTATGAACCAATCAACAACAAAGCTTTGAGGAAATTAATTAGAAGTTATATTCAAATCTCATACTCATTGTTCCAAATTTTAAGAACATTTCCATATCAAAATGGACGCCTTCTTTGTGAGCTTAGGAATTGTTCTATCTCAAGAGGGAAAACCTATAGATTTGTCTTGCGAGAAGCTCAAACCTTTCAAAATTGGTCGACTTATGAATAAGCACTTTTTATCATTGTTTGAATCTTAAGTAATGGGATCAGCATTACAGTCTACATCAAGAGTTTGTTCTATTTAGTGATCATCAATCCTTAGAATTTAAACACTCCCAAAAAAATTTGAATAAAATGCTCATTCATTGGGTAATGTTTCTCTTAAACTTTTTGCTCAACTATAAAATATGAAAATGGAACAACAAACTATGTTGTATAAGCCCTTAGCCAGCAAGCTAACCAACCTCCTTTTAGAAATACATTCAAAAAGTACTATATTTCAATGATGTGGACTTTGGTATACCATAAAAAAAATTGTTGTTTATATAGTGCAGCAAGTGGCTATACATAAAATGGGACTTCTTATTCAAAGGCAATAAACTTTGTTTACCCAATAACGCCCCTTTGTAATCATCTAATCAAAGCAATGAGATAAGGTAATTGTAAACATTGAGTATGCATATATTTCCACAGTATATGGATCAAATGAGCTATGTGCACTCTCTATCATCTACACTAAAGCAACAAACCACGATATTGACCTTGCATTCATTCCAAAACCAAAAAATAAGGCTATTGAAGGAATGAAAGCAACGTTTTTTAGAGATTCCAGACTTTCATCATCTTATCAATACATGCAAGTGATAAAATGACATTCGAAGAAGATGATTTAGTCATGGTTCATATACGGAAAGAAAGATTTGCAATGGGCATCTATTCTAAATTCAAATTGTGGATGTTGAATCTTTTTTCATATCATCAAGTACATCTATAAGCCACTTGAGCTTCTTCCCAAATAAAATTCTAATCTTTCATTTTTATTATTCAAATAGAATCTCAGCCTTTAATTTTATTATCTTTATTATGATTATTTGATATTTTTTTAAAAATAATTAAGATATAATTACATTTAATTCATATGAGAAAATTTTTCATTTAAGCAAATAAATAAATAAATCATATAAATTCTCTAATGCTCCTTTGACTTCCTTCATATTGATTAAATATCCATTTGTATTCCGCTTTTTGTTTCCCCTAAATATATGAAGAAAATATTTAAATTCTCTAATGCTTTTCATACCTCCTAAATATTCAAATAGATTTAAAAATTATTTAAATCTTTTTTTTATTATTATTTTTATTTTTTTTATTTTTTGATATTATCTTAGATTTATTTACTTCGAACATTTTTTTTTATATTCAAGTTCTTAATTTATTTGAATGCATAAATGACAACATGGAGCACAAAGAAAGTGACACTACACATTCTAAAATCATCAATAGGTGGCCAATCACCCATCATCGAGGACAAGCGAACATAAATCTTATTGCTAATCCCTTATCTTAATTTTATTTTCTTCAATTCGTACCTTATTCAATTGTTGTTTTCAATATACATTGCATAAAGTTCATAAGATTTATAAATAGGAACATTTAAAGTTATTTATAGACAAGAAACAAATTAATTTCATCCAAATGAGAAGTAATTGGGCTATCCCATTCCTACTCTCTCTCTCTCACCCCCCATCCAAAACCAAAAGTTATATGATTCCAAATCCAGCCTATAAACAAACATAAGGTCATTCTAATGTGACAATTAAATTCTTGTATCACCAACCTTGTTATTCAATCTCTCCTTATAATGTGATTGTTGATCTAATCTTACAAGGTAAACAACCCAATAAACATAAAAAATCAAGCACCAAATCTTCAACCAATATACATGAAGTAAATCAATTTGGTATGTAAATCTACCTATAAGCCTCCCAAAACATCCTTTGTTTTAGATCATTGAATTAAGACAACTATTCCAATTAATTGTGGATCAATGTAGATGTATTTGTATAGCACGCTATAAAGAACCAAAATATGTAAGAATTAGTCCTTGCCCTAAACAAAGTTCATATTATAAGGAGCACTCTCAATTTAAAGCAATAGACAAAATATCATCGTAGTAAAAAGATAACACAATATCTACAACAAATCATGTTACACCTATTTAGTTAGGCTGTCAAAATAAGGTTATGGGTTGGGTCCAACTCAGAACTGACCTGACACTATTTTTTCCCGATCCGAACCCGACCCACTTCAAATCCTAATTCTGACATTGTTTGGAGGTCGAGCAGAATTCCGGCATCATTTGGAAGTCTGGCAAAATTCTGGCGTCATTTAGAAGTCGGACAGAATTTCAACGTCGTTTAGACGTCGAATAGAATTCCGTTGGTGGTCGAGGAGGAGCTTCTTCCCTCCTTATCTTCTCTTCTTCTTCTTGCTTGGGTCCCTCTCGAGAGAAATGGGGGGCTATTTATACTTTTTTGAGGATCGCATGACCCGTAAATAGGAGGAGGATCAAGGGCAAACTGGTTTGGATGGACTGCCGAAATTGAATACCTTGATCGTGGACCGTTTGTCAGACATTTGAAGGTCTTAATAATATCGGAATTCGGCGATCTTGGGCTCGATGGATTTGTCTCGTCGAGTCGCTCGATTCTACTATAAGCATGTAATGTTTGAAAACCGTTTGGTAATCCAAATTTTGATTTGAACTTTCCAACAGCACTTCGGATCTTTGATTCAGACTCATTTGAGCTCGGATTTAGTTGAATTTGATGTCGTTGTGTTTGTATTTCCTATGCGCTCAATTTGACTATAAGTTTGTTGAAATCGGAGTTCAAATGATTCCAGATTTAATTTTTGAAGCTTCCAACTTGATTTTACCTCGAGATTCGTGCCCGATCAAGATAATTTTTTCCTGATATATCAATAACAATTTTATATTTTGAATTCTAATATACTTAAAGTACATTTTATATTAATTTTTTAAAAATGAGCTGGCTTACAAGTTAACAAGTTGAGACAGGGCTAACTCAAGCTTGACTGATTAGCTCATCGAGCTCGACTCACAAGCCATTTATCTATCTAGCCCAAGCTAACTCCATAATTTGCTTGACTCACTTACACCCATATCAAGGGCCACCCCAACCTCTCATCAATTTTTTAAAAAATAATAAAACAAAATAAAATAGACATACAATTATAACTAATATTAAAAAAAGATAATGATAATTTAATTCTCTTAATCCATAGATAAACTTTAGTACATGAAATTTATCGGTCAATTCTTGTCTCTCATGCTCTGTTTTGTTGGGAGGAAATTAGCGGTCTCATAATGGTCCTAATCCATTGTTAGGATGGGTCGTTTGGTGGTGGATGGCAGTTGGCCGTACAGGATGAGTAGGTAGGTGCTCCAACCCATTGGAGTACCATTAGTTAATATCCTTAATTTGTTAAAATGTCAAAAAAAATAAAAATTAAATTTAATTATTAGTTTGATACTATGGCACCTAATTTTAATTAAAAGAAATAACAATTGGGTAAATAAATTAGAATTAAAATATGATTTAATGTAAAATAATTATATTTTAATTTTAATTTAATATAATTACATTTAAATTTTGATTTTAAAAAAGACCATACATGATATAAATATATAATAGTTTTTTGCTATTTAAAAAATAAGGCTAGTTTTCTATTAATTTTAAATTTAAGCCTGATGAAATGTATAATGTCATAATAGAATATTATTAGATTGTTTGCTTATATTTCTTTAATAGGTAATTTATCTTTGGGCTACAAATGGAAGGTGGTGCTTCAAAGAGGATATAGCCCTCTTGATAGATAACGATTAATTATTCTTTGCGGATGCCGAATGCCGTCCGAAGACCAACCAGAACGCACCGCATCACCCCTGTGCTCGGTACCACGGCTCGGTACCGCGGCTTGATACCGTTGACATGGTGCATTCTGGTTAGTCTTCGGAAGACATTCTGCGTCTAAGTCTTCGCACATAATAATTTCTCCTTGATAGCAGTGATATGGTGATGGTAGGAGGCGATTGATGAAATGAATGTGAATTGATATTAGCTAAGGGAAGAAGGTCCTTTATGGTTAATTGGCCAAGGACAATCTATTAGGAAATAATTATTTTGAGGATGGTGAGGGGCTCAAACAAGTAGAGAAGAGATGTGAAGCTTAGGCGTGTGGATGGTGATAATGGGTCAACGATAGAGGAAGTAAAGGGAGAAGACTGGTAGTGAAGTGAGGTGTCGAAGGTTCTGGAGGCGATGAGGAAGAGCTTAGATTTACTTAATTAGGAGGATGAACTGAAGAGTTATGAGGTGGGACCATGGAAGTTCATGTGAGCAATGCATCTATATATACTCCTAAGGATTTTTTTTCTTTTTTTTTTTTTTTTTTTTGCATTTTTTTTCTTGTGTGGGGATGGTGATAGATTGATGAAGTTGTAATAAAATGGAGTGGAAAGGAGGATGGATGATGGAAGTGTAGCCATGATACGAAAATAAATCATGATCAAGGAGGCAATAATCATTTCATAATCGATCTTCAATTTTTAAGATGTAAGAAGGAGATAGGTATAAATTGTGTATTGTTTTTGTTATGTTAAACATAGTAAAAATGTGTTATTTTAATTATTTTTTACAGGAATTGTGCAGGGAAATATCAAATTTACAAGTGTAGGGAAGCACCACAGCACGGACAAGTTTATTGCCGTAGTGCCGTATCAATCCACGTCAGAGCACCGATTTCAAAGCGGCAGCGCTGGCCTTCTCTATTTGCAAGCGCCACGAAGTCACAGATGTCAGAGCTTTAGCACATCACAGCATCGTCGTATGAACTTAGACATAGGAAGTTTAAATATTCTTGGTTATATGAAGATAGTAAAATTGCAGGGAGACTAACAATCTTTCCTTTTTACTCTATCGATATTATAGAAGTAAAAAGGAACAACCTTTCCTTTTTACTTCTATAATATCGATAGAGATCTAGCTAGGGATGTACATGCTCTGATCTATATCTACAATTAAAAATCTCATTTAAAAATATGTTATTTACATGCATCAGTCCAAAATATTTTATCAAAATTGTATCAACTTTATTACTTATTTTTCATTTAGTTGTATGAACTCAAAAAACTCATTTTCATTTCAACAGGATAAGTTCATGCATTTGTAAGCAATAGTAGTTTTGTTGCAGTATAGTAGATCACTTTCTCGTGGGTTCAATACTCTACTTTATCACTTTATTACTTGATTTAACATGTATATTTGCATAAATTAGTAAAAAAAAAATTAAATTTTATATCAAAAAATATAAGCATATTTTAAATCCAACGAGTTTTATATTAGCTCACTATTATCTTATTATATCATACGCCCCATCACAAATGTCTAAAAATTTCGCTCCCGTCTCTCCGTCTGCTAGGGTTTCGCCCTTTTAGGGCTTCTGCCCTTGCGCCGCCATTCTTTCCGGCGGTAAGCTTTTAATGGCGAAAAAATTGCTTGATCCTGGTTTCCTTTCGGGTAAGCAACCTAAATCCTTTAAGGATGCTCTTTCTGGTTCCGTCGATTCGAATGTTTTTCCGGAATTTCGCATTTCTTCGAATCGGGGAATGCCGTCTCTGTGGTTTTCGGAAGAGGAATTTTTGCATCTAGCTAAGCCCTTCGAATTTGTGTTGGTTGGGAGATTTCCCCTTAAGCGTCCTTCTTTAGATACAATCCGTAGGTTTTTTGTGATTTTAAAGTTATCTGGGGAATTTTCGGTGACTTTGTTGGATCAAGCTAATGTTTTAATCAAGCTTGCCAATGATATGGATTATGCTAGGGTTTTTGCTCACAGGTCTTACTTGGTTTATGGCTGTTTTATGAAAGTGATAAAGTGGTCTCCGATTCTAGATTTGTCGGAAGAATCTCCGATTGTCCCTGTTTGGCTTTCTTTTTCGGGATTACGTCCCCATCTTTTCTCCTCCCGTATTCTTTTTGGGTTGGGTTCGGTCTTTGGAAGGCCGATTCATACTGATTCTACTACGGCTACTGGTTCCCGTCCATCAGTTGCGCGTGTGCTTGTTGAAATAGATGTATCCAAATCCTACTCTGATACTGTTTGGTTGGGT